>JAKUAT010000009.1:0-392169 GCA_030566755.1 Entelexis tilneyi | reverse complement strand
GTGACCGTCCTTCGTGTAAAGCCACTCGTTATAAGACTGTGCCCAGTTCCAGATGTAGAGGTAAGTGCCGACGGGCACGACCACAAACAGGAACTGGCCCTTCACGCGGCGCATCGTGTTGAAGACCGCGTTGTACGCAGCACCCTTGAAGGGGTTCTGCGAATTAGGCGAGAGGCCATAACGCGCAACGTACTTATGCTTGGGGGGCACCCACCAGCCACCGTGACCCATTTTGATTGCTTTTTGGTTTTCGGTTTTGGACGGTTTCGAAATCGGACAGGGTACCTAAAGGCGTGCGTGTGATTGGGGGCTCTCGCCTGACTCATGAATGACTAAATTAAAACGTATCCAGTGGTGTGCGCTGAGAGCGCGGTGCTGGTGCTCTCTTTCACCTTCCGCTCTGATGATGGCTAATGTCATCATCATCATCATCATCAAACACGCGCAGAGCGGTGCTAGAGACTAACTACGCGTAATGTAAATAGTCGCAGTATGTAAAAAAAAAATAGTCGTCAGCCACGCCGCTGCTTTTTCGTGCCTCAAATCGCATACATGGACCGAAGCTGCTGCTTGAATTCCATAGGAAGGCTCTCAACGACATCGCCAAAATTAGGCAAGTAATTTTTGTATCCTTCAAGCACCTTGTTCACAACTTCCTTCAATGGTGGAGTTGCCGTGAAATGCGCAGCAAGAACCTTTAAGAATAGCTGTAAGTCCGCTATTTCGAGTCCGGAGGGGTTGACGGCCACAACAAGGCAAATGCCTTGCAGCGCAGTGTCCTTCTCCAGCGTCGAGTCGACGTCCATAATTACCTCGAGCCACTTTGAAATAAACATGTGCAGGTGCGGTGCCACGAGCTGGCTCAGTCCCAGGCTGACGCGTCCAATTGCTGTCGCCGAGTTCGACAAAAGAGTGGGGCTAATTACAGCCGGCGAACAAAGCACCGTCCCGAGGCGCTGGAACAACTCATTGAACCACGGCTCTAGCGAGAACTGCTCATGGTGCATGGCGATCTCAGCCAGTGCCCACATCGAATTGTCACCCACGGGCTCGTACATCACATTGTCCTCGATCTCGCGCACGTTTATCTCTTCAATAAGCTCCGGAACAAGGGCGGGCAAGTTTGGCAAGAGCTGGGCGTCGAAGCAGTATATTGAAAGATCACCAATGAGAGCCAGCGCGCTTTGGCGAATCTCGAGGTCACCGGTCGAAATGCTCATTCGAATAAGTTCCACAATGGTCGTTTGGGTGCTCTGCTCCTGCGCAGCAAATAGCGGTGCCATGCCCTCGTTGTGGAGCGCCTGCACAAGACCGTCAATCATGTCCAGAGCACACACAACCACCACGGGCTCCGGAGCATCAACGCTGAGGGGGTCGAGCTTAGCACGCTCAAGCAGCACCAGGCTTTCTCGAGCGAGAAGAATGCTTCGCTCAAAGATGGGCGGCGCATATGGCGCGAACGGGGCGCCCGTGGCCATGGCCAAGAAGCTAAGGCACTCCAGCATGGCCAGCAGTTCGCGGTCCTCATCGCTAACAATGTTCCACCGGTGTAGCATCGGCTCCATGAGCACGGTGATGAGTTCAGGCTGCTGCTGGATTGCCCCATCCACAGCCGTGGCCACGCTTTGGACGCACTCGTAGATCGCGAGCATGTTGTTCGCTTGGTACTTCGCGAAGCAGCTGCGCAAGTGCGCGAATAGCTCACCGGCGTATGGATCGAGGGCTGGGCCTGCCGCCTCCGCGAGGGTCGACAGGGCAGCGCACGCTGCGCTCTGCACGCGCTTGTTCACATCGAGCATGCACTTGAGCACCCCCTCGAGGACGGCACCGTTGAGCTGCTCCTGTGCGGCGTAGCGGCTCAAGGTCCAGCATGAGATCTCGCGAATCGACGCGTGCTCGTTCTGCAGTAAGTCTACGAGGAACGGAATGAGCTCAGGCACAAACGAGACTTCGTCGGCAGCAACACAGCCCTGAGCAATGGCGCCAAATGCAAGCACGGCGCTCTCGCGCACAGGCCATGACTGCTGCGGCGCAATGCGTTGGAGGAGATGCGGCAGCACAATGCTCAGTGTCTGCGAAGGCTCTTTTTGGGCAAACTGGTCGAGCGTTGCAGCTGAGCACTTGCGTAGATTCCAGTCTTCGAGCGACGACTCGAACTCCTCCTCCTCGTCGTCGCTATCATCACCGCGCTGACCGTGGCCTCGGCGTGACTTGGGCAGCGTCGGACGAATGTCTTCGTCGCGGTCTGCTTGCGAGCTGTCGTCGTCAGCAAGACTTTCCAAAACGAAAACATCGTCATCAGAGAACACCATGGTCTCGACAATGGCCGGCAGAATCGTAGACAAATACGGCGCAAGGGTCTCCGCGTCAGCGTCGGACTCGGCAAGCGCTAGTAGGAACTCGGCACCCTCGAGCGCAACGTGCTGCTCCGAAGAGCGCAGGCAGTGCAAGCAGAACTGCACAACCCCATTCAGGTGGGGGGCGAGCTTGTCTGGCCGGGCAAGAAGCAACATGCTGAACGCACCGCAGATGTTCGACATAGTGTCCGAGTTGTTGTCGCCCTGAGCAAGTGCAAAGCACGCGTGCATGAACTCGTCTATGTGGATCAAGAAGGCTTGTGATCCGAGCGGCACAAACTGTGTCAGGCAAAACACAGCCTGTGAGCGCACCTTCGGGCTCGGCGACTCGCAAAAAGCAATCAATTTAGGTACAAGCTGCGAAACAAGGGCCTCGTCCTGCGAGAGCAGCCCGGCACTATCCTCGCAAACCTTTGCGAGCGCGCTAATGGCGCCTTCCTGCACAGCATCACCCGGGACGCTCGAGTCGATTGCCTGTACGAGCTCCGGCAATAGCTGCGGCCAGCCCTGCAGCCCGAGCTTTGAAATCAGAGTCGTCACGACGATGGACGATGCGTTGCGTACTAGCACGTTCGTGTCAGCAAGGCCTTTTGTGACCATCTGCTGCACGTACTCCACGGCCGGGCCTGGCAAGCGCGCCCAGTCGAATATGATAATGTTTTTAAGCCACAGCCCGGCTGTAGCCCTTACAGCCTCAGTGGCGTTTTCAGGGACCTGCGGCGGGTGCTCGACCAACAGGAACGCAAGGTACCGCGCAAGATCAGGCTGCTGGCGCGCGGTCTCGAGCTGGCGCCGGGCATCCACGCGCTGCTGGCGGTGCTCGCGGGCGCCGCTGTTCGATTGCTGGAACAGCGTGGCAAGCGTGCTGAGCGTCTCGCTCGCAGGCGTCCACATAGCTGAAGTTGAAGATTCGGCCGACCCGTCACGTGTGCTAAAATCCTTATACAGCCGTTGGTGTTTAGTAGAGGGAGAAGCGCGGGGAAGTGGGATCGAACGGCCCCAATGCTGATCTTCGCGGCTTGCGCTTGGGCCCAGCGAGCCGTAAAGTTAAATGGAGGATAGCTGAGGATGAGATCAATCTAATCGCCCTCACTTTTTGGCCAAGTCTCTGATCAGTGAGGCAGTACTAACACCCTACAAACACCCTCGCCTTTTTTTTCCGACATAAAAAAAAACCCTCTATTAATTTTCTTAAGTCCTGTAAGCCAATTGTCGCGCGCGCTCTGCTATGACGAAACGATCAAGACAGGGATTGCTGTGTCCATTGCGCGCACACACACTACCATGCAGATCCGTCCGCCCGCCGGTTTTTTACATGTATGCGTGTAGATCATGCGCGGATCCGGCCCTGCTCCGCGGCTGTCATTCAGAATAGTAGGATCTGCGCTCACCCTAAACGGGAAAGGGCGGCGGACTTCTGCAGCTGGTCGGCGCTCTGCTTTCAGGCAGGCTTTCTTAGTAACCCGCTTATAACGTCGTATACGCAAACGTAAACATGCGGCGCCCGGCTTCACGGGAGTTTGTTTGGGACGATTGGACTGGATCCTCTAAGAACGGAACGCGACGAGACAACAGAAACACGACCAACAGCAACGGCACAAGAGTCAGGAATTCAAGATGCCTCCGCGTGTAATAGAAGTTGGAAGAATTATATTAATAGGATAGTAAGTATTAAGAAATCATTAGAGCCCGCTCGCGTGTAATTAATATTCACCAAAATTATCGTCAATGCTGAGGGGCGCCTACAGTGCGATCCAGCGCGTGCGGCGCCCCCGGTATGAGGATGCTGTGGCCGAATTTACTCGTAAAGGTCCATGGACCGCCGCGTGAAAACATTAACTTCTTCCGGAGCACGGATATGCAAGACGTGGGCGCCTCCGTTTTTAACGTCTTCGTCAAGATGCAAATCAGACAAACTCCGTTCGGAGTCGAGCGAGGAGACTAAAGACTCCTCTGAGTCGCTTGAATCCAGCTGCGAGCTGGAGTCCAGCTCCAGCGATTCCAGCGAGTCGAAGGAGCTCCGTGGCTCGTCCAATCCAACAAAATGGACGCTCTTAACCCGTTTGCAGCCTCGTCCGCGGGAGTCGAGAGGAGAACTGGGAAGATGAATATTCATCTGACGGTTGAGGCGGGCCAGCCGCTCATTGGGGAGCTCCAAAATATCTGCAGGGACGAAGCCCTCGCCGCCGGTCTTGCCGTCGCGAACGAACCACCAGTACCAGTGAGTGTCGCTGAGCAGAACCAGCTCGGTGTCGATATCTACCGAAACTTGACCCCGCTCCGTGCCGATGAATGGTCTTAGAGCATGCAAGATCATAGTGCTGCGCATGGATATATGACAATGATGCTGGAGTCACAGTGAGAATAAGCGGAGGCGTTACAATGTCGTAGCGCTGTAAGCAAATGCAAGAGTAATTGATGAGATTCCAAGACGTATCAATTGACAATCTTGATCCGCCAGATTCCTGATCCCATAAAATGGGACCTCACTCCATATATAAGTCGTTCAAGGCTGTGAGGATGATTCTGCATCCTGCAGAATCTGTTGCTTGCTTGAGTTAGGTAATGCGTGTGGCTTCGTGCAGGAAATGCGTGTACCCTTCGCTGTTGCTGAGGCGCATGCATTCACAGGGCAGAGTTTATGCGGTACCCTAGACCCTCACCCTCACACGGATAACTTAGCCACTTTGGTGGGCGACTCGTATCAGAATCGCTTTATCCAGAATGATCGTCGCTTCCTCCACGGGCCTCAAGAGCTTCGTGTCGCCGCTCTGTGAAATAGCGTTCGTCACAATCAGAAGCGCGCGAATGATGACGTCTTGTCGATAATCGCCCCTAGTCTTGGCGCGGTCTTTGCCGGCGGCCCCGGTTAAAGCCTCGCTCTTAGGCATGCTTCCGCGCATCAGTTCTTCCCCACAACGGTCGCTTCCTTGTTGTGCTCGCGGTCTATGCATGCGCACACGCCCTACGAGGGGCCTCACACCCTCCCAAGCCCCTACCCAGCGGCTCTTCTGCGCATTTCCCACTCGTTTTAATTGCACGTGACTTATGAGTCTCTGCGCGCCAGCGTTTCACCAGCTCTACGCGGGCCATGGCGGGTCCCGTGATCATAAGGCACGGCTGTTGTTCCCTTTTTATTCCGAAATCCGTAACAAATGTTAGGGTAACGTATGCAGGTAACCTAGGAGTAAGCTACGTACGTATTTGCTGATTTGCTGTTATATCAGTCCGCCTTGCGGATCATCGAAGGATCGTTCAGTGAGATAATGAAGCCGCACAAGCACGCACATCAGTAACCTAATCTGGCAATCGCGAGTGCAAACCTCCCAGGTTGAACATCGAACGCTGTCGCCAACTACTTTATCGCCCACGCAAAAGCGGGCCCACCACACATTCCCCCGCGTGCTTCCACACCTTCCCGAGCATGGCAACAGCCCAGCTTTGCTCTCTAAGCCATGCATAGAAGGGTAAGCCGTATCATGTCGTATGCATGTTCTCTGCAGGTTCCTGAACCTAATCCTTCTTCGTCGGCCGACTCTGCTGCTGCCGGCGGCGCACGACCGTGTTGTGATAGATTCCCAAGAGGAACGCGAAGAACGAAAACACCGGCGTCCACGCGAGCTTTGGGATATACCGCTGCGCAAAAGCGATCAGTAGCGGCGATGAAATCCACTGCGAGCGCACAACTGGCCACAAGCTTGCGCGCACACGTGCATAGACGTCCTTGAAGGAGCGCGCACCAGCGAGCACAGACATCCACGCGATGAACGTCGTGGCCAGGATTGGGTTCACGAATAAGTTGAGAACCACGATCTGGGCAAGATTCGTTGCCACGCCGCGCTTCGATTTACGGAACGCACGCTGCACAAGATCCACGAGATAGTGCGATAGCGGCCCAGAGACCAACGCGCCGTAAAGCGCCATCTTCGGCACGCGCGGCGAGAAGTATCCCAGCTTCGGATCCTTATCGCCGGAGATTATCGCCGCAATGAGCTCAGCAAGGCCATTGAAGGTACCCGAAGTGAGTGCTTTGGTTCGCACGGGGTGCAGCACAAGGGCCTGGATGTATGCGGTAGCTAGAGTACTCATTCTAAAGGCGTTGTGAAGCGGATCAGAAGTATTCCCGAGAGGGGTTGTTGGATAGCCCCGCGCGCGCTCGATATGATGACTCATCTGCCTTGGTTGGCCCCTACCGTCGATCGGCTATTGTCCCAAGCCAGGCCAAACACAGTATCGCGGCGCCATCACCGCGTCTACTCCACTTTCCTCGCCCGGTGGGTATACCTGAGTAGGGTTATGCAGAAACCTGGCCCACTATAAGTTTCTGCAACCCTGCATATTATTTGCCACAGCTGTCGCGGTGGCACTGACACTGCATTGCAGTACATCTGATATATGTGCTTCCGCCCATGTTCACACCCGCACCACCGAAGCGATCACTGCGTGGCCCACTTAAGGCCCACTGGCCCGCAACGGTGGACACTAGCTTTGTGATTTTCTTTGAAACGCACGAGCGTCGTTCGGAGAGGCCTTTGTTTAGGGCAGCGCGTGAGACTGGTTTTGGCTACTATATCATACCAAATTTTAATTTTGTTAGTCTCTTTCTCGACACTTCTGGCGGCTCTAATATCGAGCGCCAAGCCAACCAGGCTCTAATATGGAGGTGGCCCCAACCGCCCAGGATCTAGATGCGAGAGCCCCTTGCAATCGGACAATTGTCTTTGGTGCTCCTTAATGCCCACTTAAATCTTAGCCGCTGCCTAGAGCCTGTCGTCATCTGGCTCATGTGAGATCTTGTTTTGGCTGTAACGTAATTTACGCGGGTTCGGAACCCAACCCTGGCGCTGATAGTGGCCAGCCCAAGCACTTAGTGTGTATGTACTCCCAAATGACAAACCCCTGACCCGTTGATCTGGTCGTATGTGCCGCAGAAGCGGAGGCGCTACTTGTTCGAACAAGTGCTGCGCAGTGCCAAGACCGTGAGGGTCTCTAATGCGCACAGCCATTGAGCTCTACGAGCTGGCAAAGCTAGCATTTTCGTGCTTACTTGATGATGACTAATTGATGAGTTACCATCAGCGTCCAGAGCTCGACAGCGCGCGACGAAAGGTACTCGAGACGCGGCCATGGATCTCGACGAGGCCTATGACTTTGACGACATGTCAAATGTCGCGGACAACAGCAACGCGGGCGTCGTCTTTTCTGGTATGTTTGGCGAGTCTCCAGCCGACTCAGGTGCGCCAAACGATGATGAAGGTGGTACCGCGTCTGGCGGCGCAGCTCACGCCCCGGATGGCTCGGAATCCGTGCCCGCGCATTCGGGGGCTCCACTTGAAATGCATCATAGCCCGAGCATGGGCTCTACATTAGGTAGTGGCTCTCATGTTACCGACGATCACGAGTTTCCCAGCAATAGCGACGAGGCCTTCGCCACGCGTTTAGATGAGCCTAGAGAACAAGACGCCGACGGCGACTTGAAGCTTGAGGACTTTGAGGTGTCGGGCGATGCGCCAAATGGGAAGCCCTCCCATGCTGCTCCTTCGGATGTGCATGAGTCTGAGCCATGGGGCGCACCAGGTGGCTCCGACGAAGTCAGCGAAGCTGGTGCGCCAGGGCGCGATACAGCCGCAGCCACGGAGCCTGGAACGCGTCTTGCCGAAGGTGACGACCACATGGACCATGAGGACGCGTCGCAAAGTAATCACTCTGATGGTAGCGGGAAGCGAAGCCCTGCGGCGCCTCTGCCCCCACTGAGAGTCGGTAATGAAACGCCAAGCACCGCAATTGCATCCACTAATGGCAGCGGCTCGGGCTTGACACACACTGAAAATTCGGGCCTGCATGGGGCTGGTGCATCTGCAGGTGCTCCAAGTGCGAGCGAAAAGTCGCCAGACCAGAGCGGATCAAAATTTCTTATTGGCCAAGCTGCGGCGGAAGAACCGTCTAAGGGCGCTCCAGCGCACGAGACGGATGCTATTCAACAGAGACACACTGTCGTAATTCCGAGCTACTCGTCATGGTTTTCGATGACACGCATTTCTGACGTCGAACGCGAGTCCATGCCAGAATTTTTCACCAACAGAAATCGCTCAAAGACGCCTCAAGTTTATGTGAAGTATCGCAACTTCATGGTCAATGCGTACCGGTTGAACCCCACGGAATATCTTACAGTGACGGCATGCCGCCGCAACCTCGTGGGAGATGCTGCCACCATCATGCGTGTGCACCACTTCCTTGACGAGTGGGGGCTCATCAACTATCAAGTTGATGCCGAAGCGAGGCCGGCTAGCGTGGCCCCGCCGTTCACAGGGCATTGGCAGGTGAAGTACGACACACCACGCGGTATGTTTCCGTTCCAAATATACGAGGGCACAAAGGACCCCGCCCTGCAACCCGTACCTGCCATGAATGGATCGCGAGCGCCAGGATCGCGGACTCCAGGAAGCCGACCGGAGAGGGCCGGCTCACATAATGCAGCAGGGCCAATGGGTCCAATGGGCAATATGGAAGTCCCTGGCACTCAGGTCAATGTGCCGGCTGGTGAAATGGCTGGCACGCGGTCAGCTGAGTCTGCAAGTGCTACACCGTCACAGCCGCGCGCCGGTAGCAGCACTGGTGTGCCGCTTGGATCGGCCGGGACTGCTGGTAGCCTCGGTGCTGAGGAAGCTAGCACTGCCAATGCTGGCGCGGGTGCTACTACGGCGAGCAACGACGGAGCTGCAGAAGCGAACAGCGCGCCGGCGTCCGCGAAGTGGACAAAAGAGAAGGAAAGGGCACTGCTCGAGGCGATTGAGCGCTATCCTCACGATTGGGAGACTGTTGCTGCTGTCGTCGGAATAGATAAGTCCGAGGTTATCCTAAAGTTTTTGCAGCAGACCACAGAGGATAAGTCAGATCTGGAAAACCTAGGTCCGTTGAAGTACAACACAAATCACATCCCGTTCTCGCGGGAGGATAATCCTGTACTCAGCGTGCTCGCATTTCTCTCGAGCCTCGCGGACCCACAGACTACCGCTGCAGCTGTCGGCCGTACGGGCGCTGCGGCTGCTCAGGCAGAATCAGCCAAGAAAGCGAGTAAAGACGCGGAACAGGCGAAAGACGCTGCTGTTACGAGTCCCGCTCTTAAGAAAGAAGGCGATGAGCACCTCGAAGCGGCGAGCGGCGCATCCGCAGTGACGTCTAAAGCTGCGTCTACAAATGCGAGCCCTCAGCTCAAACCACAATCTGAAGATGATTCGAGCGCGTCGTCTGGTCATGAAGGCGCCGCAGCTAGTATGCTTGCAAGCAGCGTTGGATCTACAGAGAATGCCGCTGCTGGTGATGGCGAGGACAGCCACGAGAGTCGCGGTGACGCTGCATCAGCGAGCTTAGCGCTTGCAGCAGCCAGGTCGCAGGTGTTCAGTTCGTACACGGAAAAGTACATGTATGAGCGGTACCTGCGACTTCTGGAGCTCGAGATGAGCTCAATCAAGCTGCGCCTTGCAAAGTTCTGCATGATGGAGAAGGCGCTTGACACAGAGCGTCGGGAAATGGACAAAGAGCGTGAACTGTTATTTTTGGACCGCATGCACTACCGGCAAAACATAGAGGAAGCGTCGGACGCGGTGCAGGAAGCGGCTGAAGCGGCTGCGAGGGGCGATGCTGCGAACCTTGCGCGGCTAGCCGAAGTGCTGCGAAGTCGCGCTGCGCCGGAGTCACCCAAGCGGCCGGTTTTTGTACCAACGACGAGAAAGACGCCTGAGGCGAGCGGTAACGAATCCTCAGGCGATGCCTCAGCTGTAGCGTCTGAGGATGCAGGACTTCTGCCGCGTTCTTTGCAGACGGGCCGCCCACACCGCATGTGGACATTGAAGCCACGCAACAATACCGCCTCCTCTTCGTGAGTCGAAAAAATACGTATTCCACAAATTGTAAATTAGTAGCAGCCACTAGGGACCATCGTCTGTCTCTGCCCAATATAATATGCACAGTTATGAATTATAAGAAAAGCGTAGATTAGACATTATCTGAAGAGCCGCAGCGTTTATCTTTGCGTCCTCACCCTCCCATATGCAAAACCTGGGTAAACCGACCTCTTTATTAGCTTTCTTCTCAAGCCCTAGTCCAGACACGCGGGAACCCTACCACACACACAGCGGTGGAGACAATCAACTACATAAGATCCGGCACAGCCACTCACTTTTTGGGCCATGGATTTCCTCTCTAACGGAGGAGGGCCCACGTCTAAAAACGAAAATATTATTACAAGAGATTGCTTGCTTCCGCAGTCTCGCGTTTATCAAAGGACACCACCGCCGCTTCATGCTCACCCGCTCGCACACCCCGCCTCAAGCCCTGACTGAGGCTACCCTTTTCCTGCGTGACGCATCCACGTTACATAGATTATATAGCGCCGACCGGGCAATGTTTACCTCATTTACCACTAAATGACATGTGGAAAAACGCAAGACGGCTAGTGTTGCGGTTATTAATTTTGATTTGATACTCAAATAGAAGCAGAACATCGCATGCTAAGTGTTTGCAGCTGAGTGCCGCTGCTAAGCGAACTAATTTTCGCGCTCTGATCCCGCCCTGCGCCGCGAAGCACGAGCAGGCAGGCAAATTGTGTAGGCTGCTGCTTCTGCTTATCCGTGGTGGCTGCGGCAAATCCGATATATCACGTGGTAGTTGCCCGATAGGCGAATACGATTAAAGGGTTTTTCTTGCCCATTGGAAAGTTCGTCAACGCGGGGTGAATAAGTAAGATATAAATCTTTTATCTTCTCTTGAAGTCGGTGCAACTTGCTTTCATCCAATTCGGTCGGCAAACAGGTTAAAGACGAAGAATGAAAAATTCCCACAAAGCCTGTCCTCGAACAAAACCTTGAAGAGTCGACTGTAACGAAACCTAAGTGCCACGGAAAATTCAATGAGCCTTGGCTATTCCATAAAGGCAGTACTGCGAGATAGTATCTTCGGCCAAACTGTCTACCATATCTCCGGACGTCGCGTGTTCAAACCTGAGTTCGAACACGAGTCCTATGTGATTCCCGAAAAATACCTAGGCGGCAGTGCCTTCCAATCTGATCCGACCAGTTCAGAAACCGCTGCCAGTATGACTTCCATCCGTCAGAGACCTATGACAGGGACGTTTGCTATGAAAAACCCCGACTCCGAAAAGGAGGGCTCGGGAAGCTACGGCAAGACCAGCGGCTCGCTTGACGAAAAGGAGGCTCCTGCAGGCGCGCTTGCTCCCGACCAAATCATAGTGGATTGGGACGGCCCGAATGACCCAGCGTGTCCATACAACTGGCCTTTCGCTATGAAGTTCATCGCTGGCTTCGTGATGGCTATCAGCACAGCCTCCCTGTATATGGGCGCGGCTATATTCACGCCCGCCGAGGAGGAAATTCAGAGCCACTTTGGTACATCGCGAGTGCGCGTAGAGCTCGGAATGACGCTTTTTGTTTGGGGCTACGGGCTCGCGTCACTGTGGTTCAGCCCAATGTCTGAGAGCCCGCTATTTGGCGGGCGGCTATACATCTTTGTGTTCAACCAGGTTTTGTTTGCCGCGTTCCAAATCCCGACCGCGCTCTCGAACCACGTCGCTGCTTTTGCCGTCTTGCGCCTGCTTGCTGGGTTCACAGCCTCGCCGCCGCTCAGCACGGGCGCAGCAGTTTATGGAGACATCTTCCGCTTCCCGTATGTATCGTACGCGATGGTATGTTGGAGCCTGGGGTGCATTGTAGGGCCGTATGTGGGCCCCCTGATTGGCGGTGCCCTGTCTCAGCACAATACGTGGCGGTGGGTGTTTTGGTATCTGCTGATCCAGGCCGGTGCCGTCCTTGTTCTAATGATCTTCTTTTTCCCAGAAACGTCTTCTCAGGCGATTCTCATGCGCAAAGCGCGCAGTCTGCGACGACGTACTGGAAACCCAAACATTCTCGCCCCAGGCGATGTGCAGCGACTCACGCAGAAGCCGCGGCAAGTGCTGAAGTACATTTTTTGGAATCCTGTGAAGCTGACGGTGCGGGAGCCAGCGCTCCTGCTCATGAACACGCATCTTGGCCTCATGTACGGCGTAATGTATCTCTACTTTGAGGCCGTCCCCATCACATATGGGGAGCTTTATGGCTTCAATGCTGTACAACAGGGTCTAGCGTATCTTTCTGTGCTTGTGGGCTGCTGTCTAATGTTTGCACTATATGTCGTGTACTTGCGCACAACCCTGCTGCAGCCGACAGTCAAGAACCAGAATCCAAATCCTTTCAAGGTATTTGGCAACGGTGCCATTTTTGGAGCATTCTTGGCGCCCACAGCAATTCTAATTTTTGGTTGGGCATCGCACCCACACATCCATTGGGTCGTGTCTATGGTGGGAAACGCGCTGTTTGGCGCATCCTTGTCTCTCATGTTCCAGGTTTACATGTCGCTGATTGCAAATCTGTACCCAGCGACGCAGGTTGCCTCGGCATTTGCGAGTAATAATCTGTCCCGCTCGTTACTGGCTGGCGCGTTTCCCCTCTTCGGACGGGCCATGTACAACAACCTTGCCATTGACGGTTATCCTGTTGGCTGGGGATGCTCTATACTGGCAATCATTGGTATTGCCCTAGTTCCGCTGCCCGTGTATCTAAGGCTGCGGGGCGAGCGTCTACACGAGAAGGCTGTGGCGCGCTATGGACCGAACTAGGCCTTTGCTCGGAGTTCGGCTCGGAGCTCGGCTTTTTGTTCAGCTCTGAAGTCCGTGCTGGCGCACTAAGTTATTTTGCTGCAAACCGCAAGTGTTGGTTAAGCCTCGCGGCAAACGTCATATCAATATCCTATGGGACTATTCGCGACACCGTTTGAGTTGAAAAACTGATTTAGTTCGTGGAGATTTGCAAAGGCAATCACCCCGCTGAACACTTAATAGTGCGCAAGGACCCGCAAGCACGCATCTGGCGCTCAGGTCAATGGACTTGAGACTGATGTGTAATTTGGTTGCGCGCCAGTAGGCACAAGCAGTGGCAGCAGACCCAAGAAGCAGCATCCAGCGCTTGGCGGTGTTCAGGTATATATTAGGCTAACCATGTATATTTAAGCAGTTGTAGGACCACTACATCCACACTATGTCCAGAATCAAGCTACAGGAAATCTCGGATATTTGGCTAGAGTGCTAGATGCGTCTCTGCAATCAAACAATGTTTTTGCGCGAGCCCTTGAAGAAGAGCTGCACGATCGTAACGTTGAACACGGCCATGCCGACAATAGCAAGGAGTTCAAGAACGCTGAACCACCACACACGGGAAGCGGTAGACTTCACCGTAGATTCGTTGCGCGAGTTGCGAATCTTCAAATAGTTCAGCTCTCGCGACATTGTCGACGCAAGGCTGTCAATTTCAGAGACGTATCGCTCCATCTCGGCTGTTGAATCATCGCTTGCAGGCCTCGGAGCCTGCGCTACTACGGAGTTCGTATCGACTTCGAACTCGAACGAGATCTTCTTGTCCGCAAATGTTGACATTTCGTTCGAGAAGCAGAGCTCGAACTCCCCTGCCTGCTGTGCCGTCATCAGCCACTCATCACCGCCAGATTTCGAGACACGCTGTACCACCGTGTTGTCTGGCCGTGTGAGGGTCGCATCAATATCAAACTGGCCCCCTGCCATGACGGAGAAGCTGGCGCGAATCTTTGCGTCGTCACGCTGTGCACGCACGTAGAAGCATGCGTGGTCATTTGCGCGCACTGTGACCGTCAAGGGAGTTACAGCAGTTACTGCGGATAGCGCAGTGAGGAGCACACACAACGCGCTGAGAACAAACCGCATTTCAAGACGTATATACGTGTCGCGGTCGGGAGGATGTACTTGGAAAAGGACGCGTGTGTGACACGTGATATAGCCGTCTAGCGCGCGGGGTGTTTGAACTGTAAAGCACCCGCGGTGGAGTTTGCCCACGTCCGAAATCACACTATACGCTTAACACGAACGCGATTCAAGAATGCAGGAAACCCGTGCCCCGAGAACTTGGGCGACGTGAAGACGCCCTTCGATGCAGGTGCATCTCCAGTACCGATCTAAGCGGGCGGGCTGTCACAGAGCCAGCCATATGCAGCGCATGACGCAGGCGAGCCAGATCAGTCGAGAGCCGCCTTCATCTAATCGCCTCCAACTCGTGCGGTGGCAGCATAGCTTCGGTGACCCGACCCAATATGGAGCGCCAGCGCCCAGGTACAAAAAAGTCCGGATACTACCGCCGTTGAAGTTTGAGGGCAAAGTGGAAAAGCCGCGCGCAGCCGGTCGGCAAAAATCCTCTTCTGCAAACCATCGCGACAATGATTTAGCGCCAAGTATAGCAAGCGCCACGCCAGCTCTTGGACCTGCGCCGCCTATGCACAGCTGCGCAGTACTCTCATCGAAGTCAATGCTCGATAGCCCATCGCTCCCTCCGGCACCCATTAGGACCCCAGCCCCCTCCATGGCGCACCTCCTGACACCGGCCCCGACTCCAGTGCCGACTCCGGGTAAGCTTCCAGTTTTTTTTTGCTCAGTGCCGACAACATGCGAACCCCACTCCGTGCCATTGAGGTCCACGCCATTAATGAATCAATGCCTACCCCTAACGTCCCCCCTGCCATCGGTATCCGCTCCCACGACCAACTCGCTCCCGCCTATTAACCACGTCCTTGATCCTTACTGCTTGATAGTGCCGCCAAAGACGCCCTGCCAGGAACGCTGCTGTCCCTTGCTTCCGGTAAAGCATAAAGGCCCACCTTTGTGGGGTGCATTGCCAACAAAAAGGCCCGCTACTGCCTTCGGCGACACAGATGCGGTTGCCTAAACTTCTCGATCAATAAGCCCCTCAATTCAGCGAGCTGGAAGGTTGGAGGTAAGTTGGGCGCTTATAAGAGCTGCGCAGGTCGCAGCTCTTAGGCTTGTAGCACTCACTGGCCTCGGAATCATAGCTGAAAGCCAAACACTGTCAAGCTACGACTGATGCGTATAGAAAAAAGCAGAAGCGTGACTGGCACAAGTGTGACTCTCATGGTCAACTCGTGTTGACTGCGACTTTCTAGCTGTTTCTAGTTTGTCTGATGACTTCGCGCCTTCCACGATTCAATTGTCCACTGGCTCGCGGCATTACACCTTGCCAACAATGCCAGACACCGATTTTTTGCTTGCCGTTCAGTTATGTGCTTTGAATTGCACGCTTCTGTAAAGCCTTGGCACTTGTAGCAACAAGCCGTTGCGCCCGGTAGTTCGAGGCAGAATCTGCTAGAGCAGTGGTGCTGGCCGAACACAAAATTGGAACTGCTTGGGAGCGTAATCACACAACAACTTTTATAAAATTTTGAATAGATTAATTACGATGAACACTGCCTCGTCCCGGCGCCCGGAGCGCTGTTTGCGCGGTCTTTGAAACCGCGCACCGGCGCGCCTCCGGTATACCGCCAAGACCGTGCGAGCGCGACACCACTTTGGCGGCGCGATGAGTTTGCTTGAGAAGTTGAATTCGTTCGATGCAGACATCCGCTATATGGGACTAAGCGACCTGCAGAAGGCTATCGCCACGCAGCCCCCAGCAGCATCCTGGCCTGAGGCCGTAGTAGGCCTGCTTGCTGACACCTCGCTTGAGGTCCAGAACCTCGCCATCCATGTTACGGGCGAATTGGCAGCTGTAGGAACGCATGGTCTAGCAGAATTATTATTGACTGCCGCCGCTCCACCGACGGTGCGCGCCGTTGCGCTGAAGGCTGTCATACACCACGCACGACCGCTGCACCGGAATAGCGTCCTCGCCGTGCTCTCTGCGGTTCCGTCAGACCCTCTATTTCAGACGGTAGAAGGCGCAGAGGCCGTAGTTGAGCTTCTTTCGCTTCCAACGTCGCGCTATTGGCTGAAGACGAGCAGAGGCGTTGTTTTCGCATACGCAACACAGATCGCAGCGCACCCAGGACTTCTGCGCATGCGGGGCTTTGATATTCTTGCGCTCACGCTGCCCTCCTTTAGCGAGACTGAGTGGCAAGAATCGGCTCATACGTTTGTTCTCGACTCCGTTGCGACATCTCACGAGCCAGCGGCAATCGCCCTCGTTGGTAAACTCGCTCACAAGGTACCATCATCGTGGCTCATTCCCGAGTTTGAGGACGTTTTGATAAGACAAGCCGACGCGCTAGATGACCTGGATGTATGCGAGGCGGCGATCGATTCCCTGGCAGCTCTGTACGGCCTACCTAACTTCGATACAGCGCGAGCGAACAAACTGTCAAAACGGCTCGTAATGTATCGCGAGTTTGAAGACGCAAGTGATAATAGTCTGTCTGCTGAGAATGTCGGCTCGGACGATATTTGGGATGACGAGATTATGTCGGACGGGTCCGCTGTATTTGACGAAACATCGCGCGTAAGAAAGGCCGCTGCGAAACTTGCCATGCAGTCGGACTTGCCGGAAATAATTTCTGAGGTAATTGCCTCGGTAAAGAGGGAGGAAGATGAGAGCACTCGTGCGTTCATGTACATGATGTTGGCAGGTCATTTAGGATCGAGTGCGGCAGCAAATCTCTCGCAGCTGAGTCCCTGTGTTCTCAAAGACATATCTGCAGGGAACTGGATCGCGGCTGAGGCTGGAATCAGTGCCATTGCTGCTGGAAAAGTGCAAACTAGTACTGCTCTTGTCCTTCGTGCGGCTGTAGAGCGGCGCCCTCGGCTGCTCCATCAGTATATCCGCTCGCTACAGAGTCCGCGCAATGAGGACACAGAGTGGCTCTTGTCGCGAGCTCTGCAGCAGGATATTGCCGTTGTGCCTGAGACGTCGATCGCGGCGTTGAAACTCGTTGGTGATATGAATCTTACGAGTTGTTTTAAGGATGCTGCAGAACTTGTATGGCCCACGTTTGCGGAGCCGCTTCGCATTGCAGCATTGCGCGTCGTGGGTAAGCTCGCGTCTGGTGATGATTTGAAGCATGTCGTCCCGCTTGCTGTTGAGTGCATGCGCACTGACCCTACAATGCGCCCTGCGGCGCTGGATTGCTTGGAGGCGGCAGAGTTGTCGCTAGAGACTGTTCAGGCCCGTGAAGTGGCAAACACTATCTACGGTATCGTCGACGGCCCAGCGTCTCCGGGGCTCATTGCAAGGTATTGTGCTGTATTGGAAAAGATGCCAAGCGAGGTTGCTCCAGAAACCGTACGGGCAGTGCTGCGTCTCGGGGACGCGGACTGTAAAGACCAGAAGGAAGCCATTTTGAAGAGCACGGCGCGCGCTGTGCAGCCAGGAGTTCAGGAGTGGGCACTGGCGAGCGAGGCGCTAGGGCTGCTACGCTTCTTGGCGCAAAGCGGTGACAAGAGTCTTCTTGACCGAGCCCTGGTCGAATCCAAAACCGCGGAAGTGCACGCAGCAGCAGCTGGGCGCCATTGGATGGCCCTTGACAGTCGCTACCGGTTCTCATCGTCACCATTTGCAGACTTGAACGAAGGGCAACTCCGGGTTTTGCTTGCTCTTGCACAGAACGAGACAGTCTGGGACTGGTACTCACTCAGCGACATGATGAGCGCCGCCGTCAATAGCAGCGCGTCGTTGCGAGGCTCCATAATCGGCAATATGGCTGTTAACCTACACGACGAATCGCAGTTTCTAGACGCGGCTTCAACGCTATGCGAAAGCGTGCGAGAGTCTGCGTTTGCGGCCTATGCAGTGCGGACTGAGAACAAGTCTGCAGTATTTGAGGTCGCTAGCAAGTTTGAGCAGCTTAGGATTCCTGGAGCGCTCGCAGCAGCCGTAGAGTCCCAGGATGCGCTGATGAGCTTTTTGAAAGTATTTGGGGTAGGCGACCATGCTGCTGATGGTGCCATTGATGCACAGATAGCTAGCGTGGTGGTTGCGACTATCAAGCTACTGCAAGGGGACACTCTTGTGGGCTCGTTGCCGACGCTGATTGCGCTGGCAGGGAACCATGAGCTCGACTCTGAGACGCGTGGAGAAGCGTGCATGACGGCGGCTTGGCTTCTGCAAACGGTAGAAGAGACGCGGACCACTGCGAACGTCGAGCAGGCCTTGAATACCTTTGCTACAGCGCTAAAGCCCATTGGCGATCAGGTACAGACGATTAATATTGGCCCTTTCAAGCACCGTGTGGATCGGAATCTGCCTTTGCGGCGCGCTGCTATTGACGGCATTTACACATGTGCGTCGCTCATGCCCCTCGCTCACTACCACCGAATTGTAGATGCAGTTGTGGACTACGCACTTCGCGACGAGTTTGAGGTTAAGGTTGTTGCGTGTCGTGCTGTTTCTGTGCTCGCAGCTATGCATGCGGAGACTGTACAAGCGCGCCAGCACAGCATTGAGGAGCACTTCGAGGTGGAAATCTCGCGCAAGCTCAAGGAGAACGCCACGAAGGAGGATGTGGAGAAGCACGCAGCGCTTGTAACTGTGATCCAGCAGACGCGCCAAAAGCTCGCCATGTATACATAAGGCTGGCCTTTACTTTACACTTGGCTGAGACATCGAGAATGAACATTTCGCACAGGGTGCTACCGCCACCGAGATACGCAGTGCGCCTGTAGCAGCCAGGGCGGCGACGTACATATTGTTAATTTTACTTCCTTCTTTCCAACTCAGAATTCGCTAATACACCAGAGTTCTTTGATTCACTAATCCCGGTGGCTATCACCAAGCGAGTGCGCTTTTGGCTATGTAAGGTGATGCGCGGCCCGAGACTTACCTCAACTTGCATAAATCCGGCTGCGACAAGGAGCTTTCGGAGCTCCCCCTGCGTAAACCCGTTGATTACATGCGTGGTTTCGTCGGATTTCAAAACATCAAGCACCACAAGTACACCGCCCAGACGAAGCCTCTGACGCAGCATTGTTACCATTTGAAGCCGCTCAGTGGGCTCAATGTGGTGAAACACAAGGCTAGCGGCGACAATGTGAAAGAAGCGTAAATACTGCTGGCACTGCTCGAACTCAGACGTCGTCAAAGCACATACTTCCTCCGCTCGTAAGCCTTGCAGTCCGCACCACTTGTTGAACGCATTTACAGCCTCGGCGTTGACATCCACGGCCACTGTTTGCTGCGTGTACTGACACAGCGACGTGGCAATATTCCCGTGATGACCGCATCCAAAGTCAAGTAGCTTTGTGTCATTGTTCCATGAGCATTGCTGGTGGATCAATTTCGCTAGCATTGCGCGGAGAAGTGCCTACAATTATACATACAGAGAGAGAAATAGAGCCCTCTGCTAACGCGCATGCACAGTCAGATACGCACGATTCGCGCGCACAAAATCTACGCAGCGCTCATCGGCACGTGATCTTTCTGGACTGGGTTTTGATGTGATCTCAGGCGAGGGAGAAAGTGGTTAGGGCGGCGGCAACCACAAAACAAAAACGCGACTCTCGCTTGGTTACGCGTTACCACGATGTCCGTAGCGCTAGAGCGGACCGCGGATGCGGAGATGGGCGCGGAGCTGGCAGAGTTCGAGCACAGCTTCGAAGGTCTAGCAGGCCAGTTCCAGCTGCTCGAAAAAGTCGGCGAGGGCACGTTCAGCGTCGTGTATAAGGCCGTTGATCACACGATCAAGCCGCCACAGCTCGTGGCCATCAAACGCATTCACGCTACGTCCTCGCCGACACGCATTGCAAACGAACTGGACATCCTGTGGGCTCTTCGCCGATCTCACCGCATTGGCGCCGCGACCGACGCGCTGCGCTTCCAGGACCAGGTCCTCGTAGTGATGCCGTTCATAGAGTTCTCGGACTTTCGTGAAATGTACGCGAGCTGCGATCTCGTAGAAATGCAGTTCTACATGCGGGAACTGTTGAAGGCGCTCAGGTACACTGCCGAGCGCGGCGTCATTCACCGAGATGTGAAGCCTACAAACTTCTTATTCAACCGCGCCACAAGGCGTGGCGTCCTTGTGGACTTCGGGCTTGCTGAGTGGATGCGTGGTGCTGATGCAGCACACGGCGATTGTGCCTGTGCGGCAAGTGAACCTGCGGTCGCGGCGCCGCAGCCTTTGCAGGGAGGGTACTTGAAGCACGACACGCGCTCCGCCCGCCGCGCAAACCGTGCAGGCACGCGTGGCTTCCGAGCTCCGGAAGTTCTGTTCAAGTGTGATAATCAGAGCGACAAGATCGATGTTTGGTCGGCGGGAATTGTCATGCTCATGATGCTTGCAAAACGATTTCCGTTTTTCAATTCGCTCGATGACTGCGAGGCCTTGGTTGAAATGGCAGCCGTGTTTGGTAAGCGCGAAATGCGTGCCGTGGCGGCAATCCATGGTGCTGCGTTCGAGACAAACATACCAACCCTCACGGAGACGCGGCACCCGTGGCACCAGATCATTGACTGGAGTAACGAGCGGCCTGAACGCGCGAAGCATGAACGAGAGCGTCTTGAGGAACTCGCAATTGATTTACTTGAGCGCATGACTGATCTGGATGCGCGGCGACGATTCAGCGCTGCCGAGGCACTGCACCACCCGTTTTTGAAGCTCGCTGCAGGCGAGCCTGCGAATAACGCGCCCGCAGACGTCTCTGCAGATTAATTCGCGATCTGCGGCACTTGCATAAAATCTATTTATTCATCTGGTCTCCCAGGCCAGAGCAAAATCATCCTAATGAGCCTATACCAGGACCCACCAAGCCTCTGCCCTTCAAAAGTTCGCACACGCTGGCAAGGCTATTATTTTGGCCGCACAAAACGCCATTAAAAAGTGTTGTACTCAGTATCACTGAGGGCGGGAAGGCAAAGCGCTGTCGTATGATCCGACTTAGAGGTTGACTTGCGAGTCAACGACAAAATTGTCACTGGCTTGGTTCTGTAACCAACGTTATATAGCGAATGATGTCTGCCCACCCAAACTTCACAAGCGAGCAATCTATGTGAAAGGCGTTTCGTGTCGTGATAGCGTGTTAACCAGAGATGCAGATACTACATTAAATAAACGAGAGATCCCGTATCTATATACAAGAGAGAAAGGTTACAAGCGCACTTGGTCGGCGATTTCAATGCACTTGGCGCCCGTGGCGTCAATGAGCCCTTGCAGAATCTCGGCCTGCTGCTTATTGTCCGCTGGCACCGACTTAGAGGAGCCATCGCGGAACTCGACAATGAGCTCAGATTTGCGTTCCGTGGGTGGCTCGAATCGTTTGACTGAGATGGGAATCTGCGGGTTGTAGAACTGGATCGGAGGGAGTTCACTTCGCCAGAACTTCTTCGCGCCGTAGTTTGTGTCCCCTACAAACCTGTTGAACCGCAGCTCAAGCCTAGATACGTTCTCGGGTAATCTTATTGCCCCGGAACCCGTTGTAAGCACATTCAGACGCGAGACTTGCCGCTGAACGCCGCGGGGAAGCGTCATGCTGTGTGCTGCACCGTTGACAAATTTTTGTGGGTGGACCACGAGCTCTATCATTCGAGGGTACGGATCAGGGCAAGGTCCAACGCTACGATCATGGAGATGCGGTGGAGCAATGCAGCGAGGATGGCGTTGATTGATTGCTGAGCCTTCATGCTGCCCGAGACCGTGAAATATGAGCAAACAATTGGCAAATCACTTTCAAAGGGGGGCCATTAAGAGCCAGTGGTATGGGGTTCCCGAGGCCAGTGGCGAGAGGTAAGCCTAATGCGGCGGCAACTGTTGCGTCACAGTTATTACTGCACTTATTTACTTTAGAGAGACCTAAACTGTATTACGCCCAAAGCTCCAGTATAGAGGGTAACTGGTGCGAAAACTGACAAACTGTCGTTGCTACGATGGTGTACCCTTTAGATGCAGACATTAGATACTAGACGCCGCGTCAGCAAGCTGCCAAAATAACGCAATCAATAAGAATCCATGACTGCGCCGAGTTGTCATTCTTTTTAGCTGAAGTACGAAGCGTTTCGAAAAAAGGGAAAAAAAAAGAACTACAGCACCCTCTGTTCTCGTATGGTCTCCCACTACAATACTTGGTAAGACCCTCAGGTGTTTAAATAGGACTGATCGGACGGGAAGTCTTGTATTCACCTGGGTGTGGCCGTAGCTAATGAATATATTTACATGAATTTATAATTGGTGAAAGTAATTTCTATGCACTTTGCGTTAGTGCGTAAAATGAGGCTTTCGGAACTACCTCAGTCTATAGCCTCTGGAGAACGCTCGGCTGGTAGAGGCCCCACTCAGTGTAGCCTTCAGGGCCCCGTGAATACCACCAGCGGACCTGTTCCTTAATTGGTGCGATTGGCTCATCTTCACGTAGCTTCTCAACAAAATCAGGATTGTAAATGAATGGGCGGCCAAAGCTGATAGCGTCAGCTACACCGGATGCAATGACCTCGTCACCAGCCTTTCGCGTGTACTCCTGATTCAAAACTAACTTTCCCTTAAACACCTTTCGAATAGAGTCATGCAGCTTAGGCTGCCTGGAACCACCAAAGCCCGCAAACTCAGAGTCAGTATTGGGCTCCCGTAGATCAAGCCAGGCAACGTTGTGCTTGTTTAACACTTCAGCAGCAGCCGTGAAAACAGGCTCAGGGTTGCTATCAATGACACCTTGACTGTCACCGTTTGGCGAAAACCGGACGCCTGTGCGCTCTGGGCCTACAACACCCACGACAGCTGCAACGACCTCATCAAGAATGCGCACGCGGTTTGAAATGCTTCCGCCATATTCATCTGTCCGCAGGTTTGTTGAGTCCCTGAGAAACTGGTCGATCAAGTAGCCGTTCGCAGCATGAACTTGCACACCGTCGAATCCGGCCGCCATCGCGTTTTTCGCGGCAGCAGCATATTCGCGTGTAATCCGTGAGATATCCTCTTTAGTTAATGCGCGCGCCTCCTCAGGCTCGCGCTTTCCGTCATTAACATGAAGAGGTACAGGATACGTCGTCGCTGAAGCGGACACTGGCTGTTGATCGGTGACCTCACTGTGTACAGCGCGACCCATGTGCCACAATTGAAGAACGATCTTGCCTCCCTTGTCGTGAACCGCCTTCACAATGGGTTTCCACGCAGCAACTTGCTCATCGGACCAGATTCCAGGCGCATACGGCCATCCAAGGCCTTCACGACTAATACCTGTTGCTTCGGTTACAATAATTCCGGCACTAGCGCGCTCGGAATAGTACTGAATCATGACCTCAGTGGGCACATGGTCAGCGGTGCTGCGGGCACGCGTGAGCGGGGCCATGAACACACGGTTCTTAGCCTCAATGCTTCCGATTTTAACAGGTTCAAATAGGTTTGCCATTGGTACTATTGTCGCTTTTTGTGTATGTATGTGTTAGTGTCTGACCCGACGGTTGTGTATATATACTTAGTTCTGAGTGTGCTCTTACTCAAGCTTACTACTTACTTGGAAATTTTAATATTTGTAAGAAAGAAAGATGTTGTCACGCGAGAACAGCTGTCACAGATCATATGCTTACGTAGATCACGGCTTCAGCTCGTCCTTACAAATGGCACTCTAGTAGTAAATATTTGTAACAGGCTTTCATTACGTGACCGCGCGCTTCGTCAGGTCATGTGTGCTTATGAAGACGAGTCCGTTACGTCCAGTAACGGTGAGACTGCGATGCTTTGAATTTGTAAGAGTAGTCATCTTACGTGACCACGGGACACGCACATCAGTCCAACGTCCTTCTTGATACGGGCAGGATCTATTTGTAAAGGAGCGCGATTACCTGTAGCAGTGTGAGTAAGGCCATAAAAAGTTGGACCACACGTACAAAGTACAAATAAGTGGGGCGGCATCACTATACATATGCAGCGGATAAATTCGCCATGGCCCAAGTTCTGCGAGTTATAAGTCTTGTAATAATTCAGACGTAGATATGAGTGAGTAGCTGCTTTCTTAGTTTTGGAGTTCCTGAGGTCTCTACCCGAAGCTAGACTATTACAATCAAAACTTGAGGGCTCAGACTATCTGGAAGCTTTTTGCGTTGCTCTCTAAATGGATGTGAGACTGGTAACCTCTCTTTCCCCTAGCTAAAAACGGGTGCGGCTGGGAACTGGGCGAAGCCATTATGACCCGCACTCGCTCACTATAATGAAAGAGCGCTCTAGAATTAGGCTACCAGAACGTAATATTACATGATTTTCTTAAAGTTGAATATGTGATTTATGTCTAATTCGTGCTAAGCTCTAGTTTCTAGTTCTTCTCGTCCGTCTGGCAGTGGCTCCAGTCAGTATAGCCCTCGGGACCTCGAGAAAACCACCAGCGGACGTGGGCGTTGAGTGGAACAATGGGCTTGTTCTCGCGTAGCCTCTCGACAAAGTCGGGATGGAAAATGAATGGGCGGCCAAAAGTGATCGCATCAGCAACTCCGGACCCAATAGCCTCATCGCCTTCTGCTCGTGTGTACTCCTGGTTCAAAATCAGTTTTCCCTTGAAGAGTTTGCGAATAGGGTCGTGCAGTTTCTTCTGTTGCGTTCCACCGAAGCCGGCAAACTCAGACTCAGTGTTAGGTTCTCGCAGCTCAAGCCAGGCAACCTTGTGCTTGTTCAACACTTCAGTAGCAGCCGTGAAAACAGGCTCAGGATCGCTATCGATGACACCCAGGCTATCACCGTTCGGCGAAAACCGGACACCAGTGCGCTCAGGGCCAGCAACATTGACGACAGCGGCAACAACCTCGTCAAGAATGCGCACACGATTAGCAACGCTACCACCATACTCATCCGTACGCAAATTGCTTGAATCTTTGAGGAATTGATCAATCAAGTAGCCGTTTGCCGCATGAATGTGCACACCATCAAAACCAGCCGCCAGAGCATTCTTTGTAGCAGCAGCATATTCGCGTGTAATACGGGCTATGTCCTCCTTTGTTAACGCGCGAGCCTTCTCAGGCTCTCGCTTCCCGTCGTTGACGTGGAGAGCCGTAGGATACGTCGTCTCCGAGGCTGAGACCGGCTGCAGACCGGAGACCTCACTGTGTACAGCGCGACCCATGTGCCACAATTGAAGAGCAATCTTGCCTCCCTTGTCGTGAACCGCCTTCACAATCGGCTTCCACGCGGCAACTTGCTCGTCGGACCAGATTCCAGGTGCATACGGCCATCCAAGACCCTCACGGCTGATGCCTGTTGCCTCAGTAAAAATGAGACCGGCATCGGCGCGCTCGGAATAGTACTGAATCATAATGTCAGTAGGTACATGGTCAACAGTGCTGCGGGCACGCGTGAGCGGGGCCATGAACACACGGTTCTTTGCCTCGATGCTTCCAATTTTAACAGGTTCAAATAGGTTTGCCATTGATACTAAGTTGGTTGATTTCGAATGTCGAATATTTGAACCGACGATATCGCCCCATTTATATAGACCGCTACAGGTATGTCTATTTACTAAGGCCGTAAGTGATCAACACCACCGTTCACAATGAAAGCTTACGCAACATGTGCAAGATTTTGTAATGAACGAGTGCGTGTATACGACGAGCCCACCGAGGGTCACGCTTACGCATGTTTGCTTACTCTAAAGCTGCAAGCTGGTCATAATAGCATGTGATAGCATGACACAGAAGCGTGACCTAAGACATAGTAGTGTGTGAACGGTGAGTAAGGCAGCTCTGTCTCTGTAAGCGTCATTTGATTACGCTAGGAGTGCAGACCGGCCGAAGTTCTCCCGTGGTTCTGTAAGCACCGGAAGCTTTTAGTCAGATGTTTAAGAGGAGCCGCGCTTACCTGATATTTGTCAATGCTCTAGAGCAGCATCCTTTTGGAGTGAACACCTCAAGGAGTGCTGGAAGCTCAAAGTTCGGGGCAGGAGCACCTGCCTTCTCTTGTGGGAACGAGCATGAGAATGATTGCGCATGTCACATATCGCTGTGGACTACACAGCCTGCTCTTAAGTTGATTATCGGTGGCCGGCGGCCTGCTGCCATTTTGCATATATAAGCCGAAATTTGAGCTAAAGATGAAATGAGCCTCCTATATACATTTACTCCATTGTGATCTTGCCACCAAGGCCTTCGATGGTGGCCTTAATCTTCTCCGCGTCCTCTTTAGGTACATTTTCCTTAAGCATCTTTGGTGCGCCCTCAACTAGCTTCTTGGAGTCGACTAGAGAAAGACCAAGCATTGTTTTGACCTCCTTGATGATCTTGGGTTTGGCCTTCGCGTCGAAGCTCTCGAGTTTGAGGTTGAAAATCATCTTCTCTTCCACAGGAGCGACATCCTCCTCGGCAGCGGGTGCCGCGGCAGGAGCCGCCGGAGCGGCACCTCCAGCAGGCAGAGCAATATCGGGGATGTTGAGCCGAGATTTAAGCTCGGAAACGAGAGCACTTGTCTCGAGAATAGTGAGCTGCGAGATCTGGTCTACGATCGTCGAAATCTTCGGATCAACAGCCGAGGCCGGCGGCACAGCAGCATCCTGGCTCTGGAACCGGACACCGTAAAGAGTGCGGGGTCTCAAAGTTGCGCACAGCGGAGCAGACAGGCGCGTGCAACGGCGAATCATGGTACGGATCAGTGATACAACGCCAGGAAGTTTCAGCTGAAAAATCACATAGGCGCTGTCCTCCGGCTCACTGAACGTATCGTGGTGTGTTTCGCCACTAAAAGCCACACATCGTGAAATATGACCGCGCTGCGTCCTCGACAGAACGTCGCCGCCGCCGCATCGCTCGCCTTACTGGACCGACACGATGGCCGCCAGCTTCAGATTCTGTCTGAACTGCAACAACATGTTGTATCCTCGGGAGGATCGTGTGAACCAGCAGCTGCTTTACACCTGCCGCAACTGTATGTATACCGAGAAAGCAAGCAACCCGCTCATATACAAGAATCAGTTGATTTCTGAGGTGTCTGAAACCGCTGGCGTGACTCATGACTTGTCTCAGGACCCGACGCTTCCTCGCTCAAATGATGAATGCCCGAAATGTCACGAGCATGAATGTGTATTTTTCCAGAGTCAGGAGCGCCGCGCCGAGACAACGATGATTCTCTTTTACGTATGCGTACATTGTGGGCATATGTTCCGCAAAATATGAGGTCTCCTCGGGAGACAAGCGAAAAATGTGCGTGCTGGCAGGGCACGTAAGACGGATGGTGTGCGCCGACAAACACTTAATACTATCTAATGTGTCTAAGATATGATGCTATTCACCTTAACCCACCTTAACCTATCCAAGTGCTTTATGCGTACTTAAGTGGTCTGTGCTGAGGGAGAGCCAATGCGTATGTCCGGCTAATCACCATCTGGACCCGAGTTTTCGCTCATCCGCGGTGTGGGCCACAGCTTTTGATGATAGGTCCTCATAGCATTGTTTAAAGGACTTGCTGGTGGAGTCTGTGGCGGGGCACAATGTCTTGTAGGTGAGCTCAATTGCTCCCGCAACATTTTCAGCTTACCTATGTCTGCGTGTATGCTTTCTCTTGAGAACCGTTTCGGCTCGTCTGCAAGCGATCCGCTTGAGCAATGAAATAGTTCTCTAGGCGTTTCCGCTCACATTCCAACCTCTTATACAAATTACTTTTTACCTATACTACAATAAATTACTCGCCGCGTCCGACCAGCTAAAGTTGTGAAATCGTTGACATGTAGGGATTTCTGCATTTAGAGCAGTAGCGTTCTTATCTCCTCAGTTGAGCGCGGGGCACTCATATCGCGCACAGCAAATTCATACTCGTCGATAAACCGTGTGATGGCTGCTGTGGCTATGCGATGAGCCATGGAGGGTGAGCTTAGAGGCTCGAGAGACCGTTGCAGGTCCGCATTAGCTTCTGCCAAGAACGAGTCAAACGCCTCAAAAAATGCAACCGGTTTCAATGCGCCAACAACAAGCTCATCAAGGTGTGAATTTCCCTTCATTCGGCTCACTTCCTCGGTCACGAGCTTCACTTCGTACTCGTCTTGAAGGCGTTGGAGCTCTTCGAGCTTTGATTGCGCAACAATGAAGCCCGCCAACTGATGGATAGCGAGATCTAACACATTCAGTAGCTTGATATTATCACCTTTGCTCTCCTTGAGCGCCCTCTCCAGCGGCACGTCGAGCACGCGATTGAGCCGCGCAAGAGTCTTAGCATCCTCACGTAGAACGCCCTGGTCGTATGTCTTCAGCACGGCACGCGCCGTCTCGACGGCATCCTCCCATGCCCCATCATCAAGCTTGAGACAGTGCTCAAATTGGCGATCAAGCGATTGGTCGAGCTGTTCAAACAAGTCCGATAACGTTGGCTGCTCGAACTTTGCCAACATCTGCCGGTAGAATACGAGCACGCTCTGTAACTCATCAACAACAACGGGGCTCGTCTGCGCAATAACGACGGCATTTACATGCTGTCTCAAGGCACTTTCGATGCTTGAAATCACAGAATCGACAAGGTCCGTCACGATAACACGAGTGTCTGTGGTGTTTAGCAGTTGCTCAAGTGTTTTCTGCGTTGACACTTCTGTGCCAATTGTTTCCTCGCCAGGATCCAGCAGCAAACTGAGATGCTCGTACTCGTTCACAATGGCTGCATGAACCCACGCAAGAACGCTACCGAGGTACCGTATAGGCATCGCTCCAGCGTTGCCCTGTTCACTGGCAATAAATCGCGCGAAGACGCGGCTCAGCTGCTGTCGGCGTGCGCCCGTCTGCTCGAGTAGCACGGATTTAAAAAGCAACGGCCGCTCTGTGAGCAGCGCCATGTAGCGCCGCAAGTTTGTGGTCGTGTTCTGGCGGAGTTGTAGTTCAATTGCGGTGCGAACCTTATTATACGCACTGTCTAGGAGCTTTTTTGTCTCGTGCATCAAAAATTCGCCCGCGGCCGGCGCCTCTGCGAGCAGCAGGACGGCGCACTGTGACTGTATCGTCTTGACGCGCTCAAGGACGCGTAGAAATTCGTCATCCAGAGGCACGGCAGGATCCTCCAGCACGCGCCGGTCCGCATCGTCAATGTAAAACGCATCCATGTAAGCGTCGGCCGTTGCGATCTTGGTCTTTAGGGCTGCCTCTTCCGTTGCAAGAAAACGTGCCTCTTGCGCGTAAATAGAAGATTCATTGCGCAAGCGAGCCAGCAAGTCGCGCATTTGTTGGTTCACATCATTAAGCTTGCGAATTTGCCCTCCCAAGCGCTCAAGTGAGGCACTCAGTGGCTGCATTTGATTGAGAATCACGGATGTTTGGTCTAAGTATTCCTTCTCCGCCTGGGAACGCACGTTGCGTTCGTCAGGCCGCTCGGATGTTGTTACGCGCTCATCTATTACATTGAGCACATGTTTGAGCGACGAGTCCGTGTACACGACGCCCAAAATCTCAGAGATCTTGGCCGCGCTCGTTGACTCCATGCTCGCGAGGCTGTGTGCCAGCCGTATCGCGGATCACCTTGTTTAGGGGATTCGAAGAGCAGCTGGCCGCGACAGCACAGCGCTCGCGAGGACTCAACTCAGCCAATTTATGGGCCCGTATAACTACAAAGATTCTAGATTAAAGACAGAAGAAAGTGTGCGGCCAGACGAAGTAGACCCGCTTGAAAAATTGCTGATGGCGGTGCTAGCGTTCAGGCTTCTCGTGCGCCTTGCTCAAACGTAGGCAAATTATCGTAAGGTTCAGGGCTTAACGATATCACCCTCGCCAGCCTCGCATACACATATCTCACGGCCCCATTCGGAATTGAGAACCTGCCGTGCCGTCAGGCGGCGCCCCGCAACGGGGTCCAGAACGGAGTATATGACGTTGCGGCGCTTTGCCATCTTCAGCCGCTCGATCGGCTCATATCCCTTTTCGCCCTTGCGGCCATCGAGGTACTTAGCGTAGAACTCGTCCGAGATCTTCGCCTCGCGCCACAGGTGCCGTCCTGTAGACATAGCCATATAGATGACGCCGGCTGCCCAAACGTCGACAGCTCGTGGGTCGAAAGACGACTTCTTGTACTCCTCTGGTGCGATATAAGGGCCTGAACCAGCAATAGATGAGGACATGTGCACCTCTTTCTCCCAGGCCATGCGGAAACATTCCGCATTACCAAAGTCGGTCAGCTTACAACACCCGCGCGACGTGAGCAAGATGTTCTCCGGTTTGAGATCACGGTGAGCAACCCCCATTTCGTGCATGTAGGAGACACCGCGCATAATCTGCTTAAAAAAGCAGTCCGCCTCTATAGGCTCAAGTTTTCCAGCAACGACAATGAGAGAGTACAGGTCGCCACCAGCGCAGTACTCCATGACACCGCAAAACTTCGACTTGCCTTCGCGGAGCAGGTCCAGAGTGTGAATGATATTCACGTTGTGCAAAGAGCTCGCAAGACAGAATTCTGATGCGAGCCGCTTTAAGTACCGCGAGTCAGGTTCGCCAGAGTTCGGGTGAAACTCCTTTACAGCGTAAACGAGCTTGCGATTCTTGTTGTACGGGTCTGCCTTTTGTGCGAGGCGAACAACGCCAAAGCTGCCTTTTCCGACAACTGAGCTTAACTGGCCATAGCGCTGCACCAGTGTTGGGTCGGCCACCTTGTGCTGGCTCAGCAGCTTGTTGAGCACCTCGGCGGGATCCGTTTCTGAGTTCCGCAGCTGCGTGTCAATGCCAGCAAGCAGCGTCGGCGGCTGATCACCCCGTGACGCTACGGCAACCGCCTCAGCAGCGTCGCGATCGCGCTCAAGCGAGTCTGTTATTACGGCCGGGCCTGCCCCTGGCGACCCTGCTCGCGAGCTTGCAGGAGATTCTTGCTCGCCACTTTCCGCGTCATGGTGTGGCTCGCGCTTGAAAAAGTCCTTCAGCATACGCGATAGCTTTTCCTGCCGCCGCGCTGGGCGCAGATGGTGCCAATGCTGCTTACGCTCATTCCCAATATCATATACTTCAAGGCGCGGCGGCTTTCCTGTACCAGCCGTGAAAAGCAAGGTACCGGAGGGCTGGTGCTCGCCGTGGTACGGTACGTACTGGTTGACGCACTGTGGACCACTTTTGGCAACACCTCCATGCGACATGACATCATCAAGCTTTCCAACTACGGGCGCATGCACGCTGTTGTAGGATGATGTGCGAGACAACGGTGGAGAGCCTCCCTGCGAGGCCGGGGGCGATGCAAAAGGCGACGTGCGGCGCGATGCTGGTAGAGAAGATCCGCGCGACGGCAATTGCGAGGCAGCCTGCGACTGCACCGCTGAGGGTGCCGGCGTGCCCGGAATCATGCTCTGAAACTCCTTCTGAAGATGCTCATGCTTACGACGTTCGTGCTGCTGCTGCTGTTGCTGCTGCTGCTGCTGCTGGTGGTCCGCGCGAGCCGGAGGACCGCGCTCTTTGTCTTTATCTTTTTGGGCACCCCGATGGAAGCCGAGATGTGCCATTGTATGCACTTTGAGCTCACCCATGAGTTTCAGTGGTGACGGCCGCGTCGGATCACTTCAGTTAAAATTCGCACGAGATAGAAGGGGTCTGCTGTGGCCAATTAAGGGCCTCCGTAGGCACAAACCGCACAGTCGAGAAGTGGATTGGTTTTCTCGTCCTGGGGTGCTTCTCTAACAACTGCAGTAGATGGTGAAAGGTGGAGTCAGCGGAGCAATTCGTGTTGCTGGGTGCGGCAGTGCCTCGCGCTATGCTCCTGCACGTGCCCCGTAGCCGCCGTGCCCTCCCAACGTTTCAGCCCTTATACACTGCTAATCATCTGCCCTAGCCCTCGGACCACGCCTGCATGCTGGGGAAGGCGCACAGTCCCCCCGACTCAGGCATTAGGCTGGATGGGAACAAGAGGCCAGTTGCCCATGAGACAGGATCTTTTCATGCTGAGCGCTTATTGACATCATCGGCTCGACTCCTGGCCAGCCAACTTATTATCGGCACAGCTACATTCTGGTGCATTAGGCGCACATGCCGCTCATTTACGTGCAGGAAACACGTCATCCCGAGGGCAGAGGGAGAGAGGGCCCTTGCAAGGCGCGCGGAGAAGCCCATGTTACGGTGAGCTCCGGAGCTCTCGAGTTTGATGACTTACTTGTGCGTGGAAGCTGGGTCTTCGAGCCAGCTCTACCCTGGCCCTGCAAAAATTATTACATCACCCATGAGTAGCGCTGAACCTCTTCAACTTGGCTAAGGCGATCCTCGCAGGCGTGCACTGTGAAGGCTATGGAGCATTTGTTGCAGGCCGAGTACAAAGGCAAGGCCCTGGCAGACCCTGTGAATACGCTGGAGGATAAATGGAATCTCCTACCAGCGTTTCTGCGTGTGAAGGGCCTTGTCAAGCAGCATCTTGATTCGTTCAACTACTTTGTAGAAACCGAGATCCGCCAGATTGTGGCAGCAAATCGAGTCATTCTTTCGGATGTTGACCCGGAATTCTACTTTAAGTATCTCGACATTCGCATTGGCTCGCCGACCCGCCAGGACGTGAATGCTTTCGATACAAGCATCACTCCCCATGAGTGTCGCATTCGCGATCTGACTTACGCCGCTCCAATATACGTTGATGTCGAGTATACGAAAGGAAACGAGATTGTTGTGAGGCGTGATATTGTCATTGGCCGGATGCCAATCATGCTGCGCTCGTCGCGATGCGTTCTGACGGGAAATGAAAAGAACCTTTCGCGAATGGCTAGCATGAATGAGTGCCCCCTCGATCCAGGCGGATACTTCATCGTGAACGGCACTGAGAAGGTCATTCTAGTTCAGGAGCAGTTATCGAAGAATCGTATTCTTGTCGAGGCTGAGCGCGATGTTGTCCAGGCGAGCGTCACGTCGTCAACGCACGAGCGCAAGTCGAAAACATACGTCGTAGCGCGTACTACGGACGGCCGTTGCTTTCTCAAACACAACTCGCTCTCGGAGGACATCCCCATAGCCATTGTGCTGAAGGCGGCAGGCCTCGCTACAGACTTTGAGGTTATGGAGCTCGTGTGCGGGCACTCGCAGCGGTATCAGGACTTGTTTGCTGTCAATTTAGAGGAGGCCGCGAGACTGGGTGTTCGCACGCGGCACGATGCACTCGAGTACTTGGGCCAACGTGTGCGAGGTGGGCGCTACTCATTTGGTACAACAAAACTTACGGTTGTTGAAGAGGGCATGGAGGCGCTGGCGCAGACAATCGTTGCACATATTCCTGTTGACCGTGCTCACGCGGACTTTCGGCAGAAGGCGCTCTATCTCGGTATCATGACACGCCGCGTCGTTGCCGCGCTCGCAGACCCTCAACAGGTTGACGATCGCGATTATGTAGGCAACAAACGACTTGAGCTTGCGGGACAGCTCATGTCGCTGCTATTTGAAGACCTGTTCAAAACGTTCAATTCGCAGTTTCGTCAGGCCATTGACAAGAGCCTGAAGAAACCAAACCGTGTTCAGGCCTTTGATGCCTTATTTAGCATGAATTTTGGCGGAGCGCACATTACCAACGGTCTTAATCGCGCCATATCTACGGGAAACTGGTCGCTGAAGCGCTTCCGCATGGACCGAGCGGGCGTTACGCATCTCCTTTCGCGATTGTCATACATAAGCGCCCTCGGCATGATGACGCGAATCTCGTCGCAGTTTGAAAAGTCTCGCAAAGTTAGCGGCCCGCGCGCTCTTCAGCCATCGCAGTTTGGAATGCTCTGCTTGTCTGATACGCCCGAGGGCGAGGCATGCGGACTCGTAAAGAATCTGGCTCTAATGACGCACATCACGACAGATGTCGATCCAGCGCCCGTTGAGCGCGCGTGCGAGGTACTGGGTATGGAGCCAATTTGCCTCGTCGACGCAGAGACTTTCAACGATCCTGCTGTCATGGGCATATATCTCAACGGAACGCCGCTGGGAATAACGCGGTTCCCTGCGAAGTTTCTTGAGCGGTTCAGGCGTCTTCGACGCGCTAATCGCATCTCCGAGTTTGTCTCGATTTGGGGCAACGAGCACCAGCACGCAATTCAGATTGCCACGGATGGCGGCCGTGTGTGTCGCCCGCTCATTATTGCAGATGAGGGGCGTCCTCGGCTCACACGAGAGCATCTGGACCAGCTGCAAAATGACGAAGTGGGATTCGACGATCTGCTACATCTCGGCATAGTAGAGTATCTTGACTGCAATGAGGAGAATGACAGTTTAATTGCGCTCACAGAGTCTGAACTGACACCAGAGAATTCTCACCTTGAGATCGAGCCGTTCACGATTTTGGGTGCAGTGGCTGGCCTCATTCCATATCCGCACCATAATCAGTCGCCGCGTAACACGTACCAGTGTGCTATGGGGAAGCAAGCTATTGGCGCAATCGCGTATAACCAGTTCACGCGTATCGACACACTACTCTACCTGCTTGTGTACCCTCAGCAGCCAATGGTGAAGACGAAGACAATTGAGCTGATTGACTACGACAAGTTGCCGGCCGGTCAAAATGCAACAGTGGCTGTGATGAGCTACTCGGGCTACGATATCGAGGACGCTCTTGTGCTCAACAAATCGTCCATAGACCGTGGCTTTGGTCGGTGCCAGGTGCTCCGCAAGGCCACAACCACATTGAAGCGCTATTCCAGCACCGTGACAGACCGCGTTGAGGGTTACCGTTACGACTCGAACGGGAACCCAGTCTTCAGCCATGCTGCTATTGGTAACGATGGCCTCGCAGAGGTCGGAGCGCGTGTTGAAAATGGACAGGTGTACATCAACAAGGCTGTACCCGCAGGCGGAGAGAATACTGTTCCAAAGCCAGAGGGTGAGCAGCAGGCCGAGCGTGAGTACCGCGAGACGCCCATGACGTACAAGGGTCCTGAGCCCAGCTACATTGACAAGGTTGTGATGACGACGAACGAAAAGGATTTGCCCCTCATCAAGGTGCTGCTGCGTCAAACTCGACGCCCTGAGCTCGGCGACAAGTTCAGCTCGCGGCACGGCCAAAAAGGTGTGTGTGGGATCATTGTGAACCAGGAGGATCTGCCGTTCAGCGACGACGGCGTGTGCCCAGACATCATCATGAACCCTCACGGTTTCCCATCGCGAATGACTGTAGGCAAGATGATCGAGCTTGTGAGTGGCAAGGCTGGTGTCATGGATGGCACCCTACAGTATGGAACTTGCTTTGGCGGCTCGAAGCTTGCCGATATGAGCGACATTCTTGTGAAGCACGGGTTCAACTACTCGGGTAAGGATATGCTGTACTCGGGTATTACCGGCGAGGCGCTTGAAGCATACATCTTTTTCGGTCCAATCTATTATCAGAAGCTGAAGCATATGGTCATGGACAAGATGCATGCGCGTCCGCGTGGCCCGCGCGCGGTGCTGACGCGCCAGCCCACCGAGGGCCGCAGCCGTGACGGTGGTCTGCGTTTGGGCGAGATGGAGCGCGACTGTGTTGTTGCATACGGCGCCTCGCAACTGCTGCTTGAGCGGCTCATGTTATCATCTGACGTCTTTGATGTCGAGATCTGCCGCCAATGCGGCCTTCTCGCGGGCTGCGAGCACTGGTGCACGGTGTGCGGCACGGGAGACCACCTCGAGAACATGAAACTACCGTACGCAGCTAAGCTACTGTTCCAGGAGCTTATGGCGATGAACATTGCGCCGCGGCTGCAATTGAGTTGATTGCCATTAAAAAACAGGCAAATTGTACATATTTATCACCTCTTCGAAATAAAACTATTCTCAAGACGGAGATGCATTGGCTCAGTCTGCTAAGCTAGAACGACAATAACAGCAAAACAAAAAAACAACCAAGTCAACTTTTCACTCCACTACTTGCTTGCAACAACAGAGAGAGAGAGAGAGAGAGAGAGAGCTGGTCCTGCAAGCGCGACTGAGGCGTACGGCGTGGTGACAGTACGTTCGCTTACATAATACGATCTCGTACGTCCCACTGAAAAATACAACTCTTGGTTGAGCCCCAGCTGCGCGCATCAGGCCATGTATCGTGATCTGCTTCGAGACTCGAAGCTGTTCTCGTTGCCGCCACGATCAGTTGCTCAGCGTTTGAAATCTAAGGATGTGCCCAGGCACCAAGTACTCTCGGCCCCGGCGGCGTCTGCGCAACGTCGGAACTGGGGGCTGAAGTACCCCGTTCCCAGCGCGGCACGCACAAACCTCGTTGAGTTCGAGACATTCGATGACCATCTTCAGACAAACGGCGTTGGTTACAACCCGCGATTCACGCGAAAGGTCCAAAAAATCGAGAGCCTCGGCGAGCCTGTAACACTATCGCAACATAGTCGCCTCCGATCACTGTGGGATGCCCCACAAACCCCCGTGCGGCGATCGTTGGATCAGCTGTCGCCGAAGCAGTTTAAGAAGCTTCTCGCTAAGGCGCGTGCCATGCCGCGGCTCGGTGCTAAGGCGAGCTCGAGCGACGTGCTTGCTGCTATCAGCTCTGAGGGACTCTCGACTGGCGCTGAGTCCGCGCTGAGCGAAGACTTTGCTGCCCCATCGCGCTTGAGGTCCACTATTGGCCTCACTTACGCCTCGCCAGGCGTATTTCACAACACGCCCCAGGGCGTACTTGACCACAAGGTTGCAAAGGGACGCGTAACGCCGGGCCACGGCAATCGTGTGGCCTTCGGTGGATTCCTCACAGAGGACGCTCACCGGGTGCGCTCCGGCTCTTACGCATCCGCGGGCGCGCAGGCTACGCCGTCGCAAGTGCCGCGTGACTATATTGTCTCTTCTATTGGCGGCGCGAAGACGGGCGAGGCGCGCATCAGCGTCATGGAGGTTCATAACGGCGCCAGTGGCGCAGGCTCGGACTCGATTTCGGTTGAGAGCATTGTCGACGCTACAACCAACGCGTGAGAGGCATAACGCTTACGCCTTTGTCAAGCGCGTGTGTATATACAGAAGAGAAGTCGGCGGTTGCTGCTACTGCTGCTACCCTACGATGAGTTTAACATGCATTGTTTAGAATAAATAGGTGCTGATTCGCTGCTCGAAGATGCGCGAAATCTACTTTGGTGTCGCCTTCGCGGGCGACGGAGGCGCATCGACGGCTTGACTCGACTCTGACGTAGTGTCACGCAAGCGCGCGGCAAGCGGTGATCCCAGGCTCACCTGTCGTGGCTTTGTTGGCGCAATGCCCTCGCCTGGCGACTGCTGCAGCGGCGGGGGTGTGAGGTCTGGGATTGGCTTATCCTGCAGCGACGGCGTTCGCCGCTGCGCGTGCGTGTGGCCCTCGGAGGGTGTGCGCCGCTGGTTCTGGCGTGTCTTTAGCGGCGTAATGCTCTCAGAGTCCATATTGTTTAGCTTGTCGCGCGAAGGGAGCGTCGTTAGAGATGGCCTGTTGCAGTAGATGCGCGCTCACGCTCGCGCTCGCAGCGTGATCTATGCGCTCGAGGTTAGGGTGAATCTTAGTCTCAACTTTCTTTCATAAAAAAAATTAGGAACAAGTGAACTGGCTTAACTAACTAGCCTTGAAGAACTAGCCTTGAAAATGGGCAAAGTCAAGAAGGGCAAGAAGTTCGGCCAAAAGCATCTCAGTCAGAAGATCGACCAAAAGAAAAAAGAGAAGAAGCATGCCAAGGTTGTAGGAAAGCATGCCACAAAAAAGCAGGCGAAGCCTTCGCGGCAGCCAGCGCCCGCAGGCCCCTCAGGGCCCCAGTTCGATGTCCCTAAACAAGATGTTGAGCTGTTTGAGGAAAGCAAAGAGCCTGGTTTCGCCAAATACTTGTCAGAGTCCGAAGGTGAAGACGAGCACGAGGGTTCCGCGGCATCAGATGCGTCTGATTACGAGGCCGAGGAGCAGGCTTACCTTGCTGGCAACAACGAGCCTCTCGACGATGGCCCGCTGTCTTTGAAGAAGCTCAATGCCTGGGAGCGTGAGCTCGGCAACTCGCCAAAGCCATTGAGACTTATTGTGCGAGCGGCGGCAGCAGAATCTGCATCCCGAATCACTGATGCCGCTGTACAGGATAAGCTGTGGTACTTACTGCTGGAAGCCGTGCCCGTAGCGGCGCAACGGTTTTTCCCAGACGCCGCAGCGCTCGCAGGTAACAAAATGCTGTTCCGAGAGCTTGTGCGAGTTTTCACACAGCTGATAAGCGATTCCGGCAGTGGCGATGCGCAGCAGCTTGTGCGTGTGATTGAGGCCTCACAGAAATTAGTTCCGCAGTTTGCGGAGCTCGATCGCGATCTCAAGGCGTTCGTTAAGACATTGTCAGTTATCGTGTGTCGACAAGACCATAGCGACAGCACAAAGATCGCAGCATTCGACGTGCTGCGCGGCTTGCAACAGAGTGGCGAGGTAGCTGAGCTCGCGGCCAAGCAATGCTACGGAGCGCTAGTCAAGGCAGCCGCCCACACAAACAGCTACACAATCGAGTCGCTCAACCTGGCCAAAAACTTGTTTGCGACTCTGTTCGATCGCACATCGCAATTTCCGCAGCTCTACCAGCTTGCGTTTCAGCAGATCCGCCAGCTCGCTGTCCACCTCAAGGCGGCGCTCGACAAAACCAAAAATCCAGACTACGATCTCAAGGTGGTGTACACATGGCAGTTTGTGCAGTCGCTGGACTTCTGGTCGCGCGCTGTGTCGCTAAGCCAGGGGCTCCATGCGCTCATTCACCCCCTCGTGCAGGTCACTTTACGAGTTATCAGCCTCGTCCCGTCGCCGCAGTTTTTGCCGCTGCGCTTCTATCTTGTGCGCAGTCTCGTGCGCCTCGGCCGACACACAGGCGTTTACATCCCCTTAGCTCCGCCCTTGCTGGAGGTTGTTCTCCAAAGCTCTGTGTTCTCGCGACGAGGCAAGCCGTCTTCACTCCAACAGCTTGACTTTGACGCCATATTACACGTACCCCAGGGCTACGTCGGCACTGTTGTCTACCAGAACAATGTCCTTGACGAGTTCGTGGACGTGTTCGTAGAGGCTATGGTCCTTTACACGAAATCCATCGCATTCCCAGAGCTTGTAACGCCAGTAGTTATGTCCTTGCGTCGCTTTGCAAAGCACCAGGCCAGTGGCAACCCCAACGTCACGCGAGCATTGCGCACGCTTGCCGACCGTCTCGACACCAACGCCGAATACATCACCAAACAGCGCGCTCTCGTGAGCTACGGTCCGCGCGACAAGGCTGCCGTTGAGAAGTTTTTAATTGACGTTCCTTGGAAGTCGACGCCGCTCGGCAAGGAAGCAGTCGCCCGCCGCAAAGTGCGGGAGGAGCGTCAAAAGCTCGTTGCCAAAACGAAGCAGGAGGACGCTACAAACCAGGAGCTAGAGCAGTTTGCGGGCAGCAGCGACGAGGACGGCGAGAACCCTGAAGACATAGAGGACGCCCTCAACGAGCTTGAACGCGAAGATGAAGAAGAGGCCGAGGAGGAGCTGGAGTCCGAGCAGGAACTTGAGGAGGAAGAGCTCGACGAAGAATTGGAAGCATGAGCTCAAAGTAAGTGTTAATGGAGGGCTTAATGTTTATTTGCTTTTAATTGATGAACCTGTATTGACTATAACAATCATGAAGCTGTGACACTGCCAGAGCTAAAGAAGTCTTCTTGCCAGCTGCTTTTTGGTAGCTTCGGATTTAGGAGCTCTCCATATTTGGCGGCTCCAAAGTTCGAAGACGAGTCGCGAACTACGATGCCTCTCATTCAACTCACAAGTGCCGCGACAGCTGAATTGTACAGGTGAAGAACCCCTAGAGACCCTTTATGCCTCATAGCAAAACGGGCGGGGACGCCGACATATTGGTGCCGCCTTGGTGATTTCTGATGGGACAACAAATCGCGGTCTGCTGCAGGAGGGCAAGGGTGACAAGTGCCAAGCAGCCCTGCGCTTACTTGGCGGGGCGGCGCAACGTTTTAACAATCTGTCTAGAAGTAAGAAACACGTCCAATGAGTGCTCAAATCGTTAAAACAATGAACAGCGACTACAAGGCTAGTCTTTATGACTACCTGCGCTACTACGGTGGCGCGAACCTTGCGCGCAGCGCCGATAACGTCGAGCTCACGGATCTGCAGCTCGACGCCGTCACCCTGAAGTACACGGCACACGGCAAAGTTGGAAGCCTGACGTTCCCACTGGAGCCGCCGCTCCAGAACTTCAACGAAGCGCGCCAGCGCCTCAAGCAGATCGCTGATGTTGCGTCCCAGGGCGGCAAGGCTTCCGCGACTCGCATTTCGCACTTTGTCTGGCCACTGAACTTTATCCAGCAGATTGCGCTCTGGGTTGTCGGTTTCAGCATGCTGCTCTTGGGCGCGTTGGCCCACTTTGACTTCGTGGCGGATGCGGTAGCCCCGCTGTTCGACCTCAGAGACTACGTCCCTCTGCTCCTGCAGCGCACCGTGTTCTGGGGATCTCTCCTCCTTCACATTTGGGAATACTTTAACGTTGTTGTGCCCTATTTGCAGGAGTTCGGCGCTCCAATTGAGGTGTACAAGACTTACTTTGTTGCCAACGCGATTGCGGGCTTTGGGGCATTCTTGCCTCTGCAGGCGAGGGCTAAGCAGTTGAGGCGCGTAGCCAGCACTGGGCGCTAGCCTTGTCCGGCGATATTGAGAAACTTACGTATCTAAATGTTTCATAAGTTTTACATTCTACGTTGAAGACCCGCCACCACAAAAACTACCCGCAGGAGCATATAGCTCCCAGGCTGCTCCACTATGTTGTGTGTTAGGTTCTCGGGAGTTGGAAGCTATGCAGCCATCGCGGGCACACGGCTGCGAATTTAAATGCTTTTGCCATAACTATAAATAACAGGAAAAAGTTAGAGAAACAGCAGCGTCAAACGGACGCCAGTTCACAAACTCAGGCCGGCAAGGCTAGTCAGCCCAGCGCTTGCGTGCGCGACTACTTGATGAAGAAGAGAATGGGGCAAGCGTCGGCAACACGCGTGTCGGGTCGTAGCCACTAGGGGTCGTTGCGATCGTCGGCACAAAGTTTGGGTGTTGGATTGCCGGCGATGCTGGAGACGGTGTTAGCGTCGTCAAAGGCATGTACTTATTTTTCACGTACGTTGTGAAAGGGGAATACGAGGACGTTGGGTAGCGGCGCGTCGGCGTCGTTGTTGCCGTTATTTTCGTTCCCGGCGTTTTTTGAAATGGCGCGACGCGCGTAGGACCGGCCTGCAGCGTGTAGGGGATAAGGTATGAGCTCACCGTTCGATAGGACGCTGGGAGCGTCCATGAGGTCCATTGTACTGTTGACGATGACGCAGTTCCTGTGCCGGGAACGTTATTATTTGTGTCTGTCGGCACATTACAGTCCGTGTTAGCATCGCCTGTGCCCGTCATGCCAGTGATCTTGACAAAATCGTCCGTGTACGAGATTGCGTATTCCGACTTTTTGCTGGGGTTGATAGCCGTGAGCTGGAACATGTACGAGCCGCTGGGGCCTAGGTCCGCAAATGATGAAACAGGCACCGTCAAACTGCCGTCGCTGAGGTCTAAATCCTTCTTGATATTGGAGCAGCCAAACGTTGCCGAGGAATTACAGGTACACAATTCGACTACACCAGACGTGAGGTCTGAGAGCTGAAGAACTGAGCCCGCCGTTGACCATGAGATTTTCACTGAGTCGCTTGCCGTATAACTGGATTTGTCGAGTTGGAGCTTGTACTGCGCAGTTACCACCTGCAGTAGGCCCACGAACGCGAGAATGAATTTGAACATCCTCGCCGACAAACACGCGTTGCAACTTGGTTCGCGAGGCTCGAAAAGATGAGTTTCGTGACCTGAAATGCTTGAGGAGGCTTTGCTGCTTCACTGATGACTAAGGAAAGGGATGCGAAACGCGTGGGCAAAAATAGAACACTCGCGTTACGCGCTCGCAAGGCTGAGGTCGCCTCATGCGGACGCCGCCGCTACAGATGCCTGATGGTGGCGATAAGGCCGTGCGCATGGAGAGGCTGATGGTGAGAATGTGATATTGCAAGATGCCGATTAAAGTGCTGTCTGAGTGAGTCGTAGAGTGAGGTAATTCTGAAAAGTAGTAACCTACGACCAGCTGCCAAAGTGTGAAGCCTCGAAATGTAAATTATTCGTTTCTCAGGCAAAGTGCCGACCTAAATTTCGACTAAGGTTTCGACTGAAATAGCAAACGTTAAAAGGTTCTAGGAGGAGCAGCCACTAGGAATATTTTTTGAGTCTTCATCCTGAACAGCATTAGTTCAGGCATTTCGCATAAGGCATCCCATGACGTCAACGGGTCAACGCAAGCCTTCTTCAATGCGGCACATTTAGTGGAGGGCACTTGGAAAGGGCCGGTGGTTACATCCTACCTTATGCTCCTGGATACGGCTTCGCCGGTGAAAAATCATCGACTAAAAGACCACTCAGCGAAGGTGAGAGAGACAGAGCTGTAACTGAGCGCAGCATGCTGTACTTGAAATCCTTGGCCAAGGTCCTCGACAATAGCGGCGCTCAGGTCGTCGAGTGCATCAAGGTGCTGCGCAAGTCGCCTAAAAACTGTGCAAGAATAGGCGACCGCATGGTCGTTGTTGTCAAGAAGGCAAAACCCATCCCGTCGAATCTCATTGGCACGGCTGCGGCGGCGCAGAAACTTCGCAAGGGTGACATCAGGCACGCAGTGGTGGTTCGCACGAAGCAGCCAACGCAGCGCGCAGACGGCTCGATAGTCCGCTTCGACGACAACGCTTGCGTGCTCATCCAGAAAACGGGTGAAGTCATTGGCAGCCGTGTTACTGGTGTTGTTGCCAAGGAGCTCAAGGACAAGGGCTTCAGCAAGCTTATCACGCTCGCTCCGCGTGCTGTCTGAGCTACTTTAATCTGTACATAAAGATCGACCCCCTGCATATTTAGCGCATGGCTTGGGCTCCGTGGGAAAGAGCCTTTATTCGATCCAGTGTGTAATGCAGCTTGCAGCTGTATTCTTTAGAGAAAGACAGCATACTACGCCGTCGATTGCGCATGTGCCACAAGTGCCTACACAGCTGAGAGGCGGAGGCTATCTAAGACGCTCGGCAATTTGAAAAGCACGGCACGAGAACAGCAAAAGCACTCTGAACTACTTAAATTGTTTGCTACCCCCAGTGCAGGGAAGGCAGATTCCCATAATGGTACTCACATCACCAGACATTCCCAGCTAAGCTGGCAAGATCTGCGTGCCGAGAGAATATCAGTATAACTCAATCGTCAAGAACGAATGTATAAGAGCCACTCGCAATAAAGTAGTCTTGATTAACTCTTAAAATTGCACTTAATTTCTTTCTATAGACGCCTGTAATGCCAGTAGCCCGCCTAATTGAGGGTCATCACGTGCGAAAATGTTTCTGGCCTCAAAATCTCGTCAAGCTCCCGCGATCTGCATGTCTAGCTCGAGAGACCGCGCCCGCCGCGACTATCAGGCGGCACAGCAGCATCCAATGCGCGCTGATTCGCGGTTTGATAGTCGAGCGAGTCCACGCTCTGACAGTAGGTCTGATAATCGCTTCGAGAGCCGCTCTGACAGCCGTGACGCGCGCGCTGACGCACGGCGTCCATTCAAACGCGATAGCCCCATTCGCCCTACAGTAGATCATAATCGCAAGAGATTTCGCTCCAACGGCTCTCAAGGGCCAGCAGCAGGCTCCAATGGCATCGCACATGGTGCGGTGGGCTCGAGCCTTTCACCGCGCAACAGCGAACTGCTAGCTTCCATACCACGCTTGGCACATAAACTGGCGTCACGCCGGGCTGCTAAAGACTGGCCCTGGGACAAGCATGCCGAAGGCTATGAGAACGTAAGCGCTCAGGCATTGAAACTTCTTGGCTACGCTACCCCAGAATCCGACTACGGTTCGGCGGCTGTACCTCCTGAGGTTGTGAAAATCAGAAACACTAAGCCACTGAAGCCCTCTGCATCATGGATTGTGTGTCAAGTTGGAGAGACCGTTTATCCAACGCCACGTAAGGCGGCCGAAGCGCTGGCGCAGGGAGCTGGCAAGCGGCCTTTGGAGGCACGGCGTGTTCTTCTCAACGACCCAGAAGATGGGCTCTTCACGGACCACAGTGCTATCATTGTGCGCAACGTAACCTCGCAGGACGAGGTGGAGCAGCGCTACGGGGAAAAGGCTACGCAGTGCGAGCACATTGGCACTGAAACTTTTGTTGCCAAATTCAAAGGCGTTTCTACAACCAAAGAAAACGATGTGTGGTTGTTTCCAAGCGATACGTCTGCCCGCCCTGTCATTGAGGTCTTAAACGCATTTTCATTGGCAGATCCGCGATCGGAAGACGTACTTTCAGCAGTGGCTTCAATTTGCGCTCAGCTCGGATTTGACAAACCTGAGGTCTGGCGCTCGGAGGACAGCCTCCCTTACAACGTGCCCCGCGTGTTTGTTGCTCTGCCGGAGCAGGAGCGCGTACGTGAGGCGGCCATTGCTCTGGGCCGAATGACTCTGCAGGGCCGGCCCCTTATAACCTCTCTGAACTATTCCGCGAAGCTGAAGGCTTCGGCTTCGTAGCTCTGTTTTTCTTAATGCATGTTATGACCTAAACTTCGCCCTGCTATGGGCAGCGTGTTCCTGTTTCTGAGCCGCCGCAGAAGCTGCGAGCAGCGCGCGGCTCCGGGATTAAATAAATAAGGATGCAGCGTAAAGTGGACTCATACACGGCCCTCCATCCACAGCGCGAGCTCGCGGGGTACACTGGGATCGAAAGCGTGCCGACGAATAAACTCCCAGAGGTCTGGAGGAATGTGCTTCAGAATGGCAAGCATGCGCTCCTTTATGCCCTCGAAGTTGAGAGGTGGCAGCTTGCGAAGCAGAGCCGCTGGCTGATCGTTGGACAGCAGCTGACTTCGTATATCAACTACCTGGGCCACAACGGCAATAATATTCAAGCTGCACCCGTACGCAAAATAGAGATCCCATAGCTGTAGCAGCTCATTCAGCGGTGGCGTGCAGGCACTGAGTGTCATAACTGACGCCAGAGCGTAGATCTCTGCGGTAAGGAGCTTTTGTCGCAGCCTGCGGTACAGCTTGGGATCCGTTAGCTCAAGCACAATATTCACGAGCTTGACGCCTGTATGTACACCAACAAGGTCGGGTGTGACGTACAGCGGACAGTGACTACATATCAGACTTGCAAACATAGCAAACGCTTGCGACTCCGAGCGGGCAACGTATAGAAACGGCGCGCACAAAACATTCATGCCCTGCACGTAGCTCATTGGTGGCTCCGCTAGCCATACGTACGCGTTAAGAAGACGCAGCAGACTGTCTTCACGCACCTTCTCCTGGAATGTCTTATCAGTGGCCATTGTGCGAAAGCTGTCGCTGCGGATCTTCGCATCTGCAGCACTCGCACCACGCGACACAAGCGCCACGTACTCATCCGTTGCAGATGAGAGGTCAAGTTGCAGCAAAATTGTCCATACGTAGTTTCTGTAGCGACATTCGCCTGACGTGGTGTCGTTCTTCAGGCCTGCCGTTAGTACATCGTAGCGCAGCTGCCGTAGGCTTTTCAGTAGAATACTCGGCGGCTTGTGGATTGACGAGTCTACAATGTCGCGCTGTTGGGGTCTTAGGCCGCCCATGCGGCTCTCTTTTTTGCGCAGGCGATTCATAAAACTCTTTTTATATCAGCTCTACAAACAAACGCCGCGCCGCCTTTAGATCTGTTGTTTGTTGACTGAGGTTAATACAGCGTGGCTGGGCAGGGTTACTGGGTCAGGGTGCCGAGATCCCGCTTCCACAAAGCATACATACCACACTGCCGCAGCGAACTAGTGTTAATCATCAGTATAACCTTTGTGCGGCCTGCTACTGGCCCGCCTTTTCGCAGCTGGGGAAACACATCTATTGATATACCAGCGCTCAACGGCCTTAAGCTTACAGAGGAGTGTCAGAGAGCCACAGGCTAAGTACCTAATTAAGAAAAAGTACTGAATAAATAGTCCAACAAGCGTTCTTTTGAAGGCTCGCTAGCCCAAGGCAAGAGCCGTGAAGCTGAATGGCTGGAAAGCATGGCCTTCTCCCTGAAAATGCTTGGACATTGCTTCGACCCAATGCAGACGCAGCGCGTGCAGCATTGCCGAAGTACCCTCCATGCAGACAAGCACAAGCACGGTAATGACCATCCACATCGCAAAGAGCATAAACACCATGACAATGCCCTTCGCTCCTGTGGGCCCAAAGGCATTCCGCAACGTCATATTCCAGAGTACCTGACTTAGCTGGTTATGCGCGAGTGACAGCGCCCATAAACGCAGATATGACGCTGTGTGCGAGATACAGTTCAAGCAAAACTCTATTGTGTGAATGACTTGGTGGATCATGATGTCTCCGAATGATTCCATGTGGTGCTCTGGCGGAGAATCATGTATCTCGAGCTCCGCTCCCTCATCTTCATCAATTGCAAACGTGTGCTCGCTCAGCTCCATCGGCATGTACTGCGCAGAACGCCTCATCTTGCGGCGCAGGTAAAGAGGCTTGAACAGTAGCAGCCAGGGCACGCACACAAGTGATACAATGAGTAACAGAATCTGTACTGCTGCCTGGCCTTTGAACAGAGGCGGGTCCACAGAGCCGGGGCTCAAAAACATTTTGATGATCATGTCGAGCAAACTCGGTGGCTCTCGACCGGAAGCAATCCAGTCAACAGACCACTTGTATACGATGCAAATGGCAAGATACCCAAAGATGGACTGCATGAATAGAAGGCCTGGCACAAAGTTTCCCCACACGTCGACCCAGGAGTCGAAGTATCGCGCATTCACGAGCTGGAACGACAGCGAGTATGTCATGTGGGCAAGGCCAAGCAGAACGCTAAGCTTCATTTTATAGCTGTTTGTAAACCGCAGGTTATTGTCGGCACCGTGCCAAGCCCAATCGATGCCGACAGGGTATGTGCGTGCACCGACGCGCGTTGCCGCATTACCGCTCCCGGCGTCAAATGAGAAACCCGAGGAGAAAACAGTCATTCCTTTTGAGAACAGGTCATTATAGATAATCCCTGTGTACATTGAGAACAGGCCCATGAGGAGCAGCACGTAACGTCCAGAAAACGCCATGTCAAAAAGCTCGTCACGCTCGCGCATGCGTGAAATGCGCGCCTCATTCCACACAAGCACAAACGCGCCCAGGAAAAGTATGAACCCATGGCCTAAGTCGCCAAACATAACGGCAAACATGAACGGAAACGTAACAACTGTGGGCAGTCCCGGATTCACCTCACCGTAGCGCGCGATGCCATAAACGTTGACCATTGCCTGGAAGCCTTCGGTGACCTTATTCGTTGTGTGGTGAGTCGGCGGCACGCGCGTGGTCTGAATAGTGTGCACAGCCATGAGTTCGCCAGTCACAGCGCTGAGCTCCGTGAAAGTGTCCTTCAGCGTTTGAAGCATATCTGTGGGGACCCAACCTTCGGCAATGAGGCCTCGCCTGCCTTGATCACTACTGAACAGATTCAAAGTCTCAAATATCGCACGCTCCTTAACAACCACCGATTTTAAAGACGATAGTCGACCAGCAATTGTTTCCTGCTCGAGCATGAGAGACTCCGCGGTGCTGTCCAAAACTTGAAATAGCTCAGAAAGCTGGTCGTTCAGTTGTTGCAGGCGTTCGGTGCGTCGGTTCGCGTCAACACCAACTATGCGCGCGTCCATGCTCTCAGCAATGCGTCGAATACGTTCTGCAGAGTTCTTGCCATGCGTGTACACAAGGAACACTTCGCGCTCTGCTTTAGCCGTATGATCCGCACTATAGCGCATAAAATACAAGTTGCCGCGTGTGACGCGCCAGCACAAGCGCTCGAGCGACAGCCCCGCCGTTACAGCGATCGTGCCAGCAAGGATCGTAGCTGACGCACCCGGATCCACTAATTGCGGCGTGAGTGGGTCCTCGTCGTCTATGTCGAATTCGGTTTCTTCGTCTTCTTCGCCGTCCTGATGGTCGTCTTCGTATTGTTGTAAAAGCGGTAGCTCATCGCGCTGTACTGCTGCTGGAGCTATTTTTGCGCGCGCGCCGCGGTGGCCGAAGAATGAGTCACTTGCGCGCAAAACTTGACGCTCTTCGAGCAGTTCATCACGCTTCGCGGCCAAACGGTCGTGCGCAGTGACAAGTGCCCCCAGCTTTGCAGCTTCCTCGGCGATCGACTCACACACACGAGCAACTTCAGCCTGGTTCATCAAAGGCTCGTCTATGTGGTCCTGCAGCAATGGCGCTGTGCGGTGGATGCTATGCTCGATCTCGCGAACGTGGCGCAGCACGTCGTCGAGGCGGCGTATCTCACCCACAAACTGGCGGTGAAAGGCCGACGGGGACTCGTTGAGATCACGAAACTGTACTACTGCGAGACGCCCAACGGCATCCACGACGTCGCGGGCCACGTCAGCGGCAATGTACATCTGGACTAGCGTCATCGGCGCGGCGCGAAAGACATGTTCATTTGCTGGCGGCGGGGCAACGGGGCTCGCGTCTTCTGTGCCCAGCTCAAGACGCTCTACGGGCTCCTCTCCGTCCATTGTGCCGCCTACTTTTCCCTCGGCCGACGGTCCCAGGTGTAATGTGAGTCGTGCGCCTGCCCTAACCGCTGCAGAGGGGCCCCCAGTCAATAGGACAGCCGCGCGACATGCGTGAAGGTACTCCGACGCGCTCAGCTAAACAACTATAAGTAACTAGTGACGACAAGTCTATGAATTTGTGAAGGAATCTAAGGGCTGCTTGAAGAACTTTTCACGGAAGAGAGGGGAGGGGTTTTGCCTGGCTTCCGATGTACATTGATCTGCATAAGAAAATGGTCGCCATTGAAAGGGCTACCAGTGGAGGATCACTAACATTGATTATTCGTGTGGCATGTGTGATCCAAATCAAAACTCGTTGTGAATACTAGAGGTATCACAACGCCTGAGACCTATGCGTATGCGTGGCCGTATCGCGGTGTCTCCTTAGCGACCGCGCGTAGAGTAGCGCATTGCACCGAACACCACTCGTAGGCCATCATAGAGGCACTGCGTAAGCCAGAATATGAGTTGCCCAGTTTAGTGGCTCTTATGAGTGCCTCGCCAGATGCATGTGTTGGGCCTTAGCTAGAGCGATACCTGCGACCCCGTGCAGCACCCCAGCCCTGACCTATCCCTGCTGGGCTATAATCTCCCGGTTGCCCATCTGCGCTCCACTAGCTGCTGTCTCATTTGTATGTCCGAGCCTCTGAGTGGCCGGAGAGGAAGCGCAAGCGCTTTGAATACGGTGAACGATCCTGGTGGCATCGATAATGTCCCACCGGGAATGAGTGCTTATCTGTTTGTTGACACCTTTGCGGTCGAGAAGCTCAGCGCACAGCCAGAGTGCCTTGTAGGCAGCCGCAATGCCACAATTCATGGCTACGAGACGTACGTCATAGAGCAATGGGCGTGCGAGCGTCAAATAAATACCGTTGTTGCATCTTTCACGGGAAACAGCCAGGACGTTGTCGAGGTGCAGGTGCTATACGTGCCGTCAAGCCTCGAGAAGTGGTCGCCCGCGACGTTTGCACACTTTGAGGAACTCGTACGCATGCATATCCTTCCAAAGGAAACGCCGCTGGGTAACATGCTGGTAACCTCGCTGTCGAGCCTGCCCTCTAACTTGTCGCTCGTGCCTATGCCGCCGCGCTTCACAGAGGGACGCTTATGGTTCATTGTGAACAAGAACTTGCGCCGGCTTAATGTTGTGGGCCGTGTGGCCACAACTGCAGATGTCCCAAGCGACTCGGTCATGGCGAACTTTCGGCGCTCCTACAACACGTCATCCGTCGTGCCTGCCGGCTACGCTGTTAAAGAACTTGTCACACTCATGCAGATTTCGCTAGTTTACTTCGGTCTTTTGAATCCGGAGTATGTTGATGGCTTTATCTGCGACTACACAATGCGCGCTCTGGGCACGTGGTGGACGTCGTTCGGCAAGCAGCGCTACCGCACTACACCGCCACGCCCAACAGACAAGTTATACATGCGTACTAGCTGTGCAGGTCTAGTTGGCGCTGTGACGGGCGCACGCCAGCGCCTGAGTGCTCTCGGGCTCAAACCACCGAAGGACCCTTTTGATGCGGAGAACTTCGTTGAATGTGTGAAGCGGTTTCAGAAAATCGAGAAGCTCGCACGCACTAAGTTCCTTGACGAGAAAACATACTTCAAACTCATTCACGAGACTGCGAAGTTGAACTCTCTGGGAGGCACAAATGTGCTAACAGTCATGAAGTCTACTGTGAAGGAAGGCTTCTCAGGGAAGGCCACAGGCGGTGTCGACGACTGGGAAACTCTAGATCTTGATGTTCTGGCAGCAAACGCGCGTGGTCGCCGTTCGCAGTATCTCTGGCAGGGCAAAGGCTCCCAGAGCGTGCCTCATGTTAACCCTCACTTCCCCATTGACACTGTGGGCGCTAACAGCGGAATTCCGCAGTTCTCGCTAACACAGGAAGGTCTTGATGATGGTTCTCGCCACATTAGTAGCCACGCGCACCACCCTCATCGCCCACGTCGACATCATCATCACACCCACCACCTAAGCATTGTCGCTCATGACACAGAACTTCCAGTGGACGAGAAGCACGACCTGCGTGACCGGCACCACAATGGCTCAGTAGATTCCACAGGCTCACTTTTATCAATTGCGTCGCGTGACAAGATAGCAAAGTCGCCAGAGAAGAGTGTCAAGTCCCCGGAGAAGGGCGCAAGATCCCTCGAGGAGTTTCCTGGCCTTCTTGAGTCTTCAACTGATACCCATAATTCGTTTGTGAGCCAATTCATGAAAAAGCAGCAGCATCAGCAACATCAGCAGGAACAGCAACCAGCTTCTGAGTTTGGACTTGGCGAGCCCTTTGATGACTCGAAGAAGCACATGCGTGCTCTGTCCACGTCATCCGAACACTGGTTTGCTTCTCGCGGTCAAAGCCCGCCAAAACAATCTGCTGTGTCGCTCCCACGCATTGTGTCTGAGGCGGCCTCCGAGAAAACGCAGGAGGCCCAAGCTGTTGATCGTAAGGAGTTCGACACGCCGGACTCTGCGGCGAAGCTTTTTACGCGTGACGACCTATTCTTGAACGGTCGGACGAAATCGCCGGTTCTACGGCGCACAGCAAGCCTTGGGGAAATTGAAAATATTGTTTTCCCGTGGGACTCTCCCTGCGCACTGCCTAAAGTTGTTCTACTCTACCACGAGGCACGCGACTTGAAAAACCAGCTCACAATGCGCCTGAATGATGAGGAGCAAACTGATAGCTTGTTGCAAAAGGACATAAGTGCAAACGACGGTCTTATCAGCGCTGCGCAGCGCAACAACGTCCTCATCAAGTACCAGGTAAACGCGACAACAAAGAAGGAAGATATCGTAAGGCGGCGCGTGCGTGAGCTCGAGGCCTTCATGGCGCGTCTTGACTACGAGCTTGGTACGATGAGGGTCAAGCTGAAGGATGTCGAGCAAAGTGTTATGGCGTTCACTGCGAAGGTCGACGCCATAGACACGCGATGGGTGCAGAGCAAGGAGTTGGGTGAAAAGCCGTGGTACACCCGGTGGCTATGGTTCTGGTGAGCTTGCACCTCTGGTGAGCTTGCACTTCCAGTGATTTGCCACTGAATTATTTATACGCATCATTTGACCTATTTATTATTGCCATTTTACTATACAGTTCTTTTTTTTTCAATCAATCTCGCCAAGAAGCCGATCAACGCTATCCATAATACCACGATTCACAGTGCCAGCTTCAACAATCGGAAGAATTAAAGGCTTAAGCAGCTCTTTGCCACCCTGCAGCCGCGCTATATTTTGCAGAACCACTGCTGCGATGTGTCCATACACAGGCGGTGGGCGGCGCGACTTGTCGCCGTCCTCCTGCGGAGGCTGCGGCTGCTGATTCATTAGCAGCACTGATGGCGCAACAGCCTTTTCGCGCGGTACAAGACCTTTAATTATGAACTTCTTGGAGTCGTCTGGCGTTGTGACCACCTTCGCCTGGGCGCCGCGTACGTTTGTGGTGCAGGTGCGGATAAAGTCAATGGCCTTAAGTAGCTTCTTTCCTGTCCCATCACGCTCGTGCTGCTCAAATAGTCGCTGGTACGAGGACCATAGCGAAACTTGCAGCACCTCGCCCTCCGGATCTGTATCATAGGAAGACCGAATCCACATAGTCGCGCGTTCAGGCTCATTCATCGTCAGCAGCTCTGCCATGATGTAAGAGGGGATCTCAGGTGGCACAACAGGTGCAGGCCGCCGCGTGCGTCGTGGCAGGCGCAAGTAGTCTGTGTGCTCGCGATCCATGCGGAAGCTGAGTAGGCGCACTAGATGCTCTGCAAGCGTGCTCGGGTCTACAACTGCCGTGATCTGATCAATACGTTGCAGACGGCCTGTGCACTGCGCAAGCAGATCAAGAACAGCGGATACAAGGTCCGTGTCGTCTATGAGAAGGTAGCGCACGAGGCGTTGCAGTGTCTCGCGAGGAATCGACAGGGCACCGGCGTCTTTGGAGTCGAAAACGCTGAGCCTGCTCACGCTGCGGCATGCGCTCACGATTACGGACTTGTCAGGGCTTGCCAGCTGCGCTACGAGCGCGCGGAACAGCGCAGTGTCCGACGACGCGTTGGGATAATGGAAGCAAACATGCTCACATACTTCAAGACAGAGTAGCCGAAGTTCTGTGTAAATACTTGCTCGCGGCAGAGCAATGCCTGTTTCCACAAACTGGCTGGTGAAGGGCGCGAGCGCCTGCGCAATGCCAGCGTCGACACATAGGTTTCGTACTATGAGGACACCTTCAAGTACCTTCTGTCGGAGCCGTAGCACCTCGTACGTATCATCCTCCTCCCTTTGCGACCGCGTAACCAGCGCCCACTTGGAGTATATGAACTCGATTAACAAGAACACTGCTGCATTGTCGCGGAACATATCTAGCGAGGGCCCTGTTGTAAAATTGAGCATTGTCGAAAGGCTCCAATCGATCTCCTCCTGAATTCCGCTGCGGAGGCCCATCTCAACGCGTTGTAAGAGGTTCGGACCCTTCGTGCCGGTCCCAAGCATTGAGTTGGGCTGCCGTGGCGGCAGCTGCTGGGGCGCATATGCCTGCGGAACCGTTGCCGGCGTCGTCACGGACATCCCCATTGGAGGCTGCATATTGTAAACGGGGGGCGGCGGTAGCTGAGGCTGCGGAGGCTGGGGCTCGTCGAAATTGGCAGACTGCATCGGGAACTGTCCAAATTCCGACATCGGAGTGCCCTCGAGGTGGCCCATGTCATCTAACTGGCCCATACCATGGATCCCGCTAATGCTACCAAGCTGATCGAACTGATGGTCGTTCATATCCAGCCAAATGCACGCTGTAGCACAGATCCGCGAATTGGTCACACAACTGAAGTCGATCGCCGTTTGTCAATTAGTCACATGATACTATGCTCAGCTCGTCCTGAAAGCTGTAATTGACGGGAAACTTATTTGCCATGAATAAAAAATCTCCAAAAAGCCTGAAGGAAATTTTGTGAGGTGATAACCGCGGTCAAATCCTATGCGGAAAGATTTGTGCTTATTTAGGATGGTGCTGGCGAATGGTGTTTATATCAAGGTCCCGAACCTACGTATGCTGATTACGGTGTTCATGTGAGATTCTTGATGTCCGCGGTGAAGCTTCTCTTTAATGTGAGTGAATAGGGCTTCATCGCTAGCGAGCCAATTCGAAATGGCGCGCAGCCAATTTGCAAAGTTTTTGGCTTTAGTCGCTCCTATCGGTCTATAGCGAGTCACGACCACATAATTTAGCAACTCACTAATTATATTTAACAATGTCGCGAATAGCTATGGTTCCATCTTATTGTTGCAATGGCTAAAATGCGACAGCAGATGCATATAAATTCGCATTCGGTTGTGGAGCAAGGGACACTCAGTTTGCCCATTCAGTGTCAAAGCTTCCTCCAACTCCGCTCTTCGCATATTCGCTTCTACCGTGCAGCACTACCCTATAAGCGAAGGAGACCAAGGACAAAAGCATAGCAGACATCACAGATCTCGCAGTCTGCCTTGCATTCCTGTAAGAGTTGCCCTAGCTGCATCCGGTCTTGGCGAGGGGTACGTGTAATATGGGCAGATTGAAGAAGCTGGAGCCGCTCCAACCACGAAGAAAGACGTTTGCATGCGAGCGCCGCATGCACAAGAGTTTGAATGATTAGTGAGACCCCCAAGAGAGCGTGGGCGCTTGCCAAGGGTTGTTTGTCCAAATCTCCCTCTACCTAGCGTAAAGAAGTACAGCCGCGACACATTAAACTAAGTGTGCAAATAGGCATTGATGACCTCGTGCTAGAAAGCGCATTCTCATTGCACTCCGCGCTTATTTCTCCATGATACGCCTGATTGGTCCGCGGAGAGCGCAATACAGCTCACCGACGCGTATTAGACTACAGCTCCGAACAAGATTAGAGGCTCCAGGCCGAAGTCCTGGGGTAATGTGATGAGCACTTTGCTAAAAAAGCTAAGCTCAAATCATGAAGATGCTGAATGAATGAAGTAACCTGTGGTGGTTTTGGGCATCTGCTTTCTTTCAGCGCGCCTTTGCCATGTGCCGCTTGGCAAGACTGCCACCACGCACAATCATCTCCTTACGCGCTTCCGATCTGGGCCTTCATCATCCTTCCGTGCGTAATATTGCTTTAAGCGCCTCTGTATTGCCTTGATTTCTTCACGCGAAGCTGTGATCTGTGTGCCTAGGCGGAGCTGCGCACGACACTGCTCGACAATCATGAGTAGGCGATCAAGCGAGGTGTTCGGGCCATCCATAGCCTGCGCCATGTACTGCGTTACCACAAACTCGTTCGCCTCCATGAGAGCTGCGAGGGCTATATGGGTAGGCGTAAATAGAAAAACGGCGTCGTTGCCGAAGGTGTCGACGATTATTGCCTTCGCTGTGTCGTGCATCTGGCCCAACTGACCAACATCGAAGTCGCCTGAAGACTGCATATCAAGGAAAAAGCCGTGAAGTGGATGCAAAGCGTTATGAACCGTGAGAGTGAACCCCAGGCTGCGAAAAAGGACGAACTCCAAATCCAGTATCTGCTGCGACTCAACGCGACTCAGCGCTTCTACGAAGTCGCCAATGGGAATAAAGAAGTTCTCAGATTTAGCAGCTAGGAAAACACAGGTTGAGAGAATGAGTCGTGGATCGTGCTCCATCACAGAGTGAACGAGGTAGAATCGCCGAAAGTACATAACACTGGTGGCGCGTACTTGCGAGCTTAGGCGGAATGTTTCACAGAAGCTCTTGATGAGCTCGGCGGCAAAGAAGAATACCAGCTGTTGCTCCTCGTGCTCGCTGAGCTTGAGTTCACCAGGCGGGATCTGCCGATTTGGACGCGCCGCCGTACTGACAAGCTGTTCCGGCGTAAAAGACCATTGCCGGTACTGCGAGCTGCGGCGGTACAGCTCGGCCATACACGTAAACAATGTTTATGGGACCGAATGTAAATAGAGAGACCCTTGCATGTGACGTTTAAAAAACATGCAGGTCACGGGTTTGCGCCGAGCATCTGCGTAAAGCGAGAGCCGCAGTGTGTGTGCTGCACAGTCGCAGGTTCCGAGTGCGTTCAAAAAGCAGCACCGTCCTAGAATCGACCTGGAGACACACACAGGTTTGCACGTCGAGGTAATAAAGTTCTTAAACGTGGGTTGACCTCAGTACATACGCTTAACACAGTGTGGTGATGCCAAGGTGCATTTGATGCTGATCACGTCTTAGTTTGAAAAAGTGTGCTTCTTGACGCGTTGCACGGATGCGTTTCTCCATTTAGCGGCACTCACCCCACACAGCTGGGCCCAAGGGCAACTTGCTTGCCTGAGCTACCAAGCCCCAGCCCCTGCCCAGCTCGAATCAACGGGATTCCAGCCCCAGCCCAGCCACGCAGCCGCCCAAGCATTACCAGTCAAGCGGATCTATGGGCTTCGTTGGCGTATACCGGGCTGTGTACGCCTACAGCGCAGGCAACAAGCAGGAGCTTAGCCTGTCCGAAGGGGACTTGCTATATCTGCTCCAAAAAGCTGACGACGGATGGTGGACAGTGAAGAAGCGGGTTCCCGGCGCAGCCAGCGAGGAACCTGAAGGGATTGTTCCACACAACTACGTCGAGCCAGCCCCTCCAACGGGCCGAGCTAATGCACTCTTCTCTTACGAACGCCAGACTGATGAGGAGGTCAGCTTCAGCGAGGGCACTGCGTTTGATGTATACGCTACTGACGGCGACTGGGTACTTGTCGGGGCAAAGGCTTCGGGCGAGTATGGTTTCGTGCCTAACAACTATATTGAAACAGAATCCTCATCAGCAGGTACTTCAAGTCCGCCTGATCAGGGTGCTGCGCGGCCATCAGCAGCTGCAGCTGCCGCTGTAGCACCGGTTACGGCTATTCCACAAATGGGCGGCTCGGCATATCCTGTGAGCGAGGAAGAAGCACCGCCTCCAAAGCCGCAGCGGCCGCAACGCACCGGAGAAGTCCTGCCGGATTCTGAGGACGAGGCACCTTCGCGTCCTACACGCCCTGGCAGGCGTCCCACTCGCGAAATGCAGGATCGTGAGCTTCCCGAGGAGCCAAAATTAGCATCGCAGGACGCTAAATGGCCCGTTGTGGAGATAAGTGGTCGCCGTAAGACACCTAAAACATTGGTTGCTGCGCCTCAGTACGTTACGCTCATCAACGACGACGGCGGAGGACGCACGCAGAAGTGGGACGTGCACGATATTCTTAGCTATAGCAGCGAGAAGAAGCATATGTTCCTCGAGCTGCAGAACCCGCGCGCCAGCCTTGATCTCAAGGTTGCCTCGCAGCAGCAGGCAGATCAGATTGTCGCCGCGCTGGGGCAAATTGTGGGCGCTGGACGCGGTGGGGGGCTTCAGGAGGTTCTGGCGGCAGCACAAAGTGCAGGGCACAAGAGCGGTACGATCCTACTTGATTTCAAGGCTGCTAATAGCAAGGAACTCACTGTGAGCGAGGATGATGCTGTGTTCATAGTGAACGACAGCGACAAGGACTGGTGGGTTGTGCGCTCCGTCAGTGGCAAGGAAGGCCTCGTGCCTCGAAAGTTCGTGCAGGTAGAAGATGACTCGCGGAAGTTTGCAGCTCTGTTTCGCGGACGGCCCAGTCGTGACAAGGCGAAGGAGGCTGCGCGCGAGAAGGGACGCAGTCTTGAGCGCCAGGGCAGCCGCCGTGTCGACGAAAGCTCGCGCGAAAAGTCGGACTTGCGGCGGGAGCGGTCACGACGCAGCGATGCGCGACGTAGCGATACACCCCGTAATCAGCCTGACCACCGCAAGTTGCGTACGTGGGTTGACCGCTCGGGCTCTTTCCGAGTTGAAGCCGCGCTGCTCGGTTGCTCAGACGGTAAAGTCCATATGCACAAGGCGAATGGTGTTAAGATTGCGGTTCCGGCGTCTAAGCTGAGCTTAGAGGACATTGAGTATGTTGAGGGGGTAACGGGCTTGAATCTCAATGACGACAAGCCGCTTTCAGAGCGGCGAGCGAAATCCAAGCATACCCATAAAGGCAGTAGCAGTCGCGAGATCCAGGATGCCACGATTGCGAAGGATGATCAGTGGCTGTCGTTCTTCCTTGAGTGTGGAATCGACCCGCATAATGCGAACCGTTATGCGCGCAACTTCACGCGCGACAATATGGATAATGGAGTTCTCGCAGAGATCACGGCATCGAACCTACGGACTCTTGGCCTAAGGGAGGGGGATATACTTCGCGTCACGCGGAAGTTGAATGAGAAGTTTGGTCGTAACCAGCAGGCACCCGAGGGCGGACTCTACTCCTCAGACGGCGGCGCACTTCGCAACAACACTGGGAAGACACCGGCCGGTGTTGAAGAGCTGGCGTGGAAGGAATCCCAGTCGCAGTCACCGCAGCAGGCAGCAAGTCCACAGTCGGCGACCACGCCGCAGCCTATGCAAGCCGCGGCACAGCCCGCGCCTGTATCGGATCAACCAACGGGTGCACTAGCGGATTTACTAGGAGTCTCACCGCCGCCAGACCAGACCCAAGCCAAACAGCAGGCCGCGGCGTTGCAAGCTCAGATTAATCAGGCGACGTTGCAAGCAGAACAAACTTCGCGCCAATCAGCGCAGCTTCAGGCCCTTCAGGCACAGAAGACGGCTGCTTTACAGGCCCAAAAAACCGCTGAGGATAAGGTGGTTGCACAACAGCGAGCTAATCAGCAGCACATTCTTCGACAGCAGGCGGAGCTCCAGCAGGAACAAATTCGTCTTCTCAAGCAGCAACAAGAGCAGCTGCGCAAGCAGCAGGAAGAACTGCTGAATATTCAAAAGACTGGCTCGCAGTTGCAAACGCTTGGGCCATTCGCCACAGGCGTAGCTCTGCCTTCCGCCTACACACCGAGTGCAGCATCTGTGCTTGGCATGGCACCGCCACCACCTCAGCCTCGTGGATTCCAACAGCCGATGCAGCCAACAGGGTTCCGGTCGACTGGTTTTCAATCAACGGGATTTCAGCAGACAGGGCTGCAACCTGGGGGGCTCCAGCATACAGGACTGCAGTCGACAGGAGCTCAGTCTACTGGTTTCCAGCAGCAGCAGCAGACGGGCCCGTTTTCAGCACAGCCCCCGATGTCGGTGGGCATGCAGCAAGCAGGGCCCTTTGCCTCGCACGCAACTGGTCCGTTGCAGCAGTCACAGCCGACAGGGCCCTTCTCGCAACCACTGCAGCAGTCTCAGCCGACGGGTCCCTTCTCGCAACCACTGCAGCAACAATCGCAACCAACGGGGCCTTTTGCGCAACAGCCGCAGCCCCAGCAAGCACAGAGCACGGGCCCATTCTCGCAACCTACTGGCCCGTTTGCACAACGGCCTCTGCAACAATCTGTGCCTACTGGACCGTTTTCACAGCAGCCGTCGATGCAGCAGTCGATGCAGCAGACCGTTCCCACAGGTCCGTTTGCGCAACCCCAGCAGTCACAACCCACTGGAACTTTCAATGCATCGGCATTGACGGGGCCACTTCAAGGCTCGAATATGAGCTTCAACCAGCCTGCTTTGACGGCACCTATCATGGGCCAGGCCTCGGGTCTCCCTCAGCAGCGCACGGGACCGTTTGCCTCGCAGCCCACAGGTCCATTTGCGGCCCAGTCAACGGCCCCATTCTCCTCGCAGTCGACACAATTTCAGGCGCAGCCTTTCAGTGGGGGCAACGTTCAGGCAACAGGGCCCTCAAACAACTTGTTTGGTGGTAGTGGGTCAGCACAGTCTAGCCCGTTCCACACGGCGCACTCAAGCCCAGGACCCTTTGCGACAGAGGGCGCTACTGGACAGCAGACAGGGATTTCAGGTCAGCAACAGCAGCAGCAGCAGCAGCAGCCATTCGGCCAGCCATTCGGCCAGCAGCAGCCATTCGGCCAGCAGCAGCCATTCGGCCAGCAGCAGCCATTCGGCCAACAGCAGCCGTTTGGTCAGCAACAATCGTTTGGCCAGCAGCAGCCGTTTGGCCAGCAGCAGCCGTTTGGCCAGCAACAGCCGTTTGGCCAGCAACAGCCTTTCAGCTCGCAGACAACGGGGCTTTTCCAGCAGCCGCAGCCACAGCAGTCATTTAGCGCGCAGCCGCCCCCGACCAACTTCGGCGCGCATCAGCCCATGTTTGGTTCTTCGCAACAGCAGCCGCAGCAGCAGCAGTCATTCGCACAGCCTCTCCAGAACCAAGCCACCGGCTTCGGCTTCGGCAATCAGCCGTCCCAACAGCAGCAACAACAGTCTCCTGGCCGTGCGAATTTTGCAATGGCCACTGCCAATAACCCATTCGGGCTTTAATGTTCTAAAATTTGTAGATTAACGAGGACAAACGCACACTGCGCGTTTGCCCATAAAATGATCAGCGTGAGTTATCGGCGTGCCATCATCGCCGCTCGCAACAGGTAGGTGCAATAGCTACTATGTGTAATAGCTAGCTAGCGACGACGCAAGAATGCCAAACGTGCAGACGAAGACACCGCGTGAGCATTGCCCATGTGAGAGGTACTTGCACAAATAAATACTTAAATAGAAATCTCTTCCTCAGCTGCGCCTTGCGCGTCGATTGGCTCGTGTTCTACGGCAGCTGGCTCGTCTGCTTCCATATCTCCGCTCGCAGTCTTTTGTTTTCGGTGCGCATCAGACTTTAAGGCCGTTAACTCCTTTTGAGTTTCAACCTGCGCCTGGAGCTCGTTGTGGTGTTGCTGCTGAGCCAAGAACTTTGCAACGTCGCGCCCTGCACCAGCTGCGGCTTCCTCATGTGTATAGGGCCCAAATTTGATGGCCTTTAGTTGCTTCCGGTGGGGTTTTGAGCGGATATGAGTCGTTAAAGCGAGGTCCGTCTCAAAGTATTTCGCACAGGGTACGCAGCAGTGCTGCCCAAGGCCCGGCAAGTATTCGTTGAACTTCTGGTTTTTCAATGCCTGAATGCTAGCTTTGGATTTGAGATCCTCGCTAAGGATTTGGTCTGTCCCACGCGTCATACGCTTTGTTTTGAAGCGTTTACTAGCCTGCTGCCTTCCCATGCTGAATCAATATAGTCCAAAAAAACTATAGAACCTTGGACTACTCGCACGGTGGTGGGCTAGTGTGTTACCTAATTTTTTCTGCGGCGAAGGCGGCCATGGGGGAGGAGGGCATAGACCTAACCTCACTTCAGTGCCTGGCGTTGTGTCAATGTTGTCCCATTCTCAGAAGCACACGCTACGGCGCGCATAACACATATTTTAGGAGAACAGTTAATCGCTATAGTCCTCCTCGTCCTGATTTTCCAGCAATCGCGGATCTGTCCTCTCCACGACTTTAGCTTTCACCAAGAAGTTGTCGATGTCCTTAAGGTTGGTTGAAGTGCCGCCAATAAGCGCCAATGTCACAAGTTGTTGAACGACCGCTTTGTTGTGGTATATAAGAATCGTCGGACACTGACTGTCTGGAAAGCGCTCACTGATCTGGTTGCTCTGGATCTCCACAAACTTGACGTCCCTGAATCGTGGTGCCACACGCAGTAATAGCGCGTGAAGTAGCCGGCTCTGTGTAGACTGCGAAGACGCAATGTGAACAAAAACAAAGCAGCTTGTGCTCGCATCCGTGATCGCGGCCGTGTACTCTGACTTGTTCACGGCAAGGATTTCGCCAAATCGCTCGCGTGATACTTGCTCACGCATTTCGGCTATACGCTTCTCGCGATAGAACTGCAGAAACTCCTCGTCCTCCAGGCCCTCCTCGTCGAGTTCGTCAAGATCTTCGAGTGAGCGGCCCTCAAGGCGGTTAGCATGTGCGCGCTCCACGGCCTCTTCCATTGCCTGTTCTATCTCCGCAGTAGGAGATGGCGGCCGCTGTGGCAACACGCCTTGCTGGCGGAGGATATCGTTCCACTCGGTGTCCTCGTTCGGATCCTGCATGTGGCTTCAGGACTTGCAGTGGTTTGTGGCCGAGCTTAGTGAGGTGGAACCGCTTACTTCTTTTTGGGTTAGGCCGGACCGAGTCGACACTTGTGAATGAAGCGGGTGCATGACGGGCTCGCCTTCATTGGGACTGCCAGCACAAGGTTCGAGCTGTCTGCCTAAGGATGCGGAGGTACAAGTCGTAGACATACTACCTGTCGGTGCGTCACGGCAATCGCTACTTGAAGCGACGAGGCGGCAGCTCGCAGAGCAGAAACGCGCCTTACCCATCACGCAACTAGAAGAGACGGGCGACCAAGAAGCTCCACAAAGCAGAACATCAGATCTCATGCGGTTCACAGTGCGCGATTCTGCAGGTTCCATGCGTTTCCTTCTGTTTAGCGATTTGCAACCAGCGATTGGACTTGGTGCACGGCTAGTTCTTAAAAAAGGATGCGAGATGCACAGAGACGTAGTCATTGCTACTTCTAACGACGTTGTTGTTAAAGCTGCTGGCCCTCAACTCACTTGTGAACAGCGCATCTGGAGACTTGAGCGAGCTTCTTAGGCTGAACCTTCAACTAATAAAGCGGCCTGGCTCTCATGATATCTTTGTAGCTTTTGCTTTTTCGCCAGTCTGCACTCACGTCAATTGCGCTCTTCGCACACCGAAACGAATAACCGCATATTAGATACTGTGTAGAGCCAGAATCTAAAAGTGGCAATGGTAGTGCTCCAGAGTCAAATGCTGTGCCTAGGCTAGACGCTCGAATAAAAGCCGGAATATTTTTCAGATCTTTACTTTTATTTAAAATAAGGAGCCTCGTCTACCAACGGCCTTCAGCGCCCCGAGCCCCTTATAGCTGCTGGCTGGGCTGCCGAGACATGTTCAGCGTGTTCCGGCGGCTCAGCGAGATCTGCTGCGCCATCTCAGCTAGATTGACGGCCGATTGGTGGCGGCTTGACTCGACACTGCGGCTCGGGCCTGGGCTATTTTCAGACAGGCTACGCGCCACATCTGTGCTCCGCTCGAGTGCACGGCCAACAGCCCCGCGCACAGCAGCGTCCTCAAGCACAGCAAGGCCGTTGATTGTTGTGCCGCCTGGCGTACTGACGGCATTACGCAGCGCCGCAGGGTGGCCACCATCAAGCACCATCTGTGCGCTTCCCAACAAGACCTGAGCGGCACACTGGCGTGCCGTGTCATAGGGCAGACCCATTTTGATAGCGCCGTCAATCAGCGCCTCTGTAAATAGGTATGAGAACGCAGGGCCTGAGCCACATAGCGCGACACATACGTCCTGTTTACTCTCCTCCACAATAATGTACCGACCAGTCTGGGTGAACAGCCACTCTACGGCAAGCGTGATAGGCGAGTCTGGATTGTACTCGCCCTGGAAGCTGAGCGCCGTCATGCCCTGACCAATGCGCGCCGCTGTGTTCGTTGTTGCCCGGACAATGAACGCATTCACTGACGTGTACTGTCGAATTGTATCGATCGTCGTGCCGGCGAGCAAGCTTACCACCACAGTGAAATGAGGGTAGTGCAAGCGGCCGAGTACTTCCTTCACCATTGTCGGCTTGATAGCAAGCACGACAACATGCGACTCGTCAATGACAGTTTGATTGTCGTCGACGATAAGCACCTTCGAGTTGTCGCCACCAAATTGCGCCCGAAGACGCTCGCGGCTCTTCTCACTCTTTACACTTACAATGTACCGCTTCGGGACACCTTGAAAGTCCGCCGCCTCAGCGCCTCGGATCGCAGCGGACAGGACGGCGGTGCCCATGTTGCCGCATCCGATAAAGCCCAGCGTATATCCTGTTTCAAGAACCATGCGTTTGTCCCCTATAACTGCTGTGTGTGAGGTGAACAAATCCGGGGTGGTGTGTGCTGCTGCTCCACCTTTCCCTGCTTGCTTAGCTTAGCTTAGCACACCACTCAAGCACAGCCTAGTCTCTAGGCCTAATCGCCCCCTCCAGTGGCAAGGGAGCAAAGGTGACGTCACAATATCTTCTAACCGCATCATGTATCATCCTCTACAGGCATTCCTAGCGAGCGCGCGGATCGTGGGTGCTACAAAAACAACAATAAGCCCCTGAGCGTCAAAGCCACACGGAGGTTCACGCTAAAAGATCATACTTTAGGTTTTTTTTATCGGGAGATTCGACACTTTCGCCTCCTCATAGTATTTGAAATCGTAATGTGAGCCACTCAGCCTATTACCCGCTGCAGTTAGTCCTAACTTAGTATCTAATTCAGCAGTGAGCATGCTGCGACAACTAGCTCAGCAACGTGTTCACAGCAAAGCTCGATCAGATCGCGGTGCATCTGCATACTGGGCTGGGCTGGGCTAGGCCGGGAGCAGGTTACCGCGCTCGCAGATAGCGTTGAAACACATCACTCTTGGGATAAAACGGAGCTCGCCCATTCGCATTCTTCGAATTTGCAAGCTTTAATCACATGTAATGTTATCATTAGAATTGCAGTACATCGTTCGCTCGATGTCCTCTCATGAGATATCTCAGCAAGTGGCACGATTGAGGGCTGGGGCAGAGTCAGCTGATTAGTTGTTGAGGTGTTCCTTTTCTTTTGGTCACAGAAGTCCTTTGCGATATCTCCTCCTAACCTTTCTACGCGGCGGCCTAATAGTTCGTGGGCACTGAGAAGTAAGAAGAATATGTGAAGTCGTGAGACTAGCTCGCATTATGTATTATAAAGTGGTTTTCTCTTTGAGCCGCGAAAACCATGTCTGGCCTAGCTAACAGGATAACAACGCAAACCTACCACCTTCGATGCCCTTCAAAACAAAGAATTTACAGAAAATTATCACTCTGTGGCGTATATGAATAATATCATGTAGTCGTATAACGCGCCCTTCGCTATGATGACCATACAACCAAAAAATGTGAGTCGATAAGGTAGACTGTATTTGTTCATCACCTTCTTGCAAAATTGTTATACAAATGTGTCGAGGCTCCTGAAAAATATCAGCTCGTGCAGGCCGAAGAAGCTCTATGCCAAGCCCGGCCCTGCGATTGCCAATTGCAAAACCACCTGTAGTAGCATTAGCAGCGCTTACATATCGTAACTTGATCTTTGCCCGCTGATTTGAGTTTACATGAAGCCACACCCCCGATTGGCCTTGCACTTAAAAGTTGCTTACTATGCAGAGCGCGACGGCGACATGAAAGAATGTCCAGGTCTTGTACAAGTAGCCCTAATCGTCATTGGATGAAAAACGGCTGACATGTAAGATGTAGTTTTGAGATTAGCGCGAAACTCGTCACGTTTATTTTGAAAACATGCACTGCTTTATGGACGCCCTGTCATCATCATTTCTGAACGGGATCTACCACGAACTCACAACATGTAAACCCCGTGCCCTGGTGGCTTATATTGCATTAAGAGTAAATATTGGTTTGCGCTGAGGCCAGCTTAGTCTTGTTGCGATAGCGCCGTACATCAAGCCACTGTACTATGTCAAATGGCCTATGGAAACTATGTTACCAACAGACCTGCACAAGCTTTGACTTATCGGAGCCTCTCTTTATATAATGTCGGCGACATAACCCTATACCTGTGAGTCCCTCAAGCAACGCCTACGCCGAATCACCGTATGCAGGCTGCATATTTCTTTGTTTTTTGCGATGGGTTCCTGTCATGACCGGGATATGAATCACAAGGTAAACGGCACCAGCAATAAAGGCGTCAAATTTACCGAAATCAACTTGGGAACAGTTGACGTTTAATGGCTGACTCTGTGGAGCATTAGCTCTCTGGTGACGCTGCCTGCCAGAACCTCCTACGGTCCTCTCATGGTGTTAAGGGTTTTAAACAATCTTTTTTGAAATTGTCCTAGCCCTCATGAGGCTAGGTTGAGCAGCCCTCCCAGTTAAAAGGGAGAAACGGTAAAAAGTGTAGGCCATATGAGTGGTATTCTACCGCTGAATGAGCCAATTGCGAAAACAAACCGACTTGCTGTGATTTTGTGCTTCTTTTAGCCAACTCTCGGAGTGTTTATATGCATAAGGCATTATGTAATTTTTACTGCATTGCATATGCACCGTTTGTACAGCCATAAGTCTCCGATCCTCGTTAATATATATAAGGGCCATAGAATTCTCAACGGTCATTTTGTAGTTTGAACTGCAATGGAGGATCCTTCAGCCAAAGCAAAAGACCTGTCTTCGAGCCTCGGTAATAGCCTTGAGGACGCTGAGGCAGTCCCTTTATCGAAGTACGAGGTCGTTCCTGGTGAACCATTTCCACCTACGCCGGGGGACCGCGCCAGATACCTGGTGGCTTTCAGAGAAGATGATCCTGAGAGACCCATCAATTGGCCTATGTGGCGTCGTGTTGTTGCCAAAGGTCTTGCCTCAATTTGTATCACGTTTGTTGCTTGGGGTTCTTCCGTGACAGGCCCAGGCATTGAGCAAATATGTGAACGGTTCCAAGTTGGTACTGTGACTGCTATTTTGAACATTACTGTATACGTCTGTGGATTTGCCACTGGACCTACTATGTGGGGCCCTACGTCAGAGCTCTATGGTCGCAAGCTCCCACTAGTGATAGGAATGGCGGGTTTCACGATGTTTGCATTTGCTTGTGCCACTTCAAAGGATTTTCAGACTTTGATCATTTGCCGTTTTTTTATGGGATGCTTTGGGTGTACAACACTAGTTGTTGGACCAGCCATCTCAGCTGATTGCTTTACGGTGACCCAGCGTGGTAAGGCCATTTCCGCTGTTATTGTCTGTCTAGTATGCGGTCCGATGGTAGCCCCGGTCGTAGGCGCGTTCATTGTTAATTCTTATCTGCGCTGGCGTTGGACTCTTTACATCACGGGTATTATGGGCGCCTTAGGAACTATCCTGCTAGCCGGTTTCTTTGAAGAGACATACCCACAAATAGTTTTGCGCCAAAGAGCCCAGAAGATTCGCAGAGAAACTGGTAACTGGGCAGTTTCGGCGCCGCTGGAAAGCATGGAGCTTGATACCCACGAAATTCTTCACCGTACTCTGCTCAAGCCCTTCCGATTGTTAATGGTTGAGCCCGTTTTGCTACTCTTGAGTATCTACCACGGGTTCGTTTACGGTATTCTTTACCTGTGCTTGGAGGCGCTGCCCTACATTTTTGAGAGTCACTATCATTACAAACAGACGATCTCATACCTGCCGTACCTCGGCATGTTGGTCGGTTCTATCGTAGTAGTCGTGGTGAATCTCATTTTCTTCGAACCGCTCACTGCAAAACTCATCATTAAGAGTGGTAAGCCCATCTACCCGGAGTCGCGCCTCCCCCTAATGATGATGAGTGGCATAGTATTTCCAATTGGCATTTTCATGATGTGTTGGACCGGTGCGTATCATGTTCATTGGATGGCCCCTACAGTTGGTGCCGCTCTTCTTGGGTATGGCCTTATTGGAATCTTCTTGGCCATTCTCACTTATGTTATCGACACATACCTGCCAGTTGCTGCCTCCGCTATTGCCGCGAATACCTTCGTTCGTTCTTTTATGGCTGGAGCATTCCCATTATTCTCGTTGGCTATGTTCCGTAACCTTGGCACCCAATGGGCAGGAACCCTTTTGGGGTGCCTGGCTGCCTTGCTGGCTCCAGCGCCGTTCGCTTTCTACTTCTTTGGTCCTTGGATTCGCTCCAAGAGTAAATTTGCCACCGGAGATGAAGATGACCTTGATAAAGAGGACATTTCCCTTGAACTCCAAGCAGATCCGGGGTCGCGAAATCAAATGCCATGAAACTAATGAGAAGCATACTACACAGCCTCAATTTAATAATAGACGTGAATACTCATATAACCACAGATTTATGCACGCATAAAAAAATATACGTAGTGATATCAGTTCGTTTCAGCTTTGAGTACGGAGAATGCCTGTCTTCAGTCAGTACTGTTCGATACACTAGCCGCTGAACTAAATTCCCGCGCTGGCGTACTGCGAGATGTTCCGACACAAAGCCTCAAATTCTATCTATGTGTTTATATTTGGTCTATCTCTACAAAATTATAACATGCATGAAGACGCCAATTTTTCACTACATGTGCTCTCTTGGATCACACTTCCCCACTTCCCCACTAACTTGTCAGGCTTTGCATTACAGATGAGGTATTTACTGTTAACAATCTATTGTTAATAAGTGATTTAGTTGAGAGCCAGTCCCGCTTCTGCTGCCATAGAGGCAAAGATTCCGCTGCTAGCCAAAAGCCTGTCAGGTGGGCCGAATTCAAGAGCATGTCCGCCAGAACCCATCACGAGAATGTTGTCATAGTCCATTATCGTTTCCAAACGATGCGCAATGCAGATGACTGTGCAGTGTGCAAACTCTTTCTTGATGGCTTGTTGAATGCGACTATCGGTAGCTTCGTCTACGGCGGCGGTGGCTTCGTCTAAAACGAGTATCTTTGAGTTCCTCACCAGTGCCCTAGCCAAAGCAAGCATCTGTCGCTCGCCCAGGCTGAAGTTCGAACCTTCAGAATCTACCGCGGAGTCCAGGTGAAACTTCTTCTCATCGCGTTGGACAAGACCACCAGCCCTGTTCAATGCGTCCCACAAGTCCTGGTCGGTGCGCTCTTCGAACGGATCCAAATTGCTCCGAATCGTACCTTGAAATAGCACAGGTTGCTGTGGAATTATAGCCAAAGCGCTTCGCAGAGTGTCCAGAGGAATGTGAGCAATGTCATCGCCGTCAATTTTAATGCACCCTTGGCTGAGTTCCACGAGCCTGAACAAGGCAGAGAGAATCGTTGACTTTCCCGCACCAGTGCGCCCACAAATGCCTAGTCTTGACCCGCCCGAAATATTCATAGTGAGATTGTTCAAAGCTGGCGGAAGGTTCGGACGGTATCGTAAACTGACATTGTCAAATTCAATTTCACCATTACTCGCACTCCAGTTTGTCAGGTCAGGTTTCTCCTTGCCATTTCCTTCGGTCTCAACATCTCGTGCGTATTCATCAAGTCGTTCCACGGAGTTGAGCTGATTTTCGAACATAGCAAAAATAGGAAATATTTGGCAAAGCCCCATGGACACTGACGGAAGCACTGTCAGTAGCATTCCGACATCAGACGGACTCAGATGAAACACCTGAAAGATTGCCAGAAACACAGTTACTACCGTGAGCAGCTCGCATAGCGCGCCATCTCGTAGCGCCATCCAGAAATGAGATCCTTCGTTGCACATAGTGGCAGCCATAACGTCATCTATTCTTTCTCTGAGCATCTCCTGACTTTTTGAAGCTCCGTTGAATGCGCAGATAATCTCCTGCCCCTCGATGTCTTCTGTGATACATGTCATCACCTTGCTATCACAAAGCTGCTTGACGCGATTCAACTCTCGTGATGCCGTGCGGTAAAATGACATCATGATAAAGGAAACTATCAGGATCGGGATAAGACAAACCATAGACCATGGCACGTATACAAAAACAATCACGGCTGAACCAATGAGTCGGAACAGCTGCGAGAACAGAATCCTTGTGAAAATCATAAGTCTTGTGTCAAGATTTACAACATCCTCGGTGAAGCGCATCATTATGCGGCCAAGAGGATTTCGCTCAAAGAACGCCATCGGAGCAGAGTAAAGGCCCTTCAAAGCATTGTTGTGTAACTCGGAGGCGGCATATGAGTTGACGATAGTGACGGCATTCATGAAAGCGATGTAAAAGACAGTGTTCAATCCAGCAACCATACAGTACATGCCAATATTGAACCCAGGTGACTTGTGAAATTTATCACTTGTCCACCAATTAAGCACGATACTGGTCATGCTGTCACTCGTGGCATAGCTCAACGCCAAAAGCAAAAGCACGAGGCCAACTAAAACACCAGCAACACTATTAAGAGAGAAGTATCGAAGAATCACCCCGGTCTTGACGCCACCGAGAGCTCGCTTCTCTTCCTCCATGCTGGCAACAACTTCGCTAACAGTGATCTGTTGCTTATTTCCTTTGACGCTCGCCACACTTGAGTTTTCATCAATGGCTTTTTCATGATCTAGGATATGAGACACTTCCGCCTCACCCACCATCTTTCCTGAATCAACCAATTCGTGCTCTAAGCCTTCAGTGCCTATTGGCATCTTGAAGTTAGTAACTGACGTAGGCGTTGCTGCGTCGGACTCCAAACCATTGCCAAGGGTATCAACGTCGGCGCGCGTCTTCTTTATGAGCTCATAAATCTGGTCAAGTGTGCCTTGAGTGCAACCTCCTTTACCATCCAGCGAGATGATTGAGTCCGCTTGAGGCAATAGCTTCATGTTATTAGTGGAAAAGACCACTGTCTTGTTCCGTTGCTTTACAAGCTGCACAAGAGCGTCGAAAATGATATTTCCCACACGCGCATCCATGGCACTTAGCACATCGTCAAGTACTAGAAGGTCTCCGTCTGCATACAAGCAGCGGGCAAGGGCCAACCGCGCCCGTTGTCCACCGCTCAAAGTAACGCCATTTTCGCCTATCTCGGTCAGATCGCTGTGCGCGAACTGGGCAAAGTCCGAACCAAGATCGCACATTGTGACAACTTCATCATACCTGTCGGAGTTCCAATCGAGTCCGAATGTTATGTTATCTCGGATGGACGCATTTTTGGACCATAAGGAGAGAGCGCTTGTTATCCTGGCGTCAGGATCCTGTTGCACGGAGCCATCGATCAAAGGGATAGTTTCAATGAAAGTACTCAAGAGAGAGGTTTTTCCGCTGCCTACTGGACCAACCACGAGCGTGAGTGAGCCTCGCTCTATTGTAATATTTATGCCAGACAGTAGAACCTTCAATTCTTTTGGCTTGTCCTCACCACGCACCTTTGTGTCTCTTTTCAAAACCTTTTTCCACGCTGTGAAGTTTCCTTTCTTCTCATTCGAATCGCTTGCGGATTTTTCAGGTTTCTCCTCGGTAATATACCAGCCAAATGAGGCGTCTTTAGTGCGGAAAATTACACTACCGTCTTTCTCATCCAAAGGCTGCGTATAAGCGCTAATTTCTGGGAGTCTGAAGAAAGCGTCCATGCGGTTAACGGCAACCCATGCATCAGAGAGAGTGCTCAGAGCCATCGTGAGCTCAGCGAAAATGGGGATGAACATACTGAAGAGCGACAAGGACGGAAAGGCTCGCGAAGGCTGCAATCCTTTGCCAATGATGACTCGCACAGCAAACGAAAGAGCACCTGCGTATGTGGGGGACCCCAAAATGATTGAGTTCACAACCGACATTGTTAACCCAATGAGGCGGATGTACTTAGTTTCAGTGGCTCTCACGCCAGTAATGATTCTTCCAAACGATTTTTCCCAGCCGTAGAATTTGATGATCGAGATGTTTTTTATAGTTTCGCGCGTAAGCGAAATACGCTTGTCTTGAAAGGGCATGGACTTTTTACGAAGAGAGGCCGCTAATACGGACGCGCTAATGTTGAACCCCAGGGCAACAAAGAGAAGCGCGACGCCCACCAAACCCGAAACTCCGATGTTGTAAATCAACACGCCAATCACAGCTCCCATGTATACTGGAAAGATGATCACCGTGTTTAAATACTGCAGGGCCATTGAGGCGCGTCTGGCATCACTTGAAGTCATTGACGTTATCTTGCCAGCAGAGTAGTCGTGCCGCTGCTGTGGGCTTAGTCGAAGCATTTTGTCGTGCAAGGTTGCCATAGCTAGCGTTCTCCCATTTTCTACCAACATCATGCCGTAGTATGACGCGTAGCAATCGGCAAAGGTGTACAGAAAGTTCAATACTGAGTTTGCGATACTCAAGCCAACCGCTCGTCCGTGATCAACATGAGGGCCAGCAATTTGGAGATGTTCGACCTCAGTGATCAAATTTCTCGATAGGACACTGAGACCAATACTCGCACCTTGCGTCGTGATTTGGAGACACACAGCCATTATGAGTTGAGTTCTCATTGCGTACAAGAAAGCCCAGAGCTCTACAAATCGCTTTTGTGAGTGCGACCGCAGATACTTCTTGTAGTCGGCAAAGCGCTTAGCTAGAGCATCGCGTTTGGCAAGCTTAGGGATATCGTTGGGAACAAGTACACGGTCAAAACCAGTTCTAAGAAGCGAGTCAAGCCACGACCAGGTGGCGCGAGAGATCGGGGCACGCTCGATTTTGCTCTCCGGCCGTTCAGCTGGAATGGGCCGAACTGGTGCCGAGAAGAGGAGCCGTGAGAGCCAGTTGTGCTTTTGCAGGACCAACTGCTCGCCGTTCATTGTACTCTTTTTACAAAACTCTGATCAGCATAAATCGCAGCCACTCATATACGACACAATGTGATTGTCTCCAGCCAAGCGTTGAGCGGACGGCCACAGTTCTTGAGCATCATATCTGTGCATATTGATTACATATAATCTCATCCTGCATGATTCATGCGAAATGACCACAGGGTCCTTATCACCAAAGGAGCCGTATCAAGGCCCTCCCGGCTGTCCCGCTCGGTAGTGTGGGGAGAGAGTTTGGGATAGAGGAGAGACGTGGAGCAACAAAGTAGCAAACTTAGTGAAGACCTGTGTCAAAGTAACATCGCCAAAGTGCACGTCAGTTTATACATTTTCCTTTTAATAGCATGTCGTCTAATCATTGTGAGCGGTGGCAAAAGCAGCTACTAGAAACTTAGAAGGGGCTGGGACAGATCGCGCACGCGAGTTACAGTATATGTCATGCGATCGAGAATCATCACGTGAATTCAGAGGATAGGGACTATGCCCACCTTGGCTAGCCGGCTAAGTCTCGTCACTACTAGCATGGACGAATTTAAAATTATTAATGAGTGCCGCGCGACTGATTGTTGGCCCTCAGCAGAACTCTCTCTCTAAAACCGTGAGGTGTAAAATTAGCCTAAATATAGTGTCTGGCAGTAGCACAGAGTTTGCGGGATGGTTATTCTGCTCATAACATTTACCCGGCGTTCCCTCATGCTGATATTATTATTATATGCTAAGTATTATTGCAATATTAATGTGACTCTTGCGAGAAGCTAATCGGAATCGTCCTGGACCTCTTCAAGTAGAACCTGGTGCTTCACAGCCTTAAAGTCTTGCCCCGGCAAAGAAGAGCTGCTGTTCTTCGTTCCCGCGACGGCTTCCTTCTGTGCATATACCTCAGAGAGAAGGTGCTCGTACTTGTCAGCGAGCGCTACCGCTTCAGTAGTGATTTCATGCTTTAGCTTGCGCCCCTCTTTGCCAGCGCGCACCTCGTCGAGCTTGTTATAAATCTCCTCACTGCGGCTGTAACCAATCTTGACTGCCTCAAGGCGAGAAATCACTTCACGCAAATCCGAGGATGGCTTTGCGCCAGAAAGACGCGTGTACGCATCCTTCAATCGTTGCAGCTCGTCGCCTAATGCTGTCAGAAGTCCGCCTATCTCCTCACTGCTGGCAACCTTCTCGCTCGATTTGCTACTCCGGTCCTTGCGATCCTTCTTCGATTCCTTCTTAGATGGCTTTGTCTTAGCCTTCTTCACGTGGTTGATAGGAGCGCTGCCTTGACGCTCCTTCTGACGATCCTTTAAATTCGTCGCTTCTTCGGCTGAATCGTAGTCCAAAGGAACAGGGGGAGTGGCCGAGTAGATGCGGAACTCAGGTTCCTCAACATATACTGGATCTGACTCGTCGCTTGCAGTCTCGCATGTTGGGCCATCAAGCTCGGTCTCTGGCTCGAAAGAAATCTTAGCCGCGCGTTCGTCTAACTCATCCTCCTCAGCATCTTCTCCAGTAGCCTTGGTGTCAGCCTCCTCATCACTGGACTCAGTGGCCATCATAAACGGGTAAGGTGCCAGAGCCTCAATGAGGGTGCGAATTGGATCGAACACGCTCAACTCATCTTGGGGTTCCTGCTGCTCTTGAGATTCTGTGGAAGGATTCTTCTGCGAGAATTCCTGGACAGGCTCGCGCGGCTCCTGCTCTGGAAGCTGCTGGCCTTGCCGTGCCGTTTCTGAAACGTCCTCCGAGTCCTGAGCAGAGTACTCGTTACCCTCCTGCCCGCTGCGGAACACATTGGAAGAAGGCACAGCAAACAAGCCGAACTGTTGGCGCAGCTGCTCCATTACTAGACGCTGTTGCCTCTCACGTTCTGCTTGTTGAGCTTCCAAAATAGCCTGCTGTCTTGATATCTGGCGCCTGAGGTACTCGCGGGCTGCAGCACGAGCATTGGCCTCAACTTGGGCTTGCATACGAGCTTCTGACTTTTGGCGAGCCCTCCGTTCAAGCTCGGCTTGCAGCCGCTCTCGTTGCTGCGCACCGTATTCATCGCGTCGTTGGCGCGACTCCCGAAAAGCCCGTAAAGCAGCAAGTTCTTCTTCATCAATCACCATATATTCATCTGGGATTTGTTGGCGCGAAGCCCTCGATTGCTGTGGCTGCCGCATTTGATACGCATTGAACGCACGCGAATCGTCAACCTCATACTGCTCAGAGCGCGGTGCTTCCCAATTACTACGTCCTTTGCGAGTTTTTCTTGACCTCGGGGTGGCGCGCGAATAGAAGTATTGGTCAGGATAGAACAGCATGGTTCGGGTGTCTTGTTGATGAATTCAGTAACTCAATTGCTGTAACTCTTATATTTGCCCCGCCTTTATATGCACCTGTGGCCATGTGCGTGCTATTACGTGAACAGCGTTTCCCCAAGACACCGGAGGGTACGAGACGCATCCAGAATATCTTTATGACTAATATATTGGGTAAGGGCTATAAGAGCTCGCGACTGCACTAATACGCCGGAATCAAGCGCCATGGCAGACCATTTTGTCTAGAAGACCATCTATGAATCGTAGAAGAACCTGATGAGAGAGTAAGCGTAACGGAAAGATACAGTAAATAGGAAGTGAGCGGCCCGAAGGCTCGTATATTCTTTTGCCGCTCCAGTGTCCTCACTCACTTGATTTTAGCAAAGTCCATACCATTGTTATGTCGCGTTTACATTTGGGGAGGGGGCACCTGCAATATTTAGGTAGATAGATGTAGTACTGAGCGGAGATAACGGCTGGTGCATGAAACCTAGACCAGCAGTACGCGGCTATTGTTCTCCGGACTTATAATATCGAACGTGCTCCCAAGGCAGGTCCACCCAGTCAATAGCTTGCTAGCGTCCTACCAACGCTAAAACGCTCAAAAAAAAAGGTCTGGCGAATACGTGAGCGTCCTCGAAGCTACAACAATACTTCAGAACAGCCACACAGCTGAGCCATCCCCGATAAGAAGCTAATATCTAAGGTTACAGCACGGCTAACACGTCCACAAGGCTTTCTACAGTTAGCCGATCAGGATGTCGTGGTATGCCGCTTTACTGCAGTTTGCAGTGTGCCTTTTTGGAGCATCGATCTAAGTACGTCCATGTTTCCGGCCGGCGTTTCAGTGCCAACGGCCTTTTTTTTCCCTCGATAAAAGTCAAAAGCTGGACTTTCGTTGTAACACAGCTTGGCACAGTCGATGAGGATATTTGCAGTGAGACCCCACACGCGATCGTATTTGGACTGCCCTATTTGCTTGCGTGTTGCAAGGAGATCGAAATGGTGGAGTTTAAGAGTACCATCCTCTGTGACAGCATCAGAGGTGCGGTCGCTTGAGAGGAACCGACGTAGTGGCGCTGAAAACACTTTGTCTACTTCGGAGGCACTTGCTATATGAGAAGAGATTGGCCGCGGAGCCCAGGCTACTGATGGAACAACCATGAGCATGCGCGAGCTCACATATGCAGGCATTGTTTTTACGAATTCAAACTGCGACGCACTAAGTCCGATTTCCTCTTCCGCTTCACGCACAGCAACGTCCCATGGCGACTCGTTCAAAGTATCTGCTTTACCGCCAGGAAGCGCCGCGTCACCCGCGTAAGACAGCTGCTGGGATCGCACGGTGAGGAGTGCTTCAAGCTCCCCACTATATGTGGGCTGGCGCGAAGGTGATAGTACTAGTAACACTCCGGCCCGTCGTGATAAATGCGCGCTATTCCAAAGACGAAAGGGCTCATCTAGTCTGAGACCCTGCAGCCTGCGCAGTGGTGGCGGAAGGGTCGATGCAGCCGGCATATTTATTAGATCAACCGGGAGCCCCTCACAGCTCGTGCTTAGTTATTTAGGCACAAGCAGGGACGGCAGACGACAAGAGAGCTGCAAAGGTCTAGAAAAAAGCCTAGCAATTAATAAATAAAAAAAGTTAGAACAAGAATAAATAAAGTGGCGCTACTCTAAGTCCACGATGAGGGGCCAAAGCTCTGGCCCTCTGGTACTTTCTTCATAGGCTTACGCTCAGCATCAATATTGTGCTGGTATCCAGAGTTGCCCCACCATGTTGGGCCGCTGTACCCTGACATTGTCATGATGAACATAATTAGCTGAGACACGGAAAGACCCATGTCGAGACCAGCCGACATAGTATAGTTGTATTTTGCCCACCAACTGTACCAGTATCGCCGAATCCAGTATCCAAAAAGGATTCCAACGACGGTCCACACGCTGAAAGCATATGGCACTGCTGGAGGAAGCATGCCGAGGCTATCGAAGAATACGGGCCAATGGACAATGCGTAAAAGTGAACGAGGGTACCGATGGAGCCAGAGCCACGCAAGGAAAGGGAGCAGCGCACCAATCCAAATGAAATGCAAAAGCGCATAATATTGCTGGAACACGCGCCTGCTGCCTATGGCACCCCACAACAGTGACGAAGAGAAGAACGTGTGGGTGACTGCGCACGAGTACCCCCGCGACTGCGTCGGCGAGCACAGCTCTGGAATCTGCGACTTTAAAACCTGTAAGATCAGAATTTGCACTGTTCCGCCCCATACCAGTCCGACCAGCTGCACAGCAAATACAAGGCGCGGCGCGAGCTTGACATAGTGACCTAGTTTCATACTCTCGAGGAACGAAATCGCCACAGCGCAAGAGTAATAAGACCATGTTTTGAAAAGCATCATTCCCAGCGGATTGCCTGGGGCGGCATACCCATAGATGACCTCGGACACCACGTTGATACCCACTGTCATTGTTGTAACAGCAGTGATGAATGCGACGGGAAGAATGAAAAAGAAGGCCATGAGAAGCGCTACAATAACGAGCCATACGGAAACACCGGTGTTATAGCCTTTGACGAGTCCCAGTGTCATGCCAAAGCACACGAGGAACTCCACAAGGTACCACCACATCGGTGCCTCACGATAGCGATGCATGAGACGCATATGAATGTCTTCCTGGGATTTTCTGAAGTAGTTCAAAATTCGCCTCGAGTCAAATAGCGCTGTGTGCACAAGCGTTGCGGTGCCGGCGGCCATCGACAGCCCGTAGCTGATCGCGGTTGTTGTTGGCATATACAGGGGAGAGTATTTCTCGTACTTCTCCTTGTCCAGTGTATAATTTTTCAGAACCTTCGAGCTATCATAAGGCGTACCGAACCGGTTATACAGTCGGGTATCGGCAAACGGCAAATAGTGGCCGTACCAAACATTAGAGTAGTGAATGACTGTAGACAGAATCCAAACAAAGGCAAGCAAGGAGGCAGCAACGTTAAGAAACACCCGCGTAGGAGGGACAAGTGGAGATCCAAGCCATCCTGTTATTTGGTTCCAGTCGAACGTGATTGGGAATGAGCCGAGACCAGATGCCGCACCAAACAGCTGGTTGACCATGTAGTTCTCGGGAGCAATCCAGGCTGCGAACGAGAATGTACTGAGAAATTGCGCAAACATACCAGGCACAAAACTCCAGATACAGCATCCCGCGGTGATGATCAAAAAGAAGTTCATACGCGTGATGCGCCAGCCGTTTGCAATGTGATTCCACTTCACATGTACGTTAGTCAAAAAAGTGACAGTGACCAAGTTATTTGGCCAGATCATTGCCGGCGGGTAAACAAGTACACGCCGAAACAGACCGGCCATACTCATGCCAATCAGTTGGGTGCTCCAGCAAAGAATTAAGGCGAAAAGCACATTGTGGCCCAATTGGTTCATTTTGTAGAATTGCGAGATTGTGAGACTGATATCACTGCTGTATGTCTGCGCCGAAACAGCAACCATTACGCTAATGAGCGAGTGCTCCTTAAGATTGAAAGGCCCCGGGTTGAGGCCATACCAATTCGGGACAACGCGATCCCAAAGGCGGCCCAGAGGCCACGCTAAAAGCATCAAAAGCACAGGCGGGATGCTGAAGGGTGGGTTGTGGAGATTAAAAACGGTATTCAGGACACTCGCCGCGGAAAGCAAGACAAGGCCAAGTATCCACATTCTCCAGGTATTTTGAGGCGTCGAGTAGTCGTCATAGTTCGGCACGGCAGCCCGAACTTCTGGATATGCGCTGTTGTCCTCAATCATTTCCGTACCGACCTCGATAACCTCGGTGACGGTTTCCTTATTGAGCATCGACTTCGCAAGGGACTCGCGGGACGAAGCTCCGGTAGCGGCATCATCCAACAATATCTCAGTGTCTTGGTGTCGTATTCGCGGTTTACGGCCACTCCGCGCATGCTTCTTCAGCCGCATTTACAAGTCTTGACCAAAGGCTGAAGGCTGAGCAGGATGGGATGCGTAAGTCTGACTTTAGATGCAACCCTTGACCTGAGCGATAAACTTCTCTGCCCATTATCATTGATAGATTCGGGCGCTGGCTAAGAGCGTGCAAGGCCTAAACTTCTGCTTTTAGAGCAGGAGGTTGCGTGATTCAATTTTTGTTTGAAGCTGCAAAGTATGCTTTTGCTGTATTGCATTGCTGGCTAGAACCATTCATAGCGAAGTCAACCTGATGTTTCACCTCGGCGTCAAATCTAGCCGATGAGCCTGATTTCGTGGCCGTTTCCATGCAGTCTTTCGGACAAGGAATTCTAGGTTCGTGCTTCGCTGCTTGCTGTAGTTAATGCAGAGCCGAGTGCGTGGGGCCCTTTGCTTGACCACTGACTGCCCTTACCCGCATTAAGAAAAGTGACTCGCGTTGAAGCACCTCCACCGACAGGAAGGTAAACAGAATGGTTTTTAGCGTTTGTGCTCCAGGGAAAGTGATCTTGTTTGGAGAGCACGCAGTAGTGCATGGTGTACCAGCTATTGCCGCGAGCGTGGCTTTGCATACGTACCTTACGGTCGAGCCAGCGTCCCAAGGAACAGCCATTGAGCTCGACTTTCCCGATGTTGACTTGCGCATCGCATGGGATGCTGCTGACCTGGCCAGTCCACAGTCAGCAGACGTGCCGACTGAACTTAACCCTACGATGCTTGCGCGTGCTGTAGAGCTAACGAACGCTGCGGTGACGGAGGAGAAGGCGTTCGCTCGGGCCGCAGCCCTAGCGTTCCTGTATCTTTACATAGCGATTGCGCCATCACCGCCTAAGCATGGGTGCCGCTTCGTCGTGCTAAGCGCACTGCCGCTCGGCTCGGGCCTCGGCAGCTCGGCATCGTTGTCGGTGTGTCTTGCTGCAGCGCTGTTGCGTCAGGCTGGCCGCATAGACCCTAGTTTACCGCGCGAGCAGGCACTGGACCTTGTAACAAGGTACAGCTTCTTGGGCGAGTGCTGCATTCATGGAAAGCCCTCTGGCATTGACAACGTTGTAGCCACTCGCGGTGGTGCCGTGCACTTCCAGCGACAGGCACCAGGCCAACCACCGCTCATTCGACCTTACGCGAAGTTCCCCGAGTTGAATCTCATACTGACCGACACTGGCGTGCCGCGGCTAACTTCGGAGCTTGTCGCGCGCGTGAACGCAACTAAGGAGCGCTGGCCGCTCGTGTTCACGCCAGTGATGGCGGCTGTCGAAGAGATCGTACGCGAAGCCGACGTGCTGTTGACCGGCACCGCAGGCCCCGAGTTTGTTGCGCGCATCAGTGAACTCATTGAATTGAACCATGGGCTTCTTGTGGCTCTGTCAGTGAGCCATCCTGCCCTCGAAAAGGTACGCGAGACCGGTACCCTTCTCGGTCTAGGTAACACAAAGCTGACGGGGGCTGGCGGTGGCGGGTGTGCGATAACCATCGCGTCGCGCGTCGCTCCCGGAGAGAGTATAGATGAGTTTCGCGAGAAACTAGGCCCGCAGTTCAAAGTATTTGAAACAAAGCTGGGCGGGCCTGGCGTCGGTTTCGCCGATGGAGGCGCGCCGGACCTGGCTGGTCTAAGCCGCTTGCCCTGGCAGTACTACTGAAAGTACTACTGAAACGCGGCCTCCGGAGCGCCATATAGAGCGTCACATAGCGATTGTTTAAAAAACTAATAAATACGTCGTTACGTCATTGGCACATCTTCGTGGCTATTGCACTCTCGCGTCAATTGTCGCCAGGCGGGGTGAGAGGTCGCGTCTGCATTTGCATCTGAACGTTGCGTAGCACGTTCTTGATGGCGTCCGTGGCAGGAGACTCAGGGTACTCTGAAACAAAGTTGAGCCCCTTATCGCTGCAACGCCCTATGCGTGGGTCGAGGGGTACGCTGCCAAGAAACGCAATTCCCATCTCGTCGGCCAGCCCACGACCTCCGCCTGTTGTCGGCACAAAGATATCCGACTTGCCTTGGCAGTTGGGGCAAACAAATCCGGCCATATTTTCGACAAGCCCCAAAATCGGAATGCCCGCTTTTTTGCAGAAGTCGATCTCCTTCCGCACGTCAAGCAGCGCCACTTCTTGCGGCGTCGTTACTAGCACTGCACCATCGAGGCCCGAAGGCTTCAGATATTGCGACAAGCTAATGTGCTCATCACCAGTCCCTGGCGGCGTGTCAATCAGCAAGTAGTCCAAACCATTGTCACCCCAATCCACCTGGCGGAGGAATTGTTTGATCAGCCCATTCTTTTTGTCACCGCGCCAAATAACAGGCTCATCAGTAGCAGGCAGCATGAAAGAGATGCTCATGATGCCCATGTTGTCATCTACATACACGGGGCTCCAACCCGCCGCACTAGCATGCACCTGTTCGCCCTCCCCGCCAACAATGCGAGCCAGGCTTGGTCCACAAAAATCAAGGTCAAGCATACCCAATTCGATCTCGTCCTCGGCGGCAAGCCCCCATGCAAGTAGTGCCGTGAAGGTCGACTTCCCTACGCCGCCCTTGCCGCTGAGGACGAGCAATTTGTGCTTCACGTTCTGCATTGCTTCAGTGATCAGCGGGATGTCGGGGTCAGGGCCTTTCGGCCGAGAAGTGCATATTGCTTGGTTAGGACATCCTTCGCAGGCGGCATCTTTACCGGCCTGCTCGCTTTCCGTGCCCGGACAGTGCGGTGGCGTTTCCATCTCCACTGACATGGTTGGAAATAAAGATTATTACTTAGATGTGCGGGCAGTTTACAGTAAGGCTACTGATATGGACTAGCACGTGACATTCCGCAGACAAGAGAGTTTTTGCGTCCTATCTATAACGCTCAGCACAGGACAGTAAATGCTTGCTTTTCTCGTATGAAAAGACACTTGTATTAGCCTGGGGTTATACTTGTAACTTCGCTTCAGGCTCGGTGCCCGCGTGAGCGGAGTGGCGCTCCTTGACGTACCCATAGCGGATTTACCACGCTTCTAGCGTTCATAACCTTTTAAAATGTATTCGCTAAACTAAATAATATTGCAATTGTTGTGGAGAGCCGAAATTGGTCAAAGGAAACCAACATCGACAAACACTCACCTGACCGACACGACCGGTATTGATGCTAAATCACACTCACTCCAAGTGGAATTCACCTTCTCTCGGCTAGTTGGCTCGACTACGATGACACCAGAAGAGACCGCCGCGCGTAAAAAGGCCTATTTCGTAGATGATCAGGGAGAGAGTCTAAAGAAGCGTAGTAGCGAGGACTCTGCAAAACGGTTCAAGTACTTGCTGGGCCTCACGGACCTCTTCCGTCACTTCATTGATGCGCGCGCTGCGAAGGACGCGGAGTTCCAAAAATTTGTGGACACTGTGATTCCACACTCCAAGAAGTCTCAAACTAAGGAGGGAGCGGCCGGCGGATCGCGACGTAACGCGCGAAAGACCGAAAAGCAGGAGGACCAGGAGCTGCTCAACGACGAGGAGCGCACTGGCGGCCCGCAGGAGACCGTGTTTACGGAGTCGCCAGCTTATATCAATGGTAAACTGCGAGACTATCAGGTAGCTGGACTGAACTGGATGGTCTCGCTATATGAGAACAACATCAGTGGCATTCTTGCCGACGAGATGGGTCTTGGAAAAACACTACAAACTATCTCGTTTTTGGGCTACCTCCGATACGTCCAGGGTATCCATGGACCGCACCTTGTGCTGGTTCCAAAGTCGACGCTGGACAATTGGCGCCGCGAGTTCGAGATGTGGACACCTGAGGTTAGTACACTCGTGATCCAAGGCGACAAGGACACGCGAGGCTCACTCATCACAGACCGGCTCCTCGAGTGCGACTTCGATGTCTGCATAACTTCCTACGAAATGGTGCTTCGCGAGAAAGCGCAGTTCCGTAAGTTTGCATGGCAGTATATTGTTATTGACGAGGCGCATCGCATCAAGAATGAAGAGAGCCAACTTGCGCAAATAATTCGTGTGCTCAGTAGCCGTAACCGCTTGCTCATTACCGGTACGCCGCTGCAGAATAACCTGCATGAGCTGTGGGCGCTGCTGAATTTTCTTCTGCCGGATGTGTTTGCTGATTCTTCAGTGTTCGATGAATGGTTCACCACGGGCGAGGGTGAACAAGAGCGTGACAAAGTTGTTCAACAGCTCCACCGCGTGCTGCGGCCGTTCTTGTTGCGACGCATCAAGGCCGACGTTGAGCACTCGCTGCTTCCAAAGGTCGAGACAAACCTTTACGTCCCCATGAGCGACATGCAGCGACAGTGGTACCAAAAGATCCTCGAGCGCGACATCAGCGCTGTGAATGGTGCTGTTGGGAGCCGTGAAAAGACGCGTTTGCTGAACATTGTTATGCAACTTCGCAAGTGCTGCAACCATCCCTACCTATTCGATGGCGCTGAGCCTGGACCGCCGTTTACGACAGACGAGCATCTTGTTGAGAACAGTGGCAAGCTTGCCGTGCTTGACCAGCTGCTGAAACGCGTAAAGGAGGCTGGCTCACGCGTCCTGATTTTCTCGCAAATGAGCCGTCTCCTTGACATTCTCGAAGACTACTGCTGGTTCCGCGGATACAAGTACTGCCGCATAGATGGTAGCACGGATCACGAGGTACGCATCAACATGATAGACGAATACAACAAGCCTGGCAGCGAAAAATTCATCTTTTTACTGACGACACGTGCTGGCGGCCTTGGCATCAATCTCGTCACGGCTGACACCGTCGTGCTCTATGACTCTGACTGGAATCCGCAGGCAGATCTGCAAGCCATGGACCGTGCTCACCGTATCGGCCAAACTAAACAAGTACATGTGTACCGCATGGTTACAGACTCGTCAATTGAGGAGAAAGTCGTGGAACGGGCGGCAAAGAAGCTGCGGCTTGACCAGCTCGTTATCCAGCAAGGTAGCCGCGCTGGTGACACTGGTGAGGCACAGAAGAAGGCGAAGCAGACTTCTAAGGACGATCTCCTCGATATGATCCAGCACGGCGCGCAGTCTGTACTAGATCAAAACGCCATGGCGCGGCAGGAAGGCGCCAATGACGGAGAGGCTGGAACAAGTAAGTTCGACATTGATGCTTTACTATCGAAGGGCCAAGAACGCACGGCAGAGCTATCATCGAAGTATGAGGAGCTCGGACTTGATGAGCTTCAGCGTTTTGATGGTGGCGGCGAAACATACGAGTGGAATGGACAAGATTTCAAGAAAAAGTCACAGCGCCCTAAGATTTTGCCGATAGTGACCTCACTCGGTAAGCGCGGCGGAGAGTCACGCAAGGAAGACCTTTACAAGTTCTTCCGCCAGGGACGACCCGGCGCCACAGAGAATGGTGAAGAGAAGCCTCGTACGCCTCGCGGGCCCAAACAATTGCACCTTCAAGATTTCCAGTTCTGGCCACAGCGCCTTTACGATCTGCAGGCTCGCGAGCTTGCCTATTTCCGCAAGACGCAGAACTACAAGTCAACTGAGCCGGAGGGCTCGCTTGACGCGAAGCTCGAAGCATATGAAATCGAACACGCCGAACCGCTCACTACAGAAGAGCTCGCAGAGAAACGCGAATTGAGCAAGCGTGGATTTTCGAACTGGAACCGCCGCGAGTTTCTGCACTTTATAGGCCTGCTCGTATCCTATGGCCGCAACAATGTTGACGAGGTCGCGACTAACTTTGGCCCTGGGAAGTCCGAGCTCGAAGTGCGCACTTACTTCGATGCCTTCTGGCGACGTTACAAGGAGATCGACTTGTATGAGCGGTATATCTCACAGATGACCGCTGGCGAGGAAAAGCAGGCGCGTATCCTGCAGCAAATGGAGATCATCAAGGAGAAGGTCGAGAGTGCGCAGGCCCCAATGCAGCAGCTCAAGTTCGATGTCCCACAGGGCACAGGCAAGCGTGTTTTCTCCGAGGATGAGGATCGATTTTTACTACTCCAGCTTTACAAATTTGGACTAGACGCCCCGATGCTCTACGAACAAGTACGGGAGGCGGTGCGTGAGTCTCCGTTGTTCCGGTTCGACTGGTTCTTTCTGTCGCGCTCTCCTGCCGAGATCGGCCGCCGGTGCCAGTCGCTGGTTACTGCAGTCGTGAAAGAAGAGGAACGCAAACGCAGACGCAAAGCTTAACTTGAGTGTTATAATGTATTTCTAGTCTACTTAAAAGCTACTGCCCGCGCAATGGATCGCGCTACCTGATGTTTCCTCCTCAATCAACGTCGCAGCGACACTATGTACAAATAACGAACGCCACGAGGGGGTGGGACCTTACATAGCAATGCTATTGAGATTGCGATGCTGATTCTTTCAATGTTCGCTCTACAATTGCGTCGAGAGCAAGTGGCGGGGTTGTCGAGGCCCAGCGATTCAGGACGTCGCCATTACGATCGATGAGGAACTTCTCGAAATTCCACTTCACGCCGGAAAATCCAAGGAGCCCGGACTTCTTCGACTTTAGGTACACATAAACTGGGTCAGCGTTTGTGCCGTTCACTTCGATCTTCTTCATGATGGGAAAAGTGACTCCGTAGTTAGCCGAGCAAAACTGGGCAATCTCTTCGTCAGACCCCGGCTCCTGGCCGCCGAACTGATTACATGGGAAGCCAATCACCACAAACCCGGCATCCTTGTGCTTTTGGTACAAACGCTCGAGGTCTGCGTACTGCTTAGTGAAGCCGCACTGCGACGCGACGTTAACAACAAGCACAACTTTACCCTTCAGTTGCGCAAAAGGATACGGCTGTCCGCGACTGTTCGTTGGCTCGAGGTCGTGGAATGATGCAGGAGCTGGCATTCGTATGTGGCGTCGATGCTAGAACGATGCGGTGCGGCAAGGAAGATGCGGACAAGGGTGCGAGGTCTGTTAACCTTTTGGGGACCCTAAGTCCCTGACAGCCCGAATATCACGTGATGGGCTACCAGCGCTAATACAATAAAATAGTACTTGTTTACCGATTAATGGTTCGCGTATTTTTGCGGCGTCTCCATGCGTAGACCACTTTCTGCAGTTGATAAATGCATCCACGAGATGCCTTGAATTTTCCTGAGAGCATTGAGAGCATTCGGCACGCTCGTCTGTCTGGTGTCAACCAGCAAGCACACCGCGTCCTCCCCGCCCGCACCAGGAACAACACCGCCAAGAACTCCCGTTATGTTTGAGGCTGCATTGAGTACCTCGCGTTGAGAAGGCGGCTCAATTGGTACGCCCGTGAGTTGAGTAAGCTCTTGCAAGTACTTCCGCACTTGATTAATGGAGTTGCTAATTTCTTCACTTGCGGCGTCATTGCGCAAAGCGGCAGCGAGCGCCATATTAGCGCTGTTTAGGCTTCCGAATACCATTTTAGACCGCTCAGGGTGTTCCTCGTGCCACCGAAGTACCTGCCGTACCATACCTGGGGTTTCTGAGCCCTGAGCGACATCGCCCATTACTATTTGCAGGTGGGCAGGCAGCGCGCACCGAGTCACAGTCATTTCCCACTTTTTGTCAACAGCATTTTGCACGAGCTCGGGCTCAATGTTTAAAGGTACTTCGCTAGCTGGAAACCGGGAGTAGATAATTGACCCATATACAGCCGTAGCAACATCAAATCCTGAGCCCACTTTGCGCTGGGCAGTGCAGTGCGCCACTTGTGCAAGATTATGCACAAGCCGGAGATCCTGATCAGCGCCTTTTTTAACGAGCCGAATCATTGCAGTAACCACCACTACCACAAGAGCAGCTGAAGAGCCAAGACCTGTCTTTGCAACCTTCGTTATAGGTGTTCCGTGATACGCAAATTTGCTGAGGCCACCGGTGAAATGACTGAGTTTTGCATTCGCCTGCGAATGAAACCCCGCGTCTGACCAGATGACAATGCGACCGCTAAGGGGCTGGCCAAAGTAAGCTGCAACTGTATCATAGCACGCGTCCAGAAACGGATTGGGATGGGTACCAGACTTTGACGGGTATGTCCACTCAGATTCAAACTGAGGACTTTGAATGTGGAGCCCGGTCGCCCCTGCAGCTGTATACGCGGCAGCATGCATGCGGCTTTGAAGTCCGATACTTAGAGCTGAGAACTCCGGAAATAGAACAAGATAGCCGCCGGCTAGCAGTGCCTTACCAGGCGCACTGAAAACGGCATCTGGCTCAGACATCGCTTCTAATTGCGAGTGTCGCCGCGTCAGGCCTAAGTGAAATGGGTGGTGTATTTGGTTAGACTTAGACTGTGTGCTCTGCTTATTGAGTTGAGGTCGTGGTGGTTGCGTGTAGCGCGCTGTTGTGATGTCACTACATACCGCCATGACGCATCACGTCGCACCTGCTAACAAAATTAGCCCAAAAAGCCTGAACATATATTGTAGTGAAGTCACTCGGTCCTAACAAGTCGATGGGCCGACCGGAACGCAACTTGCAGGCCGTCGTATTGTGCGACTCCTATTTGCCTAGGTTTCGTCCGCTAACAGAGGATAAACCGCGATGCTTGCTCCCGCTCGCGAACATGCCGCTTATCGAGTACACGCTTGAGTTTCTTGTGAATTGTGGTGTGAAAGAGGTCTACCTTATGTGCTGCTCTCATGCTGAGCAGGTCACGGAGTACATCAAGAAGTCAAAGTGGTCAGCGGCATCCGTACCATTCAAGCTGAGTACGATCGAATTGCCCAACACACTGAGCGTTGGCGACGCAATGCGGGACATCGATACGCGAGGAATCATCACATCGGACTTCCTTTTAATTTCAGGCGATGTGGTTTGCAACATCGACTTTGACCCGATATGGGCAGCTCATGTAAATCGAAAGAAGGAGGACAAGAACTGCATAATGAGCATGGTGCTCCGCCAGGCGTCGGCTCTGCACCGTACGCGCTCAAATCGCACCGGCCTGTTCATCGTTGACAACACCACCAAGCGGCTTGTGTCCTACCAAAAGTCGGTGCTACAGAAGGAAGTTGACGTTGACGCGAATGAGCTTCTGTCAATACCAGAGGTGTCATTCCGCAATGACCTTATAGATTGCCGCATCGACATCTGCAGCATGGATGTGCCCGCCTTATTCACAGAAAATTTTGACTATGAGCATCTGCGCGATGACTTTGTGCGCGGAGTACTCACCAGCGACCTTCTAGGGAAAACAATCTACGCGCATATTATTGAGGATGGTTACGCTGCCCGCGTCGAGAGCTTCAAAACTTACAAGAGCGTAACAAAAGATGTTGTTTCGCGCTACGCATACCCACTGGTTGTCGATAGCAATGAAATGCTTGACCAGTCATACGTCTACCAACGTGGTCACATTTACAAAGAGAAAAATGTGGTTCTCAGTCAGTCCTGCACCATCGGCATGGAGACTGTGGTTGGCGGACATACTTCTGTTGGGCAGGACACAGTCATTGAGCGCTCTGTGATCGGTCGCCGCTGCCGCATCGGCAAGGACGCCGTTATCACTGACTCATATATCTGGGAGGATGCCGTCGTAGAAGATGGCGCTATCGTGACGGGTGCCATTGTAGGCAGCGGCGCTGTGATTGGTGCTCGGGCCGTCGTGGAGACGCATTCGGTGGTGAGCTTTGGCTACAAAGTTGCACCTGGTGCGACGGTGTCCACGGGCTCGAAGTTGAGCGTCCACAAGAAGCACCATCGTCGCGCAACTGAGGGCAGCTCTGATAGCGAAGAAGGGGCTGTATCGGGCGTAGAATCAGGCGCGGAGTCTGAGGCTCTCATGACGACGGATTCTGAGAGCGAATATTCTGGTGGGGAGGATCTCGCAGCTCTTGTCGATGAGCTGTACGTCTCTGATGACAGCTTTTGTAGCGTTGTAGACCAGAAAGTATCACGTTCTGTATCTGCAAGGAAGCCGCGCAGGAAGTCGCGCACAATGTCAACGACAAGTAATGTGAGTATTGAAGACGCCGACGAGGACGCCGACGAGGAGTTCATGCGCGAAGCCGTGGCATCAATCAACCGTTCGATTGTCGATAAGCACCCGCAGGACGTGGCCATGCTTGAGCTTAGCACACTGCGTATGACAATGAACGCGCCGCACGAGAAGGTCCAGGAGGCGGTTGTGAGCGCCCTTGTCACGCACATTGGACATCTTATCACGCAGGCCGACGTGAAGACCGTGACTACAACCGTGTTTACGACGTGGACTAAGGTGCTCAAGCGAATCACATTCGACATGATTGGCCAAACGCGCCTTGCAACGTATATCGAGCATGATTGCAATGGTATGCTACAGGGTGAGCGCGTTCTTGCTTTTGCGCTCATGACGCTCTATGACACGGACGTGATATGTGAGGATGCAGTTGAGGAGTGGTGGCAGAGCCCCGAGGCTGGCCCGAAGGTGCGTTCACTCGCTGGCCAGTGGGTTAATTGGCTCATGACGGCCGACGAAGAGAGTGAGGACGAGTGAAGTTACCTCCGCTCTCTTGTACATGTTTGTAAATCTAAACTTATAAGAAAGGCTTTGTGTGAGTGGTGTTCTGTCCTAACTGTCTGCCTAATTACTTATCTACCTACTTAACTCGGGATGACTACTAATTGCGCTCTTCTCGGTTTCGAGCGTAAGACGCCGCGGTTGTGTTTCGATCAGATAAGGATACGCGCATCACTGTGCAGTAAGAGGGGCGTGATGCCGTGCCGGCACGCTGCTCGATGCTTACATCAACAGGCTACCCGCATAGATAGTGGTAAGGAACGTACTCATTTTGTCGATTCGCTCTAAGCTATTTGGCCTCCTCACGCTATGTGCGCATGGGAAGGCACAATAGCAGACCGGCGCCCAATTGGACAACGCACACTGCGAATCAGTTAGCGCGCTGCCGCCTTTAGGATCTGCGCTTTAGCTTGTAGCTTGAAATGCATATATTTATTCCGCTGACAGTATAAAAGGACTCGCAGTCCTTCCATAGAACCTTGATCAAAGCATGTAAGGTAGGGACCCCCCTCGCCAAGCGATGGCGGAACGCGTCAACGCCTCCTTTCGTGGCCCTCGCCCCTTATTTAGCATTAGGGTTGGGCTGAGAGCCGACTGACTATGCTCTGGGGATACATGCTTGTCTGTATTAGTCAGTAATTGGAGGCCACTAGAGAGGGTTCTCTACCTCGTACTTGTGAGTTCAGCCTCTTCCATTCACTGGTTGTAAGCGTCACTTCAGAGCTCCCCCATTTGCCCACCGTCAGTTCAAGCGGACGCTGGAAGCCTGCAACTAGTTAACCCAAGCTTCCCTGCTCCCATCCTCGTGCAACGTTTGTCCTTTTTGGGCCGCAGCAGATAGCCCCCCTCCTTCCCCTCCACATCCCCCTCCGCTATACAGAAACGCGACTTCCTAGTCTTTGACCGAGATGGCCGCAAAACAAGGAGGTTCCTCAGGCGATGGGCCGTCCCCGCCCTCGATTAAGTGCGTGGTCGTCGGTGACGGTGCCGTTGGCAAGACGTGCCTGCTCATGAGCTACAGCAACAACAAATTTCCTAGTGACTACGTACAGACAGTGTTTGACAACTACGCTGTCACTGTTATGGTAGCAGATGAGCCGCATATGTTGCTGCTTTTTGATACTGCCGGACAGGAAGACTTTGACCGTCTGCGTCCACTCTCGTACCCGCAAACAGATATATTTCTCGTGTGTTTCAGCGTGACGACGCCGGCGTCGTTCGAAAACGCGCGCGAGAAATGGATTCCCGAGGTGCGCTACTATTGCCCAGGTGTGCCTTACATAGTTGTGGGTACTCAAACGGATCTTAGAAACGACCCCGCGACGCTTCAGAGGCTTAGCAAAAGCAAGCTCATGCCAATCACTCCTCTGCAGGGGGAGAAGCTTGCTAAAGAAATGGGAGCAGTTAAATACCTTGAGTGTTCCGCGCTCACGCAACGAGGCCTCAAGGCCGTCTTCGATAACGCCATTGTCGCCGCGCTTTACCCACCGAAGCAGCCCGCGGCGCAGAAGAATAAAAAGAAGTGTCTAATCCTGTGATCTCCTAACTGCCTACTTTTTTCTTTGGCAATAATAATTGAAGATATACAAATATTGTTTAGCCTCGCAGTTAGCTGCTAGGCGAGTTAGGTACAGTAATATCTGGCTCTGTGTTACCAGGCCTCAGGATTTGCGAGCGCTTATTATTCTTTAAGGTGCGAGGAAGGGGCAGGCGGAGGGGATCATCCTCACATGCCCACCACGGGCCAGTGAGCGATGTTTTGTCTCGTCGCGCAGATGCATAATATAATTGCACTTCAGTATAAATCTGCATGCAGGCTGGGAAAGTTCGACTATCAATTACGTGGTGAATTAGGGAGAAGGGCGTAATGTAAGTCGCGCATCATTAAGGATGCTGAGACAAAACTAATGCCGTCAAGACGCAGTGGAAGATAGACGTAAGGAATGGCAGAGTGAGACTGCGAAGTGACTAGAGGAGCGGCAAGGTAGATAAGCGACGCAGTAAGGATCTCTGTATAGAACGGCTTCGCTAAAGTAGCTCTGAAGCTACAGTTAACGGTCCGAGTGGCCAAGACGTGCATTGACGCAGTCTAGATAGTGCCGCGACCGGCGCAGTGCTCGTTCTATGTCCGCATAGTCCGCGTGCTGAGAGTCCGTGTTGTTCAGGAGGGTTTGAAGGAAGAGCGGGTACTTCCCCAACCGCTGCACAGGTTTGATAAGAAGACTGTCGAGAGACCATGCTGTGGTAAACTGCGCGGCACGTGTGCCACAGCGGTCCAGCCATGCCTTTACTTGTTTCTGATTCACGTTGGATATTTCACTAAAGGCGTCACTACTCTCAACAGCCTTCTGGGGGTGCCGTCGCAGATTGTGAGTGAGTTTGAAGTACAGCTCAAGCTGCTCTTTGCTGTGGTGTATGTAGTCCTCATAGACTTCGTAAAGCTGGCCGTTGAGTGCTGAGCATAGCGCTTTTCCAACTCGGACTTCGCAATCAGCCGTGACATCGTACGGGCCAATTGTGCCGTCGCCACGCAGTATTTGAGTTGGAATGTTTGTCTCGAGAATCGCTACAAGGCTCAAGCTTATATCCAGCACTTGAGTCACGTTCGAGAAAAGTGAGTCAATTTGACGCATGGATAGGCCAATATTGGCGCTGGCACACATATAAAGGCGAACCACAACAGCCATATCCTGCGCAAATAAGTACTCTGTGTTGTACAGTTCGCGAACACAGTTGTGTCGCTGGCGCATTTGCTGCAGAGCCTTTTTGTCCGAAAAGACTTCAAAGACTCTAGGATTAGATGAGAGATTCAGTGATTGTTGTCTGACTACTTCTACACAGCTGGCCCTGCCGTCTTCATACGACCACTGTGTTGGCGAAAGTGTAGCAGGCTCGATGTCACATTCGTTATCGGGGGATGTTGGAGTGCGCGGCTCCGTAGGCACCAGAACTGACGGCGCTCTGTCCTTGGACAGCCGAGGCGAATTGTGAGCACTCCAAGTCGAATCTACACTTGCTTGTTTGCTTCTGTACGACGCTGAAAATTGACTGTTCAACCATTTGGCTGCCTTCTGAATTCGCAGTGGTGTCACTGTGCCACTACTGGAAGATGCTGTTGGCCTGCTTGGTTCAACACTATGCAAACTCGACCGACGTTGAGATTTGTCAAAATCCTCTTCATCAATAGTGCTTCGCGACAGTAACGTGGAAAGACCTACAATACTGAACTCAGAGTCCGGACAGCTGTAGCCGCTACTACTGCTGTCCTGGCGTGCGTGCTCTTTACCTTCTCTTTGCATGAGCTGTGAGACAAGTAGCGCCGACCAGCGGTGCTCTCTGTGGGAAGCTCTTCAAAATTATCTTGCCTTCAAGGATGTTCAGGTTCTAAGAATATTTAGCCATCTTCCACGGATACTCGCCTGTTCCTATCGGCAAGCCGGCATGCGGACGCATGATGCATAATAATATGATCCCCATGGTGGCATGACCACGCGACATATAGGGAAACTTTATAGACAATATTAAGTTAGGTGCACACACCGTCCGAATTAAGCACACTCTAGTAGCTTGTTATTTTAACACTAGCAATGATGCCGTCAAAGTCCGATGTAATAAGCTGGCCTAACAATCATAGGGTATTTGCCAGCCTTCACAACACTTTTCGATGCAAGCTGAGAAATCGACACACATAGCTACAATTAGCACTAATATTTGGAGCTTTCGATAGCCTAGGCAGTTTTTGTGAATGCGGCCAACAATGTCATGCAGCAAACGCACACTAATAGTGCTGCTGCTGCAGCTGAGCCCTAACCCGACTGATCGAAGCTGTGGCGTACGCATCTATCACTTCACTTTACTGCATCCCTAGAGGAGATTATCGTTGTGCGTCCGACCGAGAAGCGAAAACCACAGCCGGGATAGAAAAACATTGATCTACAAGCACGTAAGCCATGAAACGATAGCCACTTGAATGCCACTATAATAATAATGTACTTAAGTAAGTCATCGTAGTAGCCTGTCATCGGCGTCATGAGACGGGTTGTGCTGCCCCAATATACCACGGGATTGTATATCTCTGTAGCTCTGTATTCCACCATCTTCCTCATTGAATCCTTGGTGCTCGTAGCCCCGCATTGCCGCCGGGGGGACCGGCGCGTTCGGATCTGGACTGTAGATGGCGCCAGCAGATTGCGACTCATACCGTGGGTCTAGAAGGTTAGAATGTCTATAGCCATCTCTGGCCACAAAGCCTAGATCATCAAGCTCTGTTGGTCCCTTTTCCTCTGCGTCAGGCATGAAAAGATTACGATCGTCCGTTACAGGTTGGTATCGCGTGTCTGGGTGTGGGTGGAATATAGCCCAGATGCACGCAACGACAATGATGATGAGGAACACAACCGTAAGCACAGCATTCATTATGAAGTACACAACGCCAATAATGGATGCCGCTACGTCGATCTTTTCGCCGAACAGCTGGCTGAAAAACATGAAGAAGATAGCGTTGATCACGGAGAACACCGAGATGGCAATGTTGAACCCGTTGGTCTTTTTGTCCATATAAGGACGCACCACACAAAGTACAATAAAATAAATGAGTTCGATCACGAAAAAGATGATACTCTGAACTTTTCCATTGGGCTGCCCCAAGGCAATAACTGCTGATTTCGCAAAATTGTAGAAGAGAAAAGGTAGCAGAAAGTAGTAAGACGAGGCTTTGTACTGGACGTACAAAAAGCCCCAGCGGTTCAGCATTTCCGAGTCACCAAACAATATTGACGCCGGGTTTTGAAACATCTGTTGCGACTTCCGGCCCAAGGCAATGACCTTTGTTGTGGCGATGGAAAGGGAGATAAGAAGCACGGCGAACATGACGCATGCAACAATGACCGTAGCGACACTCTCCCGCTCGTGGAATTCCCAAAGACAAAGCAAGCTTAGCTGCGTAAAGCCAACAAGAAAGTACCTGAACATCATACCTTTCGTGTAAGCCCGATAGTTCAAGCGATAGCTTTGGAACTTTTCCGGGGCCATTGCCTTTGCCCGTACCAGAAGTTCGATAATGCCCTTCAATAAGAGAAGAACAGCTACAAGCGCAATGCCAATAAAGATGAAGAACGTCGCTCCGGTTAGGAAAAAGTTCGATAGCTCGATGTTTGCAAGATACGAGACGCGCTTAATTCCCTGTAACACAAGCGTCTTGCCCAACAAATCTGGATCGAACTCGCTCGTTGTTGTAACATTTGACGACAGGTCCACTCGCCGATGGAGTTTAAGGGGTGCGCGTGGAGAGAGCACCTCGCTCATAGCGGGCATCATTGCATTCCTTACGGTACGTTTGTACACGGCAATAGAGATCTCGTCCCGATTAGGCAGAATGTTGGTCGACTTGCCATTCGTAGCTCTTATGTACCATGTCATGATTTTCTGCATGAAGTCCACGCTAATGACGCCCATGGTCCATTCGAAGTTTTGCGCCCACGCTGCGGCGATAGGCGGGAGTCGGTGCACTGCCATCATCGCAATTACGGCAGTGCTCTGGAAGTAGGTAAACAAAGAGACCGTGTTTGAAATAATGTGGCCCGCTGTCGATATGTTGCCGAGTAGCGTCATAATGCCAGCCACAACCACCCCGATCATAATGAGTGCAAACAGTATCCACGACACGTAAGAATGTTGCACCGTTTTTCTATTCGAGAGTTGCGCCTCGACGCATGCGATACTGCTGCCGCTCTTGTTCCCGCTGCCATCTGCGTAATACACCCTCGCGCGCACGATCGCATCAATATCCGGGAACGTGTAGGCGATGCCTGGGATCTGCTTAATGTACTCTTCGGGAACAGTCAAATTGGTTTGAACATCGAATCGGCCGGGGTTTATAGGGCAGATGCTTTTGGTGATTGAGCAGCCATCCAGCGTCTTCGTTAAGATCTTGATACCATAGACAACAACATCAACGTCCACAGTAAAATTGCCGTTTATTGCGCTCTCAATGGTAACATTCAGCTCTGCGTGGCGCGTGGACGGATAGAACGTGACATCGAACTTCTGCGCGGAAAACTCACCTTTGGCCTGGCAGGGCAGAAGAGCGGACGTCCTAAGTTCACGCTCAGCAAATACAAGTCCTGCCCAAAGTAGTGCCAGCACCCATTTCATCTCGGTCTATCGTACTTCACAACCCGCAGAGTCCGTATATTATATCGATACAGTGGTGCGCTTGAGTTTTCTGTGGGTAAGGTAAGTGCGTATCAGCCGAAACGTGACTTCTAAAAATACACCAAAGGTCATGCTGCGCCACAGCGCCTAAGTGTGGATATATCACAACGGCGCACTATTTGTGAAGTTCAACACAAAAGTAGCCCTTCAGGCGCCTTGGTCGCCATACTGGGATCTACATAATGCAGTGTATGACTGCGCTAGCGCTTGGGATCCGTGAAACGCGGGGTGCGTATCGTTAAGAGATTCTGCGCGCACTTAGTAACCTTGTTGTGGAGGCGAGAGCATTGCGTGATGGTTGCGGTTGCAAATGAAGACACGAGAATTCCTGCGCTCAACTGGCTATTGATAGCGATCAGGCTAAGTGAATAAGAAGTTGGATAAGAAGATAGCTTGCTCAAAGAAGCGCCAGTACTGAGGATGTATTTGTAGTTGACGGCAAATGCAATTTTAGGGTCGAGTTGACTAGTGTGAAGTTAGCTTCCTTTTACAAAATTTCTGGCAGAATCGAGCCACTACGAACGAATGGAGAAGCTCTGCCCCTCAATTTTGACTTGCGCCTTGTCAAGGAAGTCGTCACCGCCAGCTATGCGGATGCGTTCCGTTGTCAAAGGCGCGTCAATGGATAGTGTCATATCCAGCCCATGAGCAGCGCGAGCGCTTTTTATAGCATCGCGAATAGCGAACATCGGTGTAGCTCCCAAAAACAACGGAGGCTCACCAATACCTTTAGAGCGATTGATTGTCTTCAAGTGCTTGAAGTCGCGTCCCTGCAGGTGCGAGACGTTAAAATGTTGCGGAATGTCTCTGAATCCAGGGATTTTGTATGCGCCCGGTCCTTTCGTGAAAATTGACCCACTTGGTGACCACAACGACTCTTCTATGGTGAACAGTCCCTGGCCCTGTACAAAGGCACCTTCAATCTGACCATAATCGATTGCTTGGTTGATAGGCCTGCCAATGTCCATTATGATGTCTGTCCGCAAATTTGCCCAGTCACCAGTGAGCATATCGACTTCGACAACCGATGCTGCGACACCTTGAGTATAATACTGAAACGCCGGCGCTGGATTGGGGTCTGAATTATCAAAGCAATAGCCAACATCAGGCATTTTATAGTAACCGTTGGCGCTAAGATTCACGCGGTCGAAATAAGCAGCGTGCGCCAAGTCATGCATGGACGCGTCTGGGCCAAGTTTCTCACGATATGGTTTGAGGCGCTCATTTAACTTGTCACAAGCAAGTTTCACAGCCATACCATTCAAATCGCTAGACGCAGACGCAGCAGTGGGAGATGCGTTGGCAACAGTATTCGTAGCTGTTTCGCTAATAAAGACGCCATCGGCAGGTACGCCAAGTTCATGAGCACAGATCATCGTCATCTTCGTGTGAAGACCCTGGCCCATCTCAGTGCCGCCATGGGCAAGAAGCACACTGCCGTCTTCATAAATGTGCACAAGTGCACCTGCCTGATTCAAGTGAGGTACGCCGAATGCAATACCAAACTTTGTGGGGACACTTGCAAGACCACGCTTCAGCCACTTGGAATTCGCGTTGAACTCGTCAACTTCTCTACGCAGAGTATCGTAGCCTGCTTGCTGTCTCAGCTGTTCCATCATTAGTGGGACCGTGAAATCGTCACCTAGCGCCTGTAAGTAGTGAGTGCGTGCTGAACCACCCATGGTGTAGTAGTTTAGTCGCCGTAACTCTTCTGGGTCCCTCATTCCGAGTTTCTCACTAACCTCATATATTATCGACTCAGCGGCCAACATGCCCTGAGGCCCTCCAAATCCCCTGAAGGCTGTATTTGAGGCGAGATTTGTGCGGCAGGGTCGGCTGATAATCGAAACGTTGTCTCCAAAATTGTAACAGTTATCAATATGCAGCGCTGCTCGATCTATGACCCCCTTCGTGAGGTCCATCGAGTACCCAGCATTTGCATATAGTCGAGCTTCAATGCCTGTAAACTTGTAGTTTTGGTCAAGAGTCACGCGCCACTTTATCAGGAAAGGATGCCGTTGTCCTGACTGAATCATATCTTCGGCACGACTCAAGACCATGCGCACGGGTTTGCGGAACTTGTTTGCAGCAACAGTGGCGAGAGTCGATAGATGCACTGACCTGGTTTCTTTACCGCCGAAGCCGCCTCCCAGCCGCTTGGCACGCGCCACAATTCGCGAGGCCGGAATCCCGAGTGCCGATGCCGCAATCAGCTGCGTCTCATTCGGATTTTGGGTGCTTGAGTAGATTTTGAACTCATGTGCACCATCCTCGGGGACAGCTAGTGAGCCCTGAGGCTCCAAGTAAAAGTGTTCTTGCGCACCAATGCGACACTGTCCCTCAAATCTATGGGCTGCCGTTTTCCACTCGTTGTCAAAGTCACCGCGCTCGATACAATTCCGTATTTCAAAAAAGCTGTCGCGCTCGATAGCCTGTTCGATCGTCACTATGGGGTCACCCTGATCTTCCTTGTACTCAATCTTGACGAGTCGGGCGGCACGGGCAGCGGCATCACGCGTCTTGGCTACGATTATAGCAATGCAGTCGCCAACATACTCGGCTCTGTCCTCAACAAACAGCCTCTCCGGTCCAATTTTTGGGAATATGCCCCAGCGATTCGACCCCGGTACGTCGGTAAGCTCAACTTTACCTACAACACCATCAACAGCTAAGGCAGCTTCGAAGTCGACACTCACAATGGTTGCGAGCGCTTTCGCGGACATGACTTGAACCCCTTGGAGCTCGAAGGGTGTGGGTGGCATGTCGTCCACATATTCTGCTTCACCAGTTACTTGGCGCAGTGCATTCACATGCGGAAAGCTCTTTCCTAAGATTGTTTGCTCGTAGTCATTCCGGAGTTCGCGAAGTCCGGTGGGCTCATTCGTACGAGTCACTTCAAGCAGTGCAGCATCATCAGCAGCCTCTCCAGCCGCTTGCAGCACGGCTTGCACAAACTTGTAGAAGAATGAGAGCACAAGCGACCGCCTAAACACTGCCATTCCTCCGGGCACGTTGTAAGGGAGATTGAATTCTTGATCAAGCGCATCCAAGTATTTCCCTAGATCCGTGGAGAGAGATGAAACTGGTACTCCAACAAGCTGCTTAGATGATTTTGAAAGAACTGTAATTGGTGCAACTCCGCCGTAGGCAAGGCGAGCCTCCTTGACAATGCCATTTTCAGTGTCAGCGTAGCAACACGCCGTGACAATCGAGATGTCATCGTCCTTGCGCTTGGCTTGCTTGAAAGAGCGCACGACTGAGCCTGGCCTCGACACTGGGACTACTATGTGCGTGAGCAGTCTACTACCCAACTGCGTCTTGCGGTAGCCAGTGAAGAATGGCGAGTCGATGTCGCCCATGCGCAAAACTTGCGTCTCGCTCGTTATCGGATCCAGGACTTCGAGCTCAGCATTTGCAGCCGTGAAAACTGGATTTAGATCAGATATAGGGGATGCCGTGACAACGTTACCGCCTGGTGTCGCCACGTTGCGGATTTGGCGACCCGCGAAGTATTTGAGTTGCGTCAGAATAGCGCTAAAAAATGCGGTCTGCTCCTCTGGCAAGGTCTCTACGAGCTTTTCAAGCTTATGCTCTAGAATTGACAGAGGAATATCTGCTCCGAATCGCACTCCTCGTCCCTCTAAATACTCGAAGGTCTTGAGCTCTGGTATATCGAGCATATAAACACATACAGCGTGCTCATCGCCCCTGATCTTGACCTCAATCTGGAACTCTGACGCACCACCAACAAGCTTGGCGTTAGGGTACTGTTTCAAAACCTCATTGAGTTCATCAAGACTAGTAGGCCGGTACCATGCGTGTCCATCCGTGTCTTCAAGCTTCAGGAGCTCCGGCTCGTAGCGCTTCAAAGCGGGCGGAAAAATAAGTTCAGTGTGCGGGTAAGTGCGCATTTCCCCTGTTACTGACTTTTCCGTCGTCATCTTGCAGCAGCCGCCGTTCACTTGGCCGCCACAGCAGTCTCCATCAGTTTGTTTAAGTCGCTTCGTAGGAGGTTCCAGCTCTTCCTCCTCTGGACTAGGAAGCATGCCCTTGCAACATCCGCCATTTGCACTTGCTTTGCCACAGCAGCCTGTGTCTTTCACGAACGTTGCCGCCGCGTCTATGATGGGTTTGTAGCCCGTGCAGCGGCACAGATTTCCGTCGAACGCTTCAGCAAGCTGGTCCCTGCTTGGGTTCCCTTCAGTTTGCCGAAGAAGCGAGTAAAGGCTCATAACAATTCCGGGGGTACAGAAGCCGCATTGAGACCCATGCATTTTCGCAATGCGCTCCTGTGCCGCATGTGGCATTGAGCTGTTGCCAATACCCTCAACTGTAATAAGATGCTTGCCATCAAGCGCTATAACTGGCATAAGGCAGCCATTAACAGCATAAAAATACGGCCTTTGGACAGAAGTATCCCACTCTGCCAGAGTAACTGTGCATGCGCCACATCCGCCTTCTTGGCAACCAAGTTTTGTGCCGGTGAGGCCGGTTCCCCGCACGTACTCTAGGACAGTTTGTGCGGGGTTCGGATTTGCAACGACCTGTTTTTGTCCATTGAGAAAGAAGGTCAAAGTCGATTTTGGCGACATAACAACAGCAAATCAAGTGTCTATGTCGTCGCTAGGATCAAAGCCGCCGAAAGAATTGTATGCACGCGTTGGTAAATAATAATATATGGTGCGAGGGTGACATGCATCACATGATAACCGAAGATAGCCAGATAAGGGCCCGAAGAGTCTCCGCGGGAACAACCTCAGGCCGAGCGCCTAACGCTTACGATGTGGAGATGTCTCAAAGCGTCTCGAATATAGGCAACTCTGTGGGCACATGAGCCCAAAAGGAACCGCTCCTTCGATATTTTGGATACAGTTAATGAATAATAATGTAGGCAGGCCGTGCCGACCACTAGCCTTTGTGGCTGCTAACTTTTATAGGGACAGGTGAGCATCTCAATCATCGAGTTCAACTTTGTTACTCTCTGCCAGTGCTACAAGGAGGTCTTGCTCTGTTTCGAGGAGTTGAAGGTACTCGACGCACTTTTGTATTACGAGCGCTTCGGAGCGCGCGTTTCGAGAGTCCAGCCCGGGCAGGGTAGCTGTTAGTTGGTCAAATCCATGGCGGATTGCCTCTCGGCGCTTCTTCTCAGCAGCTACATGGTTCTGTTTCCGTCCGTCAGCCGTCATGAGCACATGTTACATGGCGAACAATACGCTCTGCGAGGGATGGGGTTTCCTCGTAACCAGGTGATCTACGAGATGATGATTTTCGGAAGCCTCTCAGGGCCATAAGTGTCAAGCGAATCACTTAAGTCTCACATATCGAACAGGAAGCGGGTAACATATCGCTTCTTGCTACGTCGCTAGTCCAACAACAGTGCTACAAATAAAAGCTGTGAACTCGTGAGACAAAAAAATTAGACAATTGCATTGACTGGGAGTCGAACCCAGAGCACCTGCTAACACGCCTTCGTATGGAAGGCAGGTATGTTACCGCTACACCATCAATGCCTTATTGAAAGTATTATGTTCTATTCTGTATATGATCCCCACAACTATAGTGCCTATTCTGTAGCTGAACCTTACAAGTGCTGGGCCTGATGAAGATCCTCTGACTTCAGACATGCTTTCGGTAATCAAAACTACCGTGTTGTCAAGTGAAGCACGTATCTTGATTTTCGTGAGAGAAACTTCAGCTTTCTTGTAGTCACTTAGGACGTTCCACGAGCACCTCATATAAATGCGGTTAGAAGTTGCGGTTTTCTCGCAGCATCGTAGAACGTGCATATGTGTGATAAGCTGGGGAGTTTCATAAGCGATTGACCGAAGACAAAGTTCCCGACTCATCTACGCGAAGCAGCAAATAAAGGACGCTAAAAAGCAAACTGCAGCACCTTCTGTTCTCGTATTCACTACAATACCTGGTAAGGCTCTTGGGTTCAAATAGACTGATCGGACGGGGAGTCTTATACTCACCTGTATTGGCCGCAGCTACAACTGCAGCTATAAAATAAATGAAGTTGTAGAACTATGAAGAGAGAGAAGCAAAACTAAGGCGTCTCTTATCTGATTTTGTGTGAGCGCAAGCATGAAAGGTTGAGGTGTTTTGTATCAGCAGTGCGTGTATAAAAGGGACGTGCAAAGAGAACACGTTGTAAATGACTTGATGGCTACCGCTGTATAGACATCTGTATCTGTAGGATTTCGATAAAAGGCGTTCCCAAGCAGCGATTTTAGCAAAAACAAGTCGTCTTCACGTGAAACGGGTCGAGTCAGTGGTAACGCCCGGATGCTGATCGTTGGCCGCTCTAGTTCGCACCAGTTGTGTACCCCCTACCTCGCCTCGCAGCTATTGACCGCACTCCTGTCTCCCAGCGGAATTGTCGACTTCTAGTGAGATTAATGGCGGCAGTGTAGTCACAGTGATCGGCAAAGACTGCGTTGGCAATTGCTAGCGACCTACTCGGGCTATAAAGTGTTGGTGTAACTCTCTATGCTCGACCGAGGGCCCCTACTGCGCTATCCAGACTTGAGCTAAGTCTTTCTATAGGATGCATGCGAATTTTGAGGGCTGGTGGCCGGCTGCGCGAACCAGTACTGCTTGAATCCTATCACAGTGCGTCCTATTTACAACGAAGCGGGAAGGGCGAGAAACTTTGGAGTAGTAACCCCGAATTGTTGGTTAGAGCTGTGCGTTTAGAGCCCAGAAAATGATCATATGTAAGAAGTTGTTCTATAACATTGCTCGACTTAGGCAAAATCTGGATACGAAAAGACGAGAAAAATGATAGAGTGTGTCTGAATTTACATAGGACATTCGAGACATGCTGTGATGTAGTCACAAAGCGCGATTTTATCCGTAGCTCCGTTTTTCAGGGATAGTGTAGGCATCTCTGTGACCTTAGTGAATGGCACTGTGCTCAGAGTATTCTTTTGCGCTTTCGGCACTGACGAACAGAGGCCGTGATTTCAGTTGATGAACAATCTCATGATCGCTCAGCTCCTTATCGAGCCATTCATTATACCATCCAGCATGGTGAGCACTGTCTTCTGAGGCGGCGCTGCGGCACGGCGAGCTGGCGTAAGAATTATGAATTCTCTCTATCATGTGTCCAGCAGCAATTTCCGTGGACCCCTCTCCCCAAAGTGCGCTGTACGGGTTCAGGGCGAAGCCCAACGAAAACTTACCCTGGGAGATCTCGCATGCTTTGCCCTTTCGCCATTGCCAAGACAAGCACTGGTCGCTAAGCTCACACGCACGAGTACAATGCGCCTCTACGTTAACTGGGTCGAGTTTGCTTTCACTGTCCCAGACATCCGATGAGCCCTCCTCGTACTTAATAGCTCTCATTTGCATGTCCGGTTCTCCGAAACGCCAACCCAGGCGCCTTGCAGAAATAAAGGGCATCACAAAGTCGTCGAAGAAATCAGCATAGGTTAATGGCTCTGTGGAGCCACTTGCGGCCTTCCGCGTCAATGCAATGCGCTCCCATTCGAACAGTTCCTGGACCTCCCAAGAAGTAAGGTGGTGAAGGCTACCAATCGGCGTGCACCACATTTTTGGGTCAAAGCGCATCACGTTCTTCGGATTTCCCTGAAACATCCCATCATCCTCAGTTTCAAGGGTTGCTTCAGCGATGTTGCCTGTCAGGCGCTCATACTCGTAGGCGACAACGCTATCGCCGCAGCAATCCGTAATAGCGCGCTGACTGGCATCGTCAATGAGTTCCGCGTGCCACGCTGTATCACCCGGGTCGTGGAACATGGCGCGCATCGCGCCGCGGCTGAGTAGAATGCCAGAGCCTCCGTGCGCGAACACGGGATTGGCACCCACTCCATGTCCAATGTACCAAATGTCGTCTGGGCTGCGATCTTTTGTAGCAGCGGCAAGCGTCGAGGTCGGCACGTACGAGTCACCATCAATCATGAGGTACCAAGGCATTTCACCACGCGTCAGCTGCCAGGCGTGAGCGAAGGCTGGAATATTCTTAAAACGGTCTAGGTCCCATCCGCCTCCACTAACGCCAATTTTGACCTTCGCTGGTCCCCAGCCCCAATGTTCGTCAATACTAGTGCGCCGCACGCGGTAGCCAAGCAGCTGATCGGAATTCAACGCCCACGTAGGGAGGTATTGAAGCACGTCGATGACCTCGTGGCCGTTGATCATGGCTCCCATATCCGAGTAAATTGCGTGACTTGGAAACCGCTTCAGTGTCGTATCAAAATGAACGGGGACGCGGTTCCACATCGTCTCGGCTCCTGTTTTTAGTAGCACAAATACATCGCGAGCTGCCTCGCCCAATACATCATGTGTATGAGCGTTTGGGTGCAACGAGAGCTCTGGGTCTTCCCAAACATTCGAGGTTCCGTAAATCACTCTTTCATCTGCCTATGGAAAGCCAATCTCGCGCGGAGGGGGCAGTTTCTGTGAGAGTAGGTCCAGCGAAATCTTGTAGTGCGATTCAGACATGAGGGCTACCGAGCCGATTAGCACGGCAAGAAATGCGACCAACACAAACGCCTGTTTCCAGCGCATGAGACTTGTTCTTACGGGCGGCACGGATGGTAGTCTATTAATACCCTTGATAGATGAATCCGGTGCAATACCCGTACCCATAGTGAATTAAGCCGCGTCCTGCCGTTACCCTAGCATCAACCGTCGCCCGTGTGCCTGATACGTGATAACATGAAAAAGCCAATAACAATAATAACAACTGCAACAAAGACAGTGCAATGCTCACATCCGATCGGCTGGCGAAAGAGTTGCGAGCTCCCGGTCGGCATCTTTCAGCAGGGTCAAAAATTTAAACTCAAAGGGAAGAAAAATGTAACTGCGGCACCTTCTGTTCTCGTATGGTCTCCCACTACAATACTTGGTAAGGCCCTCAGGTGTTTAAATAGGACTGATCGGACGGGAAGTCTTGTATTCACCTGGGTTTGGCCGCAGCTGGCATAAACAGCGCTAAACAGAACTGCAGTCGAGAACTGAGTCTCTTCCATCTTGAAAGCAATTTTAAACAACCGCGCAACCTTAAATCAACGCATATATAGCGCAAAAGCTTCTCAGCTTTATCGTACGCGTCACCCCTGCATTACTTGGTTGCGCTTCATTTAATAAAAATGTTCTGCTCTACGGATTGAACCTGTGTACGACGTTGACAGTATCGTGTTGCGCGGGGTTCGAAACACGCTCTGCCGCACACTTGTCCTGACACCTCGTCGCGCCCGAGAGCCACGCAGCACGAAATGGATGTCGAGGTTGGGGTGCTGGAGAAACGGATTCGGAAACCTCGCAAGCCCCAGCTTCTTGTGCTGCTAATAACTCTTCTACAGTTTGTGCTGTGTTTGGTTTTCTTCGGGTTCTATGACCAGCTGTACGCGCGGTCAACGCACGGCACGGCCGGTATTATCGGCGCTGTAATGAGCGGTCTGAGCCAGAGCCTTTTGCAGCTGCTCACTGGAAAATACAACTATGCCACGATCGTGAAATTTCAAGTCTGGGGTGTTATCAATGGCGTGTGGACGCGGTTCTGGACGGAGCAGCTCGCAACGCGGTTCGAGCACTGGCCGTTAAAGGTCTTGCTAGATCAGACATTGGGCAATCCACTTGGAGTCTTCGTGTTCACAAGCCTGTCAGCCTTCTGGGAGGGCTACGACATCGACTTGTACCTCCAGAAAAACTACGCAGCAGCGCTTAAAATATCGCTTTTTGTGTGGCCCATTTCTTCAGTGGCCCAGTTTTGGTTTATTCCAGAGCGATACATTGTGCTCTTCAACATGGTCATCAATTTCGCTTGGATGGTGATTCTTGGCCTTCTGACCTAGGCCTAGCCGAGCCCTGGCAAAGAAGAACTTAAAATAAAGCGAGTCTGATGACTTTGAGTGTTGGTATCACTGTATTGCCGCCATTGTCCTGATGCCGAGCTAACTATTATTGAGCTTAGTTTAACAAGCTCTTTTTAAAAATATTCATGTTTCAGCAGAAAACCCCTAAAAGATGCTTACGCTGCTTTTCATACTTTTCGTTCGACCACGAGGGCGCCTTCTCGCGGGTGCCTACCGTCTCTCGCGACTCAGCGAGCCTTAGTAGGTAGGACCTTGCCCTGCGCGGCGGGACACACAACACTGCGCCTAGCACTCTGTGGTTCTGACAAACCTCTAGCGAGACACCAGAGGTAAGAGCTGGGCATGAGTCTGCCTAATCTGCGACGACTCTTCTCATCGTTTCGCAGCGAAGAGGAAGAGCGCGATATTTCGCGTACGGCATTTTTCAACCTCGTCGGCTTTCTTGCAACATCTGCGCTGTTTAGCATCATTGCTCAGAAGGCCAATGATAAGTAGGCATTCATGGCGGCTGATTGTGAGGCGAAATTATGCCCCTCGTCTGGTTCGCCGGTGCCTAATTGTGAATGACTTCTCAACGCGTGATGCACATGCCGAGGGCCTCGCAAAACTACGCCAAAGCGCACGCATGATGCTTAGTGTGACCGAATTCATTACCCAGTACGATGAATTGCGTCAAATACATAAATTTGCTGGTGTTGAAGTTGTGGAAACCCCACAGATGCGAGAGGGAACGCGCGTGCACCAGGTGCTTGAGCTTCAAACAGGGGTGCCAGCCACGGAATTCGACCTCTCTGCTGTATTTCCTGAGCCTGTGTCGCCCGAGCTGGTGAAATACCTCGAGCTTCTTGTCAAGATCGCTACCCTCGCGGGTGCTAACGGTGGTGGCGTACGGGAGATACGCATGCGCGGTCGCGCTCCGAATGGCTGCCTGCTTCGAGGGATAATCGATGGCATAGACTTGACTCCACAAGGCCTCGTCGTGACCGAAACAAAAACGACGCGCAGTATCACATTGTCATCCTATCAGGTACGCCTGGCATATCACCAAGCGCTGACTTATAGCTGGATGCTTCGCACGTTTCTCAGTGCAGGATCCACGCATTCCCTTGCGCAAATGTTTTTTATAACGGATGACGAGCTTCTGGTGCTTAGGCAAGAGTTTGAACAAGTATTTGCTGCTGCGAGTGCCGCCATTGCCCATCTGCGACATGTTGGTGTTGCTCCAACACTTAAGTTGCAGTTCCTCAAACGCGTGCGCGGTGGTTATGAAGAGGAAAGCCTTGAGGTCGATTACGATGAGGGTGTCTTGAATGATGTGTTCCGTAGTCGCATTGACTTGTTTGAGGGCCGGCGAGGCGCTATCTCAGGAACGCTGCGGGACGCCGACGCCAAGCTTGTGATTTCATCGAATGCCTAAGCTGCGTCTTTCTTAAGTTACGCAACCATTGATCGTAGATGCGCTTAGAGCACATGCGTCTTCTACGCTGTGTTCGTAATAGGACATGACAATCTCGCATTCTAATGCCACGGGCTCTCGCGATCTGTATCTGTCATTGGTACATGTGTATGTGGTTCTATACTCATCTACGTCTAGTTATTCTATGTAAGAACTACAATACGTTATCATTACTGTTCGTCACAAAAAGGGGGGAGGCCGGCTAGTTAAAGCGGTAAGCGGTGTTGATGTAATACTTCGCCATCTCGTACACGGTCCAAGAAATGGCCGTAGACGGGACATTGGCTAAGATTCGGGGCTGAACGCCCCTTGCAAATCCACGAAGTCCATTGGTCTGATATATGTACACAGCGGCATCCCGCACAGAGCTCAACGTGCGTGCGCGCGCATCGGTCGTCACGCCACGCGTCTGCAGTAGCGTCTTGATAACGTCAAACGGCGTGCTCAGCGCCGCGGCGGTCGCGCCAGCGAGGCCACCGCTCACACAGTGGGCAAGAGGATCGTGACGATGGTTGGGATTCAAGAGATGCGAAACGGAATCGTAGACCGTGAAATTTACCGCCGCAAACGGCACATTCATCAGCAGGGTGATGGGATATGAGATGTAGAACGCGGCAAAGCCCTCATTGCGGTATATCTGCGCCGCCGTGCGCAGCAAGCTCGTGCCGCCGTTGCGTAGCTGCATGCGTTGTTTGATCACGTCGAACGGCGTCATAAGGGCGTCACCGCTTATCGTGGCCGCCGCACCGGCAAGCGCTGATACAGCTGGCGACGGTCGACAGTTGTGACCGTTCTGCTGTCCGAAACTCGTCACGAGTTCGTATACGCCAAAGTGTACTGCGTGGGCCGGGCCCGCTCCGACTATCATTGAGGCCATGCCACGCCACAGAGCGAGCGCTCCTTCAGTAGAGCTAACAGCATTAATCGAAGCTACGACGCCGCGGTAAGCCTCTGCTGCACCAGCAACCTGCATGCGTGTCTTAATGGCGTCCACTGGAAACATAACAGTGTGCTCCATTATGCCGGCAATTGCTCCGGCCGTCATACTCAAACCAAGAGGAGTGTTTGCCGGTAGCTCTTCATAGTCGACATCCTGGTGGTCTGCCGACATCTGTGTTTTGCCCCAGCTGACTGGTGTGCTATTTGCGGGCTTCACCGTGGTGAGTGGGATTGTCATTCGAGGCAGAGCGTTGTTACTAATTTTTCAAGTAGATGATGTCAGGGCAGGGAACCAAGTCGTGGGCCTGTGAGTCGACTGTTCTGCAAACGGGTGACCCAGACAGTACGCCCGATTAGAGGCTAAAACACCGCCAAAGATCGCCGATTGATCGATCCGGTAACTTGCACCACGAAGACGCCTGATATAAGTTCGGGGCGATCTCAACAGACTCAGCTAATTTGGCGTCGGGTCGCGGGTATGGTTAGGGCTCGACGGATGGGTCTGGGCCTAGCCCGACATCGGCATAGGCGAAAAGCAACTGGTCTGCAATTGCGGTCGTGATCCGCCGTAATCCACGAACTGAGCTTTCGGGGACTGCTAAAATGATAATGCAAGGTAAATACGTGAGGTCTGGTGCCCAAGCTTGTTTGTGGCGCACTGCTGAGCAAATGCGAGAGAGGCTTTGTTAGTCACTGCCTAGTTCAGCCTGAACCGCTGGCCGGGACGGCTTAAGTTATGCCACTGTTGCCACCCATCTTAGTTTGCGGAGAGTGGATGTAGCCCTGGTGATACTCCAAGGTCATTTTTGAATGCTTCTGTGGCAATGCAACCCGCAGCCTATAAGTGCGTGGCAAGGAGAAGCTATGTCGACTTCAACTTGCTGTCCTTCAGATATAGCCCTCCTTGATCAGGACCCTCGCGACGGCCTCAACTCCAAACTAGGGTCAACACGAAATGCGTTGTTTCGTCTGAGTCCCAAAGGTACTGCACGCTGCTGCTTTGACAGCTTTCTCGACTGTTCAAGCAGCCGCAAGAATGAGCGCGCTACATTGGGCCTTCTTTGGGCCTTCGCTATGCGCTGCATCAAACGGTACCGCGCGTGCGTCCGCGTCCTGCGGCCGAGCGCAGGAATGCCCATTGCGCTCAGTGGAACAATGGAATCGGGGAGGAGGGTGTCGTGTATAGCTAGCCCTAATAAGAGCGTTCAAACTAAGCAAAGGCGAAGGGAACTTGTTGCGCAATTTGCTATGCAATTATTCCAGTGCAGTAAGTACTGACAGACGCCCAAGTGGGTGACGGTTCGGTCGAGGGTATGGTTCTCCAATGTCCGTCACGTGCAAACCGTTGGACGCGTGTTGTGCCGACAAACGCGCTCGCAAACGCGTTTATAGACATCGACGCGTCCATAGCCAGCACATGGACCCGCCGTGGCCGCGTAGTGTACGTGACCTGCCTTACAATTTCGACCCGTTATTAAGTATTACACGGCATGCTGCACCAGACTACGTAGACTCGAGCGACCCGCCATTGGAGATGTCTTCCGAGCAAACGTTGGATGGGCATTTCATGCCGTCTTCGCCGCCCAAAGCCGAATACTTGGACGTGGACATGGATGGCGATGACGCCACTGATGACGATGAGGTGAGCGGAGCCGCCCACGAAGCTACGCTGCGCCATGGCTCAATCACACGTGCAGCTCGCAGCGAATCGAGCCTGCGGCACCGTACCCCAGCAGAAGTCATTAACGAAGCATTTGACTCAGAGGCGAAGGCTGCCGCAGTTGACCTTGCGGGTCGTGGTCTGCGACGCGTGCCCGTGGAGTGCCGCGACCTTGCCGTGCATGTGGATCTCGTTCGTACGCACAGCTTTTTGCTTGACCTGAAATCAAATGCAATTGGGCTTGTAGACCGGTACATTTACAAGATAGAACGCCTCGAGTTCCTTTCGCTGCGCTCCAATGAGCTCACAGAGCTCTCGCCTTTAATTGGCCGGCTTACCCACCTTAGAGAGCTCCATGTAGGCCACAACTTTCTGAAGACGCTGCCCGCCGAGCTACTTGCGATGCCAGAACTGCGAGTCCTCACAACGTACCCGAACCCTTTTTTACCGCAACCAGCCAGCCAGGCGTCTGAGCTACGATGGATCTCCCCCATTCCGTCCCTCACAGAGCTTACGCGCCGCGCTCTTGCCAGTACCGCTAAAAGCGATTTTAGCAATGTCGAGCGTTTGCTACGCATGGTTGATGGCTCCTTGCGAATGCAATTAGAACAGGCGCTAGAAACTGCGTATGCTGGACGTGTCTGCTCACAATGTCGCAGCCTCGTTATAGTACCTGCAGCCATATACCTAGAGTGGAAGCAGCACGCGCGAGACTCAAGTGGTGAAACTGTGCCCTTTCAGAAGAGCTTTTGTTCTGTAAACTGCGTGCGCAGGGCCCGCGCCTCACATGTGATTTGATGATGATGTTATGATAATGAATGAACCCGAATTTGTCTATTTTGTGCTGACTTTAATGTATCTAAAGGACAAATCGAAGCTAAGAACACGTAAATACGAAATCTGAGACTGAAGTTACGGTATGTAGTGTGCAACTACGTAAATAAAGATACGAGGTGAGAAAATAAATATTGTTAGATGCGCGATGCGAGGCTGAACCAGTGCTGGGCAATGGCATCACGAAGAAGAGCCGGCTCAACGCCTTCAACCACGTTCGCTGGCCGCGAGAGCGGGCGAACTTCCAGAACAAGGTTCGGAAAGTGTAGGTAGAGCTCAGCCAGCTTCTGCTGTGCCTCAACATTGCCACATTTTGCACAAAATGCCCAGATCGCTACGGAGTCCGCTATTCCCATGCTTGACATCTGCGGCGCCGCTGTCGTCTTTGTCTCAAGGTAGTAGCGCAGGAAGCGCGCTGCATAATCCGTGCCGCGGGCGATCACAGACTCTAAAACGTTCTGAGCTGCGTCACAGACGTCTGCAAATGCCTCGCTGCGCTCAAGGATGTTCGGGTGTACCAAAAAGCTGATCGTTTCCAAGTCGCGGTAGAGAGTTCCCGGCTCGCGGCCGAACGCGCGACTCATTTCGTGGATCACGTCCGAGCGGCTGGGCAACGGGCCTTGTTTGCGCTTGAGCTGCGTCCGCGCAAAATGAACTAGCGACTCAGCAGCAGCCAATTTCGCCTCAGGGGACCCAGCGTGAGACAGATCATCAAGCAGTGGCTGGTACTTGAGGCCATCACCCTCAAGAAGCATGCGACCCGTCTGTTGCATGAACATGTCCGTTTCCGTGCCTATAGACATAAAGCCTTGGCCGAGATCTGATAGTAGCAGCGCCGTAACCTGCGCAGTCGTTGGCCCCTTGGGAGGGCCAACCACAGACCTCGTTTCATCAGGACGCGCAGCAGACCGCAGCGAATCATGGCTACTCGCTAAACCCAAGAATTGTGTGGACGTTGAAGAGTGCAAGGTCACTGGCATGACAGGCGCGTAGCTACCTGAGTCAAAGAAATCAAACAAGCCAAGCGACGAACGCCTATGCTGGCTCACACGCTTATTCTGGCGCGTCGTCCCAGCTGCTTGCGCCTGTTGTTGTGCTTGGTTGTGCTGCGACTGGTAATGCCGATCACGCTTGAACGTTATGTATCCTGCCAAGTGGTCGCGGTCTACAAGCTTGCGACTCAGCTGCCCGATCTCCACAAGTGCTCGAGGGAACAGCTCTTCAGCAGGACACAAATGGCGCACGCGGTTGCGGCGCATGAAGATTAATACAGCGTCCACTTCACGGTCCGTTAATTTGCTCTTAGGAAACACTTCGCGATTATAAAAAGGCGACTCTGGCGCGCTGTGAACACTCAGAATGGAAAGCCGCCGCGACTTGGTACCTGTGGTCCCGCCATAAGACGACTCTAGCGAGCTCGGGTCGCCCATTTTATCGGCCTCATCGACATCTCCCTTGGCGAATGGATACAGCATCCGCAGCGACTCCCGTGCTCGGTAAAACGGCGTGCAGGGTCGCACCTCAGCTTCGTACCACACGTGAAGACGAGCGACATCTAAAATAGACAATAAGCTAATGAGGCGCTCTCGCTCGCGATGTTGATCCTTCGCAGCTTGGTCGAGAGTTCGACGCAGGACTCGGCATCTCTGTTTCTGTGTTGCCACAACATGGTTGACGCGATCAAGGAAGGTGTCAATCGAAGGTGAATTCGACAGCTCACAGAGTTCCAGAACAGCAATGTGATCACCCTTGAGCTCAGCATCCTCACGCGCGGCGGCTATCCGATCACACAGAGATCCCTCGTGCTTCCCAATTGCGTCACAAACAGTGCGAAAAGCTTCGTCATCTGTATTATCCTCACCGACGAGACCCATATCATTACCAAGATCTGTAACCAGGCCATCGACGCCTACTTTGAAGACTTGCCATCCATCAGCACGGCCCGATGAGTGCGCGAGCTCGCGTATTACTGGCACGAGATCGCTACGAATGTTTTCGAGGCACCATTCATCTTCATCGCTAGAGGCGCTAGAGGCGCCGCTGCCTGCACTGTTTCGGAAAGTGCCGCGCACAGGAAGCAGTGACTGATAAAGCTGCAGTATATCACTGCCTTTTACCACAACCAACTGGTCAGGGGCCCACAGGGCCCCGTTACGAGGAGGCGTACGCGTTCCTCTCCACGCGCTGGGCAGGTTGCTGCAGACCTGCTGCGCAATTGTTTCTAAGTGTCGCCCTAGTCGCTCGCCAATGAATGTGTCTGTTAGCACACCGAAGCGGTGAGGCGAGGTCACTAGCCCGTGGACGTGGCCTTTAAGGTGATCTGCCACCAAGTCATTAAATGTAGAGTCTTCAGAGCTTTCAGCCACATAGGCAGCAAACTTTGCAAATTCAAACGGTACGCACGCCATTAATACCGGCTCGAAATTTGGCAAGGCCGAGCCATTGTTCAATGCTGCGACAGCTAGTCGCAGAAAACGCTCAAGCTTTGTTGCTGACGATTGAGCAAACTTTCCTAAGCTCAGCGCCAGAAACCTCGCAAGAAGTGCTCTGCCGAGAATCTCAACATTGGAGGTGGTACAAGATAGCATCTCCGCAAAAAACTCCGCTCGAAATTGTTCGGCAGAACCCATCACACCATGAAACAGCGTATTCAGGGCACTGCCCTCTTCGGCAGCGCAGAACACGTCGGCTTCCTGTTGACTAAATTGGGAGAATGCGCTAGCGATGAAGCCAGGCGATGTGCGCAGCAGGGTCATAAACGAGTCCACGAGCTGACGGTCATCCCAAGTAGTCTCGAGGTCGTGCCCTTTCATCGGGGCAGAGTCTACCTTGGAGAGTTTTGTGAACGCCTGCGTCCATGTACCTGCACCGGAGCTGCCAGCAGCAATGCTTGATGACGAAACAAGAGAGGCGTATGCCTCGCGCAGCTGGTAGAATTGTGTAGAGAAGTTCTGTGGATCCACATTGTTGCGCAATAAGAGCAGATTGTCCAGCGTACTAGCGAAGGCTGCCGCGTCACGCTGCAATGCTGCTGCAGTCACAACCACGCTGTGTGCTGTCGGAGCCCAAACGTCAATGAACTCAGCCATTGACTCAAGAGCGAGAACGCCTTTAGAAATATGCTCCAGCTGCTTCAGCTGATGGTCGCGAGAAATCGAGGGCGCTGGAGATGAGCGTGCTGATGCAAATGACCGTGATGACGTAGACCCGCTCGTCTTAGGAGGCTTTATGCGTGCTGACCCAATGCTGTCAAAAGACTTCCGGTCTCTTGCGTTCGCTGTTCCTGTGTTTTCACTAGCGTCCGCGGACTTTGGCTGTGTGCCACTGCCTTGAATGGACTCAGCACCATCCTCATCGTCGCCGTCATCTTCATCCTCCGAGTCAGTGTCAAGATCACTGAACGGGTATTTGCTATCGCCAAATGCATCAAGATCATCTAATCTTGATCGCGCGGAGCTCGGTCCGCTGTCATACCTAGGAGTTGAAAAAATTGAGGCCGTAAGGTTCGGAATGCGGTCACTAAGGACGGAATCGAGGTCAACAGATGTGTCGACAAGAGGAATTTCGCGTAGCGAATTGATCATGTGTATGCTATCTGAACTCTCTTCGGTATACGGGTCGTGTCCAAGGTCTGCTGGAAGTTCGCTCTTGACCTCCGTTAGTGCCATTTTGCGAAATGCCAGCGTCCTGTCGCCGCGGCTGTCTTTCTCCGCAGAGGATAAGAGGGACCAGCTAAAAACTTTTCTAGCAGAAAACGAGTCCTGCAAGGCAATCTCGCCGCGGTAAAGTTAATCCTATTGGTACACAGCGCAGTGTGCGGTTAAAGTCTGATGGAACTCCGCGCCAGGGTTTTTGTTTTGTTTTGGGACGTCCACCGCACTTGCGCGTTCCTGCTGACAAATTCATCAGAACCTTGTCCTGGGGGTACGGGTTCTGCGCCCCCCACGAACCCTTCTCAAGCGACGGCCACGTCAGACGATTCGCCTGCAACCAGATCGCCTGCACCGTCACGTCACAGCGCTTCCAACATGTGTGCCGTCTGCACCGATATGTACGCCCAAGGGGTTTTGTGGGCCCTCAGAAGGAAAGGAAGTTTAACTGTTTTTTCTCGTTTATCGCTTGCTTCTCAGCGGCGAACACACTGAATCCGTTGAGCTGACGTGAAAGGCATGCAATCCTGCGATGTGCTCGCCAAGAGCCGCGGCCGTTCAGGTCACGCCCGTTGTTCTCTAAAATGCATCGACGATAGTGTGACGTAGCTAATCTATACGAATGACGCTGCTATATATATGGAGAGTGGCAAACCTTATTTGGTCTATAACGTTGTTATCACCTGGCGCACGCATCTTCGAATGTCTTAGGCTCAGATGAGACTATTTTTGTTGATTGAGTAAGTTGGTGATCATTAGGTGAGGCATGTGGGACGCACGCTGGAGCATAGCTGCTTTTGGGAGAGCTTGGCGATCATCTACCAAAAAGGATGTGGGAGCACCGAGACACTAGGCTTTTATTTTTTTTCCGCGTCTGAGTGTGGTTTCGGAAGCGCGGAATCTCGTTGACGCTTCCCCAAATTTGTTCACTTAGTTCGCGACTCTTAACCCTAACCTGTGATTACTGACCGCAGATGCGTCATTCTTAGCTGCGATGCGGATAATGCAGCGCACATACACCCACCGCGATCATCGTGAACCCCATGTGGCCCTGGCCGCGGGAAAGCCGTTCGCAGACGCGATAAAGTCGGCGAACAGTTTGAGCAGCTCACAATTTTGTCTAAACATCAATTATAAAAGCACAGAGCTACTCCGATGCGTCACCGTCACCCATAATACATACACCCTAGCGCATGCCTCACCCCTCGTCATGATGTAATTATTACTATGATGTAGCCGCGCGCATCATCGGGGCGAAGGGCAGCGACTACGACCAGCCCACGAGACGCCTAAAATAGATTCCTCGGCGCGACCGAAATAATAATATGCTAAATCAAAAGAAAAATATGATGGTGGGCGGCGTCAGGCACAGTAATCGGTATCGAGTGCTCATGCCCTTAGGAAGGGTTCTGAGGCCGTGTATTGCACTTAAGTGAGCCTCAAGAGTTTGCCCTCTCGTGCTCCTATCCTATGCCGCATCTTTCCCAGGGCCCTCCTTGGGAGAGCCGTTATTTCTGATAACACAGCCCGCATATTCCTCGCGGCCCCCTCTCGGAGAGATTTAGTAAGGAAGGATTCACCGAATTTACCCACTCTCGTTCTGGCGCATATACGCGTAGAGAGTCCACACGGCTAGTGCTAGACGCCTGAATCGTCGACAGTTGTCATTGCCCTATAATCCCAACGACTAGGCCATAGGGCAAAATCTATCACTATTCAGGCAGATGGGTGCTAGTCGTGTGTACAGAAACTTGCACGTGGTAGGCGTGACCTCATGTGCAGCGATTGAAAAGTGAGGGTGCATAAGCGCTACGCGCCAACAGCCGCTGGTGCTGTAGTGCAAAGCGCCTATGTGACGCAGGCGGATCCGCTCTGCGCTTGTGGCGAAAACAGGAGAGATACCTAAATAGAGCGACCAACACCTTGAAATTAAGAAGGCAGCCCTCGTGGAGATGTCTGCCACAAAAATCTTTATGCAGGGTTCCTCGTAATCGTCTCACGCGCGCGATTACTACTTTTCTCCAGGTGGTGCTGGTGCCACACGCGAGCTTGACTTAAGCGTCATTACTACTACAACAGCCGCCCGCGCGCTGACAGCCGTGGCCTTCTGCAACCCCTACTGCAACCCCTACCCGACCCGCTCCACTTCTAACGGGCGTTGCTTGCGACGTTTGTGTGCTCATCCGCCATGAGCATGATTTCGAGAGTTCTCATGGTGCTCATACCGCTTCTCGTGGCTTATGTTTTGGATCGGCGCTTCAACACTCTGTGGGAAGTCGTGGATCCTATCACGGAGAAGCGGTACGAGATGCATGCAACGCGTGGTGCCTATGGAAGCCGCTCGCAGGAACACATGCCTCGTATGTACATCATTTCTGGTGGATCTGGGTTCACAGGCTCCTGGATTGCGCGGTACCTTCTACTGCGAGGTGAGAAGCATGTGCATATTCTCGACCGTGTGCGACCACCTGGTGACCTACTTAAACATGGCGCTGTATACACCGAAGTGAATCTCGGGGATCCAATAGGCATTGAAAGCGTGCTGCGGCGGCTTAGGGAGAAGTTGCACCCTCGCACGCATGTCATTGTTTACAACTGCTGTATTGTAAAGCGGTACTGGGCTCCGAACTTCCTCATAGACCTCGGCGTTGCTGCATCCGAGGCATTTTTCGTTGCGCTTGGCGTTTTTCAGAGTGACCAAGTTACTGTAATTCACGTCGGCGACACGCTGGCGCACCGACAGCCAATCAGGAATTTTGACCGCTTGTGGCCCACACAGGCGCTGTGGAACCAGGAGACGGCCAGTGACACCGTCTTTGGATTCAGCGGTACCACAACGGAGGACGATGAGAATGAGCGTGACAATGCTTTCAGTAGCTATGCGTGGCATCAGCTCACGGTTGAGCGCATTGTGCTGCAGCTCTCGAAGCTTAGCAAAGCAGTGAAGGCAGCCGGCGTGCTGCGCGTCGAAGGCTTCATGTCCGGGCATGCGGGTGATGGGTTTTTGGAGCCATGCGTTCAAGCTAATTGGGCTCACCTCCACTCGCCGAACGCATGTGTAACAGTTGTTCATGTTGAGGATGTTGCGCGCGCGTGCCTCAGCCTCGAGCATGCGCTCACGGACCCTGCCACGCAAGAGCAATTTGACGGCAAGCAGTTCACAATTGCAAGCGACGAGGTCACTACTATGAAGCATATCTTCGACTATTTAAAGAAGAAAAGGTCGCGGCTCACTGTCATCAATCTCCAGCCGGTGCTAGTATTCATCATCACAAGCATTGTTGCTTTATTCACGCCTCTTATGAAGATTGCTCCGACACCGGCACGACGGCTCTCGCGCAGCGAGTCTTTGTTCCTGGGATTGCCATATACGCTGACTTACGCGCGCTTCTATACACTGCAAGCGGGCCAGAGACCGCTCGAGAGTAATAGCATAAGGCAGCGCGATCTACTCGGTGTTAAGAACAACTTTTCACTATCGCAGACACTAGACATGGTGTGCGAAGACGTTGCAATGATGGAGCGCTCGCAAGGGAAAGAGAAGAAGAAAATAGACTAGAGTGCTGGAACCTTCATCGGGATTCAGCTCAAAGAACTGCTTCTATGAGTGATGATATTTACTTCATTGCATAGCGTCATAGCTGAGAGAACTTAAAGCAAGACTGAGCTATGGGTGCTGCTACTCTTACATTTGACAATTGCTGAAACTCTTCGGGACTCGAAGGACGTTATTCGACGTCTGTCTACGTCTTAATGCTACCTTTGGAGGCATTGCGCGATATGAGAGGTACCACAGTGGACTAAATGAGGCTACATTTATTAAACTCTGAAATTTAAATCAACAACCTTTGAACACGTTCACATTTTAAGAAAATAGTCACGGACTCTCTCATAGTGGGCTTGCCCCACATGTCATGTACTCAGCATATATGGGCGCTATTTGATCAACACACCCTGTCTGGGAGCGGATGCTGTCTCTTGCGGAGACAGTAGACAAAACACCTGTACATGTGTTTTACATGGGCACAGAGGCTCAGTTTCTCGACGAGCTTGAGAGCCTTCGTGAGCCTGTGAAAGATCCAGAGCATCTGGACTTCACTTGCTGCCGCGACACGCGTGATCTCGTCGAGCGACTATACGCGTACGACACGCCACGCGAGAGCCGCACTGTTGTCTACGGTCTCCTCAGCTGGCTTAATTCCAGTGGCGAGACCACAACGGAAGCATTGCTTCGGCACTGGTCAGCGGTGCTGAGCACCGGTGTGCCACACATTGTGTTCGGCGACACGGCTACGTCGCCCGAGGTCGAGAATTTTATGAGTACAAAACTTTAATAAATAGTGAGCTATAAATAAATAAAAAACAGCGTCGGACCGAGTCAAGTGAGGGCTTCAGCTATGTCGATGTCTCAGCTTGGGCGGCGCAATAGGATCGGACAGCGTCTCAGCGAGCAGGTCCGGCGTCGAGTAGGAGTGCGGTGAGATGCTTGGTCGCAGAGACGCAGGTGAGGCAGCTGGCCTAAGAGATGCGGGCGAGCTTGAGCCCGTGCCCGTATGCGGCTGTAGCATGCCTTGACGGTGCTCGAAGCCCCGCATAGACGGGTCGAAGTGGCGCAGCGTCGGCGACATAACAGGAACGAGCAGCGGGCTGAACACAAGCGCATTTGTCCGGAATTCCTCGAATGCGGGCAAGTTAGCAACATCGCTGTATTGCGGTGGCGACAGTGGCACGTCCGCATACATTGGCGGGACCTCGTCCTCCCACGAGATGCCAAGCCCCGGGCGGTCTACAACGGGAAAAGCGAACTGCATACGCAGGACGCGCGCACTACCGCTGAGCATGCCCTGCTTTGCCTGCGGCGAGTTTAGAAGCTCTTCGGCGGTGAGCAGCTCGCAAATAAGCTGATGACTGACGCTGAGCCCCACAACGGGATCGTGAAGATCCTTTGTGGCGCGCGAGAGCACTCCAGGGCAGAAATCAGGGCTCATGAACTCCACATGTCCATTTTGCAGCGTATAGTCGGTCTTCCAGCCCGCTTTGTGTTGCCCGAACCCAAGCGTTTGCTTGAACTCGTACTCTTCATCCTTCGACTCGCCCCACTTCACCTTCACGGTTTCATCAACGCGCCAATTAATGCGCTTCAGCTGCCACCTCTTGTAACGCTGCACCGCGCCCATCTGCTGCGGTGCCGGTGACACGAGCCCCTCCAGGCGCATTTCTGCCTGCACCTGCGAGTTAGGGAACAGCGCAGTCGGTAGCACCATACTGAGTGTAAGGGACGTAGGCGGGAAGATGCGTACAGATGTTTTTTCAGCTGCGTGCATTACGCTACGACCGATTTTGAGCGGCAGCTGAGCTTCACTGCGTTTGCCGTTCTTTGTCGTTGCCGTTGCCTCAATGACGTAGTCAATTGTAAATAGGTTTGTGCGGCTCGTGGGCGGCAACGTGCCTGGCAGCAAATGCGAGAATGGATACGCAAACGACGCCGAGGCTAAGATGTGCGGGTGCTTCAGAATGTCCCACGTGGCGAGCACGTTGCGCTGCGTCTGATCTGTGCCCATCTTTTTGGCAATGTGTGGCGGTACTTTGAAATTGATCGTCTGCACAATCGACATTGAGACCTCCCGCAGGTCCACAACGCCATCAGTGCCACCGCTCCGCGTGAGATCCACGTCGCAGATGCCACTTATTAGCGCGCCCGCGCTCTCATGAGGCAAGCCGTACATGATCGCTGGCGGGGTCTCCAGCATGATGCGGAAGCTCACGGGCTCGTCATCAGACGAGCGCTTTGGCCGCGCGGACGAAGACAACGAACGTAGCGACCCAGCGGACGCCTGCGGCGACAGACCCATCGGCTCGAGGCTCGGCGACCTCTCTTTATGCTCCTTCTCTTTTGAGCTGCGCCCGCGTAAGGATGTCAGAATGGACTCGCGCTTCTGCATTCCCTCTATAAGATGTAGTTTGAAAAGATAGTCATTTCCACCCAGTTAGGGTCTCCGGACTTCGATCGTTTAGGGTAAGCGGCGTCCGCATGCAGCTTATGTTACCCATCATTCTTCCACGGGCTTGAATTGCGACATTGGGCGCCTTAATTATGCATACTAAGTCAGCAGTGCCGCCTCTCCCGCTATATACGCTTAGAACGAGAGCGAATCATAACTGCACTCGTTAAACCAGTTATAGCTTTAGCCGCCTCCGCCAGTCCTCTGTAGTCAGGTGTAATTGTTCGCGCAGATCGTGACTCAGGTACGCACGCCTGCGGCGAAGCGGAACGCTCCCCTTGCCCCATCACACACTTCACAGATTAATTGTGAAAAAACACCTGAAACGGCTGGGTAGCTGGACGATGTCGCTGCGGTACTCGCTTCACAGCTGGGGTAAGAGGTTTGCCTCAACACTCGGTGATCTGGCGCCGTCAAAGGGGGCCACGCGACAGCAAACGCGCGTGGGCCGCGGTCCTGGCAGCGGCCGCGGCAAAACTGCTGGGCGTGGTACAAAGGGCCAGAAGGCACGCCATGGCGTGCACCCTTGGTTTGAGGGTGGCCAAACGCCGATCACGAAGCTGTTCCCCAAGGTCGGGTTTACGTCTGAGATTCCCAAACCGGCGGAAATCAATCTCGGTACGATTCAACGCCTTATCGACGAGGGACGCCTTGATCCGGCGCAACCGATCACCATGCGCGAGCTGTATAAGAGCCGTGCGCTGGGCGGTGACGCTCTAAGCGGCGTGAAGATCCTCGCGCGTGGCGCCGAGCGCCTGCGTCAGCCGTTGACGCTGAGCGCATCCCACGCAACTGCATACGCCATTGAGCGCATCGAGCAGCTTGGCGGCCGTTTCACAGCGGAGTACTATACATCGTATGGCTTGCGCGCTCTGACACGGCCAGAGGCCACTCTTCACAAATATGCGCGGCTCCCTCTCCGTGCGCGGCCCGTCGACCGCCGCAACATCGAGTTTTACCGTGACGAGGCGCGACGCGGGTACCTCGTGGGCACTTCAGGCGCTCCCGAGGTGAAGAGTCTGCACCAAACAAAACGCACGGCGGTGAGTCCGCTTGTTGCGAAGCTGAGGGAGCTAGAAGTCTCGGATCCAAGTGCGACTGGCGCGCGCCAAGCGTTCCTGTAACAAGTCTAATGTGTACATATCAGCCACCAGAAAAAAAAGAACGAAACACTTTACGTTACGAAGCAGTAGTGTACTTATGCATTTAACGTGGGTATGTGATACTATACAACGACACTAGCCAAGTGTCTCGGGCGACGGCGGGCATGAAACGAGGCCTGGAGAGTTCAGCGGGCTCTGGCTTGGTGCATCCTCAAACTCGCCATCGTCACTCGTGCTGCTGGCGAGAGAAGTCGAGCTACCATGTTGAGTGCCAGCTACTACGGATTGTGGCGGAGACTTCGTGTATAGCGCTGTTGTGGCAAGCCCTGGCGCGTGGGTCGCTGAATGCGTGCGCCCGTGTGTCGTTACCGCAGTTGGGGTACCTGCGTTTGCCGGTCCTGCTGGATGCGAGTGCTGTGAACCCTGCCGTGATGGGACGTCCAATGGCGAAACCTGCGCCGCACTTTGCGAGTTCGGAATATCTCGTACATCAGAGCTCCCGCTATGCTGCTGCTGCTGCTGCGGCTGGTGGTGCGGCTCGTAGTGCCCCTCCGATTGTGGAGGCCCTCCTCGTGTCGTCGTTCGCACCTTCTCTGCCATACGCCGCTCGGCAAGGCGCTCAATTTCTTGCCACGACGAGAGGCGATTCACGGCTCTATCCTTCTCTGCACGCTTGCGCTCGCGATAGTCGGCCGCACATTTCTCGTACAAGATCGGGTTGGCCTCCAAAAACATCTTCGTGGCAGAGTGCACCATACTGTGGATCGTTCGGTTCCAATGCCCGGAGTTGTCGCAGAGAGCGGGAAACAGAATGGGCAGAATGACATCGCTATTCTCGGCAACCAGCGTCGAGAAATACTCGTGCGTCCAGTTGCATAGCGCACGCTCAGCAACCTGGCCGTGAGGCGACGCAATACATTGCGCAAGCTGCGAGAACAGCGGGACCTCAACTTTGACAAACTCGTTTGGCTCCATCGCATCAAAGATGTCCTCGAGCTCGAGCAAAAACAAAATCTCTTTCGGGCTTGATACCTTCGGCCAGTATCGTAGTAGGCCCATGATGACCTCCTGCGTCAGAGTGGGGTCCTTCTCGAGAAACTGAACAACGCAGTATGTGAGGTGCGAGTGGTACTGCCCAAGGCTGCGCGCAGTATGCAATGGAATCAAAACGCGGCTCAAGAATACTTTGTGCTCCTCCTTCAGCGGAATGGCGAACCCGTTGATGATGCTGCCGAATATTTCCAACAGCTCTGCAACGCCATTGAACCGGCCCGTCTCGTATATGAATTGAAGAAAGACATTGTTGATCGAGCGCCGAATAAAAGGCCGTGAGCTCAAAAATTTACCGTAGATGCGGTGCAAGGTCGTTTTGAGATAGTCGCGCTCGCGTGGGTCCTCAGAGTCAAACAGCTCTAAGAGATCAAGAATGAAATGCTGGTCTATGTACTGGCGCGCGAGCGCCACATTCAGATCCGGCGAGTCGATGAACCTCAAGAAGAACTCGTACACCAGCGACATGTGAGGCCATGCATCAACGTTCACGGGCTCATCATCATCGGGGTCATATATGTCACCAAACGGATTCTTTGGAGGCGGAATGGGACGGATGACGTTGCGCGAGAACATGCCAACAACGGCCTCATAAACCTCCTCACCGCCCAAGAAGATCTCGGATGCCGACACAAAGTCTATAAGCTCGCACAAAGCCACGCGCTTGATCTCCTTGCCCATGGCATCGCTGCCTGGATCACTAAAGTTGAAAATGACATTGCACTGCTCGATCTTGGCAAAAAACAGCTGGAGGTGATCGTGGGGCGCGACATCGTCGAACGATGGCAGTTGCTCAAGCTGTCTCTCAGTGCTGATCTCGAGCCTGCTCGAGTTATGCCGCTGAGGCACATCAAGACCGTCCACACGATCGAGCCATCCACGCCGCTCTTGACCTCGAAAGTCGCCGGCCTGCAGCGGCTCGCCGGGCTGAGCAGAAATTCCAGACCCTGAGGGAGAACCGGGCAGCGATGGCGAGTGAGGGGACGAGGGCCCATAGTTGTGCCCCTGCGATGACGACGTGTTCACAGAAAGCGCATGGCCCTGCTGTTGGGCGGTGGTCCCTGCCGACGGCGCTTGTTTACTGGGCGAGGTTTGGGGTTTGGGCGAATGGAGCTGGCGATTGAGGTCCTTACTGCTTGCGCGCCGTTTAGAGCTCAGCGAGCTTTGGGATGATTCGCGTGACGCTGAAGAGGACGTCGACGTCCGCCGTGATGATACTCCGGTGTTGTTCATATCAAAGGCCTCAGGACGGATCTGGTCCGCGCCGTTTCCATTACTGTAGAACGCATTCGAGCTATCCGACGAGTTCCGCGGAGCCGACGACAGTGATGGCTTCCCGTTGCTAGTTCCAGAGCCGCCGCTGGCCGAGCCGCCTGCGGCGGCTTCCGGCTGTCGAGGCCCTGTTGTTAAGGGCGGCTGTTGGGCCGAGCTCTTGCGGGTCTTGTCAGACGAGGAGCTCTTCGATCGCCCCAGCCGCTTGGTCCAACCTTTCATCATCTCAAGGCCAGAATCTTCGTGCCGCTCTGCGAATATTGACGCCAGTTAGAAAGGGTGCTCACACGTCGACCCACACACAATCTCCCGACTGGGTGAGGTGCTGAGTAAACGCGGAGATGGGGGGTACGGGGTACGAGCAGCAGCGACACACCCCTATGCACCCTTTCCTGAGTAAGTGCCGGGAGCGCGCTCCTTCCTCCGCCTTGTTGTATGTGTGTGGTGCCTGTGGGCACGGGTGTAGCCACTGGTGACGTCACTAACGATAGACGTTAGTGCCGCTTGCCTTAAAAAAATTAAGTTTTATAAGATTCTCTCAAGTCAAGTTCGCAGTGGCGCGCCCCAGACTGCCATAAACACTGAACTGCCCTCCGAGGGCAGCGCCCTTGTTTTTGCCGCTCCCGAAGGCCGCATCTGCATATAGAGAGGGAGAGAAAGAGAGACACAAGTAATAGTTGCTAAAGAGCCAAGAGCGATGTGGGGGGGAAGAGACATGGACCACGTGGGTGACGTGTCTTAAATCCAAGAGCAAAATGATAAGCGCGTGCCAGCCACTCGCTAATTAAGAGGGACAGCACTTAGGAGCGCGACTTGTACCGACTTTAAGGATGGACATTTATAACTGCTTCGCGCAACATTTTGGGAGGCCAATGACTTCAGCACAGCAACGCAACGTGCCGATTGAACAGGGATATCTAATTTCGCAAATAAATACGGTACTTAGGTTTGTTGCCATTAGCAAGCTTCTTCCTACGCCTCTTGGCGAATTGCGTCTGCTTCGCCTGCCCGCAACGCAGCATCGCCTTCAAGCCCTAGATCAGCTTCATCATGCTGCTCGAAATCTATTGGCCCTGGTGCCGGGCCAATATCTTCACCGTCGCGAGGCAAGCCTTCTTCCTCGGGTGCTTCATCGATGCCGTCGTAGTACTGTGCCTGGTCTTGCAGGCGGCTGGATTCCGTCGTCAGCTCAGTTAGCTCGCGCAGCTTCGGCACATGGATGCTAGCAGGGATGTACGGCTCGAGTTTCTCGAGTCGGCGAGGCGCGGCAAGTTCAAACGGGCCTGAGTCCGAAATCGGCCGCAGGTCCTGCAGTAGTCGCATGCTTGCAGACTTGTCCTCCTTAATGCGACGAGAAATCATCTCGTGCGTGGACTTGCTCACTGGCGTCTCGTAATCTGCCGCCTGGTAGTTTACGATGAGTCGCTGGATCTGTGTCGGAGATAGGGACCAGCAGATGTCATAGATGATGCTTGCGTCCTGCTCGTAGTTCTTCTTCAGTTGAAGCAGCTTCGCCGCTTGTGTGATTGGCTCAAGCGGAATGCCACCCTCCTGGAATGAGCATGCCTTGCACCACTCATCGATGCGCGTTACATTATAGTTAATTTGCACGGCTCGTTTCCACGACAAGAAGTTCCGGCGCATGACCATATCGTTAAACGCCCGTGCGCCAATGAGCGTCATCAGCTCCTTCAAAGGCTGCTTCACATAGTGATCTTCAAGATAGAAACCCTCGAGGGCGCTGAGGACTTTGCTGAGCATAAGAATCAGGTCGTCCATAGAAGCGTGTTGCGTTGCACCGAAGAGATTCGAAAATAGCCCGTGTTGAAGCTCGGTCTTGAACCCAGGGATCGACTGCTCCTCGATAACAGCCGGCACAATCAGTTTGTCGAAAATCTTCTTGAGTTCCTTCATGTACATGTGATAGATGTTGAAGAGCACATTCGTCGCATCCTCCTTGGCCAAACGCGTCAGACTCGCGTACTGATGAAGCTCCTGCGCTGACATCTGCTCGTGTAGCAGCGCATTCTGCGAGAGGTTATTCTCTGCTAAGGACAGAAAGCTGTAAATCTCGTGAACATTTGTGAGCCACCACGGGCCCACGTCAATCATGCGCTCGCCACTGGTCTTCTGTACCGTCTCTTGGATTGTACGCAGAATGGCGCCTATGATCTTCTCACTCTCCTCTATAAGACCAAACCGCCATAGCTCGGAGATAATGAGATTTGTGATGTTCGAAGGGAACATGACATCGCGTTCCGGAATTTTCTCGGTCGGCTTCACGTTTGACTTCATGGGCGGAACGGGCACCTCAAGCGAGCGCACAAGCTTCGTCAACATCTCTTCCTTAGCGCCCATTGGTTCGCGCAGCGCCTTCTCGATGGCATCATTTAGGCGGCGGATCTCGTCGTTGTACTCATACTCAACCAGCATACGCTCTTGAGGTGGCTGGGACCCCAATGCAGGCTGCGCAGCCAGATCCGCTGTAACTTGCTGTCGATGGTAGGATGCAACAGCCGCGGTACCTATCTGCGCTGTTTGAGCCTGAGCAAGCGAATGCTCCAACTGGCTATTCGACTGGCGCAGGTCGCCAATTTCGAGCTGCAGCTGTTGCACAGTCTGCTCCTGCTCGGCAAGGGTGTCGCGCAGCTGCTCCACTTGCTTTGTGCGCGCCTCGAGCTCAAACTGGAGCTCATTTACTTCGGCTGTGCGCGCTTCGAGCGTCCTTGTGAGCTGCCCAATCTGTTGAGACAGGTCGTCGTGTCGCATCGTGTGACTAGCAGACGCCTCAGCAAGCTCTCGCTCGGCGGCCTCTCGCGCCACATCGGCTTGAGTTAGTCGCTCCGTCAACCCCTTCGCATCTTCGCGCTGAGCGCTGAGCGCATTTTGGAGCTCTATGACCTTGTTCTCCATACGGTACTGTTTCTCCTCGAAGTGCTTCACGGAATGCTGTTCTTCTTTGAGTTTCTGGAGTTGGCGCTGAGCACCCCGGCGCCTCACCATCGACTGCACTACCGTGAGAGAGCGCACCTGGCGGTCGTGCTGTTGGCGCGCTTGGCGGGCCCGCACGAGCGTTTGAATAGACACGGCAGCCTGATATCGTTGGGCGTCGGCTGCCCGCGCTTGAGCTTGACGCGTGCGTACGGCAGCCTGGATCCCAAGCACGGACTGCCGAACGGCCATGAATCTCTTAATTTGCACACGACGGCGCACAAGAGACTGAAGAGCCACAACGAGAAGTTCCGTGCGCTGCTTCTGAGCCCTTGCACGAGCCAGCGCGCCGTGCGAGATTGTCTTCAGCTGCAGCATGAACGCAAGCGTGCGTCGGTACTCGGCGCGCGCGACCTGCATCTTGAAGCGGCGCTGTATTGCAACTGCAGCATCAACATGCCGCTTCGTACGACGGTTTTCAAGCTGTGCCAGCATTCCAGCTGCCAAGAATACCTTCGTTTTTCCTAACGCGTAAGACTTTCGCTTCGTGTTCGGGTCATCGTATGACTCGAGAACGGCAAGACAGATGTCGCGCGGTGACTTACTGTCGCGCAGCGTTGAGTGCAAAAGCAAGTCGTAACGATTTACAAACTCCTCGTACGGCCAGCGCCCGGGGAAACCCATACTTGAAATTCGGATTGTTTCCAGAACACCGCATGCTCGCAGCTGTGACAGAACCATCGGACCATCAAATGCCCAAGCCTCCTTCTGCTCATTTGGCTTGATGCAACGAATATAGTGCGCATTAGTGGATGATATCGTATTCATCAGCTCAATCAAACTAGTCTTGAACATGTTCCCGAGCGTGGGCCGCTTCGTGACGCCTCGTCGAGGAACCTCAGTAGGAGCCGCAGCGGCAGGTGCTTGTTCAGATGACAGTTGCAGGATGTCGGCCAAGAAGGGGTTCGTTGTGCCACCAAGCATCTCTATAACAGTATCCGGCACAGTATCCCGGTTCTTCTCAATGAAACCTTCCGTTTCATACTCGACATCGTGAGCATAGTGGGCAACTATGAACGATGACTGACCCAATCGTGGACGTCGGAAGTGGGGCTTTCCCTCAAGAGTGCCATACAGCTTTTGGGTGAAGCCGTCATCCGAGCCAGCCGGGAGACGCGACTCATCGTCAAGAAGACCAAGAACGCCTGTCTTTTCTTCAATCAAACTGATACACGGCTGGTTATCAACGAAGTCAATATATGTCCAGTCAATCTCCTCTGTCTCGTACTCAGCCTGCTCGAGCTTGAAAACGTGCTGATTGAATTCTTGCTGAAGCTTCTCGTTCGCATAATTGATGCAGAATTGCTCAAACGAGTTCTGTTTGAAGTGCTCGAATCCGTAGATATCAAGAACGCCAATGAAGCGGTCATCTGCACTGCCTCCAAAGAGTTTAGCATTTACTGCGCTCACGAGCCAGTCAAACAGAGCCGAGTAGACGTACTTCGCGATGGAGTCGCGCACAACGAGGGACGTCTTTGCGTCAAGGTCACTCTGAATTGCCTGGTTCCGCACCATGAGCTGCTTCTTCATCAACCACTTGGCGAGATCCGTCGCAGCAATGCCGAGCAGCTCGGAACACTTCAGAAGAGCAGGATCTTCGGTACTGACAAAAATGCTGCGACTTGTGCTTTTGAGCTCAACATTGCCCAGGTGCAATAAAGCAGCAAGCATCTCGAACACACGCCACTGCTGCTCTGCACCAATACCAACTACCTCCAAGGCCTGCCGCGTTTCTGCGAACTCCCTGCCATCGTCTATGCCATTTATATTCGGGTCGCCTTGGTTGACGTAGTGGAAGGCACCAAGGCCCTCGCCTAGACCAAGACGCTCTAAGTCAGATTCCGGCAAGCCACGCAAAAGCTGGTAGAAAATGTGGTAATTACGCTCAGTTTGCGGATGGAACACAATGCGACTACGCTCAAGCAGGTACGTGCGAATACGCGCGCCACTAATTTCAAGATGTGAGTCGAAACGAATTTCCAAGTACTTGCCAAAGCGCGACGAGTTGTCATTTCGCGTCGTTTTTGCGTTACCGAAAGCTTCCATGATCGGATTTGTCGCAAGGATCTCACGTTCAGTCTTGCTGAGTCCATCATCCTCAACAGCCGTGACTGTACGCCTCTTGGCGGGATCCTCGACGGTTGCGAAATAGCGCATGATGTATTTGGCGCTCATGGTCTTACCAGCACCAGACTCACCACTGACCACAATGGTCTGGTTCTTGTTATCACGCTGCATGCAACGAAGTGCATCCTCGGCAATACTAAACAAATGTGGTTCAAGCTCGCCACGCTGGCGCCCGCTATACATTTGAACCACTTCGTTTGTGTAGAGGTTGTCGACCTTGTCAAATGGGTTGGTGGCAATAAGAACAATGCCGCTGAACGTGTAAATTTGGAGGTGCGAATATCGCTCGCGTATGGCATGCAAAACGCTCGGCTCATTCAAATATGAAAGCGTCACAAGGTCTGCAGTAGCCTCTAGTGCTGGCGGATTGCGTAGCGGAAGTTCCGGAGCTGGGTCACTATGAATGGTGAAGGTCTGTGTCTCGCTGCTGTCCTCCGCGTCGCTTTGAACGGAAACCTCAAGTAGACACTCAGAGGCACTTTTCGCCTGTTTCGAGGTGACTTGAGCGCTCGCCCAGCCCGCGGTCTTGCTGGGGACCCAGCACCGCGCGCCGACCTCATAAGAGTCAAACATGCTGGACGTGTCTGAGAAGAGCGAAAGTGGTTTATGATTGATTACGTTTAGAAGACTCGACGCGTCGGTCACGCGACTCGCGCGACCGAACGATACAAAGAATAAATATGTGAAAGGCGATTAGAGCGATTTGCAGGCGTACGCATGGTATACTTAAAAGTCATTTCCGAAACCTGTACAGGCAGCCAAATTTATAGAGTGAGTCGCCTCCCGCTTGGCGTGAATGGTGGCCACAGCGTTCATATATTCGTCACGTGGTATATAGCACGTCCACCCGAAGCGAAAGTGAGAGTATATGATGACCCAATGCGATTTTGAGGTTCTTCAGCTCATGATCGTTGTGCTTCCACTCCATGCGGAGACTCCATTTGGTGTGGTGCGCGGTCGTCTGCGGAACCCATATGAGACAGCATGTATAAGTCAGCTGAGTTTGGGACGGATTTATGCATCATGTGATGCGCACACGACAAAAAAGAAAAGCAGCGAGACGGTAGCATGTGCATGTGCCGCTGTAAGCCGCAGTTTCGACAGAAGTGGTTATGAAGACATTCGCAAAACGGAAGGCTTGAAATTGCACACAAACTTTTAAGTCATTGACGTATTTACACCTCATATGCTCTATGCACGTCCGCAGCGGCTATGTATCGGTTGAATATTCGACTTCAGGGTTCGGATCGGATCGCTACGCGCGCATCAGCCGCCACGGCGCCTGCTTGGTTTAGGCGCCTCAGTGCCATGCTGTAGCAGCCGCTAACGCCACTGAAGGATGTATAAGCTGCAGGGCATACTATGCCGTAAATCCTAGATATGTTTTTACTTACAACAGCTTCGTTTCATTGAAAAACACCATAGCTTTTGCCTGAGAACGAATCGCGTCTTAGGATGAATCGCCAAACGTGGCGTAGCAAGGAAGGCATCACGATAGTTCTGTGTCCCATCCATAGAGGCCAATGCATCTTTTGGAATACACTGCGTCGGAATTTATTTTCGGCTGCAGTCCACCAGTAGAAACGAGAACAGACCCATCGGCGCTTGACAGGTGGGCAGCAGCCACATACATGTATGTACTTGTGGGCACGGGCAGGACCTGCCAAAGCTCAAAGGTCGCCGCCGTTGATGACAAACGCCACGCAAGCGACAGCGTCGTTACGTGGATCACGTTGAGGCCTCGTTTACGAGAGATTCTGGCGCGCCGAGAGCGCATTGTTAATTACGACTAGGAAACTGAGCAGAACGCTGCAGCGTATTAGCTAACGAGGTTGAATAGCTGTTTTTTCAAGTGCCCGAAACGAATAATTGCCCCGCCAAGAGGAGCGCTAAAGAGCCCGCCCCAAGGCGCGCACGCCCTAGCCGCAACTCATCGTTCTACACCTATGTCGGAGGAACGTTGCGACTGGTTGGGCTAGGCTAGGGTTGTTATGCCAGGGTTCGTAGTGCACTTAGTCCCCGCGCATATATAAACGATCTTGGCCATTGCTCAACCGCCTAACCCCTCATCCATTAACTAAACAATGTCTTCTGCTCCTAAGTTCGGTGCATTCGGCGAGACGACCACCCTTCCTGCGTGGAAGGAGCTGCAAAAGCTCTACGACACAACTGGCAAAGATATCCAGGTCCCGCAGGAGTTCAAGAAAGACCCCAAGCGTTTTGAAAAGTACACCTTTGAGTTCGAGAACTTCGACGGCTCGAAGATTTTCTTCGATTTCTCGAAAAACAGAATCACAGATGATGTACACGCGCAGCTGTTGAAGCTTGCAGAGGAGGTCGAGCTCACAAAATTGCGCGACGCCATGTTCGCAGGCGAGCACATTAACGTTACAGAAGATCGCGCAGTGTACCACGTCGCGCTGCGCGCCCATGGTGACGAGCCTATGAAGGTGAACGGCAGCGACGTCTTACCCGAAGTGAAGGCTGTCCGCGAACACATGCGCGAGTTCAGTGACGCAGTGCGCAGTGGCCAGCATACCGGTTTCACCGGCAAGAAGATCACGGACATTGTTAACATTGGCATTGGCGGCTCAGATCTCGGTCCCGTTATGGTGAGCGAGGCCCTTAAGCACTATGCTACTGACATCAACGTCCACTACGTGTCAAACATCGACGGTACAAACATGGCCGAAGTGTTGAAGCCTCTAAAGCAAGAGACAACGTTGTTCATGGTTGCTTCGAAGACGTTTACAACAGCGGAGACGCACACCAATGCGACAACTGCTAAGGAGTGGTTCCTTAATAGCGACGCAAAGGAGGAGGACGTGTCGAAGCACTTCGTTGCTCTGTCGACGAACACCGAGGAGGTGAAGAAGTTCGGCATTGACCCGAAAAACATGTTTGGCTTCGAGAACTGGGTCGGAGGCCGCTACTCTGTGTGGTCGTCGATTGGACTTAGCGTCGCGTGCTACGTTGGCTACGACAAGTTCGACGAGTTCCTTCGCGGCGCTGAGGCAATGGATCAGCACTTCAAGTCGACTGATCTTGCAAAGAACATTCCCGTGCTCGGCGGTCTGCTGAGCGTCTGGTACACAAACTTCTTTGGTGCTCAGACGCACCTTGTCGCGCCGTACGATCAGTACTTGCACCGTTTCCCTGCATACCTCCAGCAACTCTCCATGGAGTCCAACGGTAAGGGCGTGAACCGCGCGTCGCAGTTCGTTGACTACCAAACTGGAGCTGTTTTGTTTGGTGAGCCGTGCACGAATGCGCAGCACAGCTTCTTCCAGCTTGTACACCAGGGTACGAAGCTTATCCCCGCAGACTTTATTCTTGCAGCCAAGTCGCACAACCCGATCCGCGGCGGCCTGCACCAGCGCATGCTTGCGTCAAACTTCCTCGCGCAGTCTGAGGCTCTGCTGCAGGGCAAGGACGAGAACCAGGTAAAGGCTGAGGGGGCTTCTGAGGCTCTTGTGAACCACAAGGTGTTCAGCGGCAATCGCCCGACAACGTCCATTCTTGTGCAGTCGCTCACACCGGCGACGCTTGGAGCGCTGATTGCCTACTACGAGCATTTCACGTTTACGGAGGGCGCTGTCTGGAACATCGACTCCTTCGACCAGTGGGGTGTCGAGCTTGGCAAAGTGCTCGCAAAGAAGATCCAGGGTGACCTTGAAGCTTCTGGTGAGTCCAGCACGCATGACGCGTCGACCAACGGCCTTATCAACCTTTATAAGAAATGGTCGTCGGCGTAAGCGAATAATGATGATCACTTAGTTTCAAGTTTCTAATCTACGATTCCATAGTTGCGTTCCTGACTGTGCTTCTAGTCGTGCTCCGCAAGTAGTGCTGCATCTTAGCATCTATGAGGGATCTTCTTATTTACGATACAGTACTCCCGTCCAAAATTAGAAGCTGCTGAACAGTGTGCTGGCTAGATGAGGCAACAAAGGTACACCAGTTGCCATGCCATTGGGCTGCCAGAACTTTTTATAAACGTGTCAGCGCATAAATTAAAAGGCTGCGCTGATAGCTTCTGCATCAAGTCAGCTTTAGCTACAGGTCTATTTGATGTGTGTGCTCTACCCCACAGGTGTTGTTGTCCCGTGCCCCGAGATGCCCCCCACCCTAGCACAATGGCTGCGCTGACCTGGAGCTTAGTATGATGTGAGCACGGGGGCAAAGTGGCTCGGGATCTCAGCGGTGCGTTTGGACGGCGAAATACGTCGTACCGGAGCTCTATTGGCCAGAAATGCACCGCCAAACGCTATTAGCAAACCTCGGAGGCACAGCGCGGGCGCTGGAGCGCGCAATTCCGCACCTTCTGCAGCAGACTATGCCATCCGAGCTTGTCCACACGCACATCCGCTTTGAAGTATTCCCTGAAACGCAGCGGCTCAGCGTATGTGGTGCCACCAAGTACAAGACATTGCAAAAGATGATTCAGATCGGCGTAGCCCCGTGGCTTGTGCCATACGGGACAAAATTGAACATCCTAAATTTTCGCATCACAAAGCAGCCCGAGATCGAGGATCGGCGCGTTCTTGTGCACTGGCGCACTGTACTCCCAGAGCATACTCCTCCCGGGGCGACGCCGCACCTCGTGCTCGAGCCAGGGCGGCTGATTGCAAGTCTCGGGTTGCTCCCGGAAGAGTACCCGGTTCTCGCCGGCTCGTTCGAGTTTGGGTTCGATCCCAGCTGCCGCCAAATACTGCTGCACATTTTGCGAAACGTAGAATACATGTCTAAACCAGACAGCCAACTTATCTGTACATAGTAATTTTTCGCGCCAAGGGCCGCCGAAACCGCGTGAAGTGAATCTCGTCGTCCTTTCCAACGTCTCCCTTTAGGAGCCCCGGCTTCATCAAGTCTGCTTTAAAGAACTCGGGCTTGTACAGGTCCGGCTTCACAAGGTGCGGTGGGCGGTAAATGTTTGAGGTGTGGGCACTCGAGGCGTGGTCGAGGGGCTCAATCGGCTCAAGCGCCTCTTCGGGGGAGTCATCATCATCAAGCGCGCCAAGAACGAGCGCGTCGGCGTCTACGCCACTATCGTCCAGCGACAGCGAGTCCATGGCGAAAATATCGTCTTCGTCCACTTCGGCGACAAGAACCTCGTCTTCAGCCTCCTCGTCATGCTGCGGCAGTAGCATCGCCTTGCCATTTGCGCGCACACGGTTATGCATACTCGAGCTCGGCGGCGTGAACATCATGCGTCGGTCCCATGGCGTAGCAGGCGATTTAAGCGAACGTGCAACCGCCGTAGGCACACGGAATGGCTTGTGAACAACCGGGACCATTGATAGCGGAGGCGTCCCGTAGGTGCCGAACGACGATAACGGAGAACGCGCATACTGCTTTTTCTCCAAAAGCTCGATTTCCTCGTCCATAGTCCAGGTGCGTACACCAAGAAGCGCGCGACGCATACTCCCAAGGTCGCGGTTGTCAGGGTCGATCGTGAGCGCGTACCGCAGAACGCTGTAGACGTCCGCGCTCAGCGACGGGAACATGTCGTAAAGCGCCTCACGCGAGCTTGCGAAGTCAGTGAACAGACGATCGCGGGCGGTGGCCTGCGTGAATGGGTTTCGCCCAAATAGCAAATTCAACAAGACAATGCCCACTGCCCAGATATCGGCCTTGGCGGCGTCATAAGACTGCGCAGAGCGATCAAAGCACTCTGGAGCCATGTACTGCTCGCTGCCTGTGCCAAAATCCGTACAGTGGCGGTCCGTTGTCGCTAACCCCCAATCGCCAAGTTTGATCGAAGCGTGCTGGTGTAAGAAAATATTCTCGGGCTTTACGTCGCGATGATAAACACCAACTGAATGACAAAATTCGAGGAGGTCAATCAGCTGTAGCATAATGCGTCGCGTCTCAGCTGTCGATAAGCGCTTGCCAGACGCAATAACATCGTGAAGGTCGCCACCAGGGCAGTACTCCATTACCAGTACCATCTCGTTGCGCCCTGAATCTTCGAAATGGTCCACAAGCTTAACAACCTTCGCGTGCGATGCGACTTTCTTATGCACATTGATCTCGGCCTCAACATCGCCACGCTTGCTCAGCGCCAGCGACACACGCTTCGCCGCATACAGCCGGCCGCTCTGCGCGTGCCTCACCAATTGTACCACGCCATATGACCCATGATTCAGGATAGACACCTCTGAGTACTTCTCCATCGTTCGATTTCGTTCGAAGTGGTTCTACGCAGCAACACAAGACAAGCGCCTCTATCTGCTACGGGAAATTAGCAGAGTGGCAGTAGTGAACGAAAAAGTGACAGAAAGTCTGAGTCGGCAAAGCGCACGGAGATAGATTCACCAGTTCAGACACAGAACGAGCTTAGGGGCCAGCTGTGATTGACTATCGGCAGGCCTTGCAAGAGGCTAAGTGATTTGGGGTGTCTGAAGCGCTCGGATAGTGCCGCTCTAGGGCTACAGCAGGAGTCAGGCGACAATGCTCGGGGTGGGGCAGAGAGGGACTAAGTTTTCTCGTTTAATTTGGCTTGAGAGTCCGAGATTGGGGGTGCGTCAACAAGTGTGAGCTATTATACTCCACTAGGGCAGGGGCGACCCTCGGCGTGAGGGATTAGTCACGCGCTATTCTGCGTTGACGACGCTCTAAACAAGTCAATACTCCCAAGCATGTGAACCCTTAGAGGCGCGAACCCTTTGGAAGCACGCGTTCTAGAACGGCAGGCACAGCCTCCTCCTCTCTCTCGTGAACGAGGTGCACAAACTCACAACAACAAGCCGCCGACATAACGTAGCACACAACAATACACATAACACAACACAACAATAGATAGCACAACAACTGACGCAGCGATGGCAGGTGATTACTCGCTGTAGCGCGCAAAACAAGCAATGGCTTGGATAACTAGCAAAATTCCGTAACACCTGAATTCCATTAAGCGCTCCCTCCAATTTGAGCACATAATGCCACACACCCTTACTATTATTATTAGGTCAGTCACTCTTGGTAGCTGATGGTAGATGCTGCGATAATTACATAAGAGCGTTGGTTCAGGCCAACCTCAGTGCTAGCTAGTTGTTGTGCGCTTTGCAAAGATATGTCTCGCTTCTTATCACCGTAGATAGCTTCTTAACAGGAAGCATATAGTGCCTGTTGCTAAGTTCAATGTCTGCGGTGTGTTGCACTATGCTACACTAGCACTTAGATACAGATGCAGTAAAACTTACGACTAAACGTACTACACATGGAACTCATTTCACATTAGGCGTTTTTCTGTTGTTTACCACGGGTCCTCTGCGGCGCCTCAATTTTGGTTGAGAGTCCACGCCCATCTCGTGTCGCAGTGTCTCAAACGCTTAAGTTCTCGCGACGTGCGTCTCAGTTTGTCATCCTCTATGTCGGACATTGATCTCGACGCGATCCGGCGGGATCCCGGGCTCGCTCAGCTCTACGGGCTACGCTCGTCGCGGCGAAAGAGCGCGTTCAATCCAGAAAGTGACGAGGAGGACTTAGGAGGCGCGCGACGGCGTGCAGACGATGATAGTGACGCTGTTTTCAGTGATGATAACGATAGTGACGATTTTGCAGGCGCGCAGCCGCGTCGTCCTGCCTCCCGCAAGCCAGCCGCTCCCGTGAGGCGCCAACAGCGTCCTCGCTCTGTTCGTCGACGGCGCGACAGCATTTATGATGACGAAACGGAGGAGTCAGAAGAGAGTGAAGATGACTCTGCTATAAGTGATGTTGAAGATGGCAACGACGCATACGAGTATGTGGAAAATATGGTAGAGGAAGACACTAGACCTGCGGTTGAGGCCGTGCTTAATGCACGCCCTTTTGATGAGGTCGATGACCCATTTGTGAGCCCAAAGGAATCGTTTGAGTTCCTAATAAAGTGGGCGGGAAAATCGCATCTCCACAATTCCTGGGAGCCCTGGACGGCGCTCCAGTCTTTCAAGGGTGCCAAGCGTGTTGAGAACTTTGTGCGCGTGCTTGTCATGGACCATGAAGTGCGCACAGACCCCGCTACCACCGCAGAGGACGTCGAAGCCATGGATATCGAGCGAACGCGGCAACTCGATGCTCTTGAGGAATTCAAGAACCCAGAGCGCATCATCCTGAGTGAGCGTCATGATGAACTTCAGTACCTTGTTAAGTGGCAACGACTCGGCTACGATCAGTGTACGTGGGAGTCAGCGTCGCAAATCGCAGACATAGTACCAGACCTCGTTGAGAAGTTCCAGCAGCGTTTACAGTCACGTATCTCGCCACAACATTCGGTGACATACGCGCCTAATAACCGTCCAAAGTTCATGAAGCTCGCGGACCAGCCCGACTTTGTTGGCGACGAGGTGTTGCGTTTGCGTGACTTCCAGCTCACTGGTATCAACTGGATGGCATTTTTGTGGTCGCGCAATGAGAACGGTATTCTTGCCGATGAGATGGGACTTGGCAAGACCGTGCAGACTGTCGCCTTTTTGTCGTGGCTTATATACTCGCGCAAGCAGAATGGACCGCATCTGGTAGTTGTGCCTCTTTCAACAATTACCGCATGGCAGGACACGTTTGATGCATGGGCGCCAGATGTAAATTACATCGTCTATTTGGGGAACAGCAAAGCACGCGAGGCAATCCGCGAGTACGAGTTCTGGGTGAACCCGGATGCCGCGGCAAAGAAGCCTAAGTTCAATGTTCTGATCACGACTTATGAATACATTTTGAAAGATCGTGCGTTTCTAGGCTCTGTACGATGGCAATTTATGGCTGTTGACGAGGCACATCGCCTCAAGAATTCCGAATCCGCGCTCTACGAAAGCCTTTCCGAGTTCCGCGTCGCTAACAAGCTGCTTATCACGGGAACACCCCTTCAGAACAACCTGCGCGAGCTTGCCGCTTTGGTCGATTTCCTGATGCCTGGTGCACAGCTGATCGACCACGATAAAATCGCCGAGTTCGATGCCCACTCCGGCGAAGACCAAGAAGAGTATATTAGGGAGCTGCATAACCAATTGAAGCCCTACATTTTGCGCCGCCTCAAGAAGGATGTCGAGAAAAGCCTGCCCTCAAAAACGGAACGCATTTTGCGAGTTGAGCTCAGCGACCTCCAAACGAGTTACTACACAAACATCATTTCTCGGAACTACGCGGCGTTGAACCAAGGAGCGAGTTCAGGCAATCAGATGAACCTTCTCAACGTCATGGCTGAACTTAAAAAGGCGTCGAATCACCCATATTTGTTTCCAATGGCAGAGGAGCAGTTCTTCCGCACCATTGGCCGTGAGGGCGACCATACAACCCGCGAGGATAACCTGAAGGGCCTCATAATGAATTCAGGCAAAATGGTGCTCCTTGACAAGCTGCTGGGCCGTCTTCGCAAAGACGGACACCGCGTTCTCATTTTCTCGCAAATGGTGCGGATGCTCGACATCCTGGCCGACTATCTACAGCTGCGTGGCCTTTCGTTCCAGCGGCTTGACGGCACAGTTAGCAGTGACAAACGCAAGGTTGCCATCGACCACTTCAATGCTCCAGATTCGCCAGACTTCGTGTTTTTGCTATCGACGCGTGCAGGCGGACTCGGCATCAACTTGATGACCGCCGATACGGTAATTATTTTTGATTCTGACTGGAACCCGCAGGCAGATCTGCAGGCTATGGCGCGCGCACATCGCATAGGGCAGAAAAAGCACGTCATGATCTACCGATTCGTGGCCAAGGACACCGTAGAGGAGCAAGTTCTAGAGCGTGCGCGTAAGAAGATGATCCTCGAGTATGCCATCATATCCTTGGGCACAACATCATCCACGGACACAAAAACGAACCCTGCAGACCCGCCCTCGACGTCAGAGCTTAGTGAAATCCTGAAATTTGGTGCCGCGTCGATGTTCCAGGCCTCAAATAATCAGAAGAAATTGGAGGCGCTGAATCTCGACGACGTGCTTGAACATGCTGAGGACCACAATACGACTCCTGATCTCGGAGCGATGGAGTCCCACTTGGGTGGCGAGGAGTTTTTGAGACAGTTCGAGGTTACGGATTACAAGGCCGATATGACTTGGGATGAAATCATTCCTGCTGATGAGCTACAGCAAATTAAGGAGGAAGAGAAGAAGCGCCGCGACGACGAGTTTTTGAAGAAGCAGGTGGAACTCTCACAGCGCCGCAAGACGCGAACACGCGACTGGCTTGTCGATGAGGAACCTGAGCCAACTGCCCCCGAGGACAAGGGCCCGCGCGGCCTCACGGAGAAGGAGATTCGGGCACTTTATCGAGCAATTCTACGCTTTGGTGATCTTGACGCGCAGTGGAAGCGACTATTTCAAGACGGCAACTTGCCGACGCGCCGACCAGAGGCTGTGAAAAAGTGCTGGGCAGAAATGGTTGCTGCTGCAGAGCACGCTGTTGAGAAAGGCAGTGAGCGGCGGCTTGTTGAAGCGCAGCAGGAGGCGAAGGAGCAAGGAGGTGATGACGCACTTGTGAATACCCTTGTGAAGAAAAAGGAGAAGAAGGCCATATTGTTTGATTTTCACAACGTGAAGAACTTGAATGCCGAGATGATTCTCCAGCGACAGGATGATATGAAGCTTGTGCGCGAGCGCGTACCGCTCAATGATCCTGCGTGGCGTCTGCATTCCAAAATTAAGCCCGTGAATGACTGGTCATGTACATGGGGACCCGAGGAGGACGCGCACCTACTACTAGGAGCTCGAAAGTATGGCCATGGCGCTTGGTCACTTATTCGCGATGACCCCACGTTGAAGCTCAGTGACAAAATGTTCCTGGACAGTAAAGACGAAGAACGAATACAGGATACGAAGGCAGACAAGGTCAAAAAGCCCGAAACAAAATCCAGTCAGAGGGCCGAGGCGAGCGCTGAACATGATAAGGATAGCAAGGCAAAGTCGTCGCCTAATGCAACTGCTCCCGTAGAAGGAAAAGACGCTGCTGACTCCAAGAATAAGAAGAAGGCGCCGACTCCGGGCTCCGTACATCTTGGGCGTCGCCTCGACTATCTGATCTCGACTCTACGGGATCCGGAAAGCACGACGAGCCCTTCCCCGGAAGGTGCGAATGGCACAAGCAACGAGCATATAGATGCGATCGCTAAGCGGAAGGCGTCGCGCGCAACGTCGCCATCTATTCGCCCACAAAAAAAGCAGAAGACCGCTAGTTCGCGCATGGACACGACTGACAAAAAGGACTCCCTGCGACGCGAGGCCGCTCGTGAGCACAAACCCAAGAAGGATATTAAACGCGAGCAGCGGCTCGATGATGCGCCGCCTGCTGGTGAGGAGCCGGAATATGCAAGCATGGATGAGCATGAATGCGGGCGCGCTATGCATAGCATTGCTGACACGCTCAAGCGTCTACGCAAAGGCATGCCTGCAGGAATGGACCGCAAAGATTACTCTGTTGCGCTTAAACACGACTTGCTTGCCGCAGGAGACCACATTGAGCAAGAGGTTGGCAAGACAAAGCAGGCTGCCCGAGAGCAGAAGCGGCGTCATTTGTGGTCTTATGTTCGCAACTATTGGCCAGCGAAAAACAAGGTATCGTCTGCAAAGCTGAGACAGATGTACGAAAAGAAGAAATAAAGCAGAGCTTTTTATTCTCTCTTTCGATACCGCATTATGTACATGATAGTGATTCATAATAACGACTGTGCGTTTTTTTAGGAATAAATAAAACATTCGCGCCCTCCATTTTCATTTGCTTGGAAGTATGCGCGTGGGGCCCGCATAGTTGGCGAGAAGTAGGCAGAGGACAAACGTCAATACAGGAGAGAGACAGTAGAGGGAATGTCACTAGGCGCTGGGCCCCCATACGCCGAGACGCTGTGAGAGCGCTGAGGACTCTGTTGCAATCTCATTGAGGGCGGCCTCCAGCGGAACTAAAGCATCAAAGTGTCGGTTTTTCTTGGCCTCGCTTATTTGGCGCTCGAGAAGATAGCGCTGCTCCTCGAGAATAACAAGCTGATTCTGCAAGTCTGAAGCAGCAGCCGCGTTGGGAATCTCGGATTGATGGTGCCGCAGGGCTTGTGGTAGCGCTTGCAGAGGCAGCATAGTGAGCTGCAAATAATTTGTGGCCTTAGCACTGATTTGGCGCTGGAGGCGCTTCTCGGTCTCGGTCTCTACACGTGTCTCGCGCACGCGCCTTGCGATGAATTCGTACTTTGAAAACAGCGCAAGCAGCTCTTGCCGTGCCTGACGTACGCGTGCAGCGTCGCCCTTGCCTGTCTCAGCGACAAGCATAAGTAGTGATTCTTCAAACTTGGGCAGAAGCACGTCAATCTGATTTTGTGTCCTAACGAGCTGCGAGTGTAGTCTTAGCAGCTTCGGTGGTTCAGACGCGCAATCTGCGCGGAAATTCCGGGTGGTAAACAGCGTAGTGCGGCACTCCGCGCACAGCCGTAGCGGGTAGGGCGTTGAGACGGCTCGGAGCTCTGACAGCTCGTCACCGCCGCTAAGAAGCTTGTCCGCAAGGATGTGAGCCGGAACCTCGAGTGAACATTCCCTCTCTACGTCGCCACAGGCCACAAGACCACACACGCGGCAGTGGTGTTTCCGCAAAAAAAACGAGAATTTCTGGCCGCAAAATCGGCATCTCTCGAACACACTCTCGTTCTCCCACGGCACGACCTGCTGCTCAAACTCGCGCGTGGCTGATATCTCTCTTCTTGACCAGAAGCTAGTAGCGCCTGCCGACGACGCTCCGCTGGCCCCGCCTGTTAAGAGCTGAATGCCAGTGAGCAACCTGATGAGCCGCTTCTCCAGTCGGGTACGGATGATGGCTGTTCGCTCGTGCTGCTGTGCTCGGTAGCGCCGGAACAACAGCGTGCGATCGCGAAACGGTGGTCCGTCGTCCTCCGGGTTGTCCTCGGCCACGGGGTGCTCAATGTCAAGATGCTCGTTCAGCGCCTGAATGCCGGGCTGCTCAGCGTCGCAAACGGGGCATTTCACCCGTTTCGGACGCCTCGCCATCACTGCTCGTGGCCACGCTGTGCGTATGGCGTGGACGTGATGAGAGATCGCGGATCATCTGTGTGGCGGCGATGTTAGGGTATGGTCCGTGTATACATTACGTCTCTGTATATTTGTATGTCTACGAACCTAGGTGACTTTCTGTCACTTCTTGTTACACGAGCATTTCGTCTGTCTCGAGATAGCGGTCGCCTTGCGACGGCAGATCGCGGAGAGTGTAATAGTTGACTATGATGCCGCCGACCGCGCCTTGAGCGCCGTCCGGCTGCCAGATTGTACCGCCTGCGCACCAAAAGTCAGCGCAGTTACGTGGAATTCCGTTGTCGGCTTTGTTCCAAGATGCTTTATGAAGAAAGGTGCGTGTTACGACGATGAGCTGGTGCAAACCGAAGAGCTTGAGGCACAATGTGAATTTGGATTTGCCATGCTGGTGATGGCCATGGCCATGGTGGTGGTGGTGAAGTCCATGCCTAGCACCCGAATCGCCATCGTGCTGACGGGTGTTGGAAGGGTTGCCCAAGACCTCTGATGTTTTGGGATGATCCGGTGGTAATGAGCTGAACGCTTTTAGCGGGTTCGTGCGGTACACGAGTGAATTTCTGAAGTGCGTGATTTCGTACGACGTCGTGCCTCGTGCTGTCTGCACAATTTGGATAGCTGTCAAGATAGAGATCCACAGAAGCTGAAAGCTAGTTAGAATGAACAGTGTGATGCCAAAGGACGTAAATCCATGTTGTCGCGAGTACTCAATGTATTGCTTCCCGACAAGAGGCGCGCCAATAGTAAGGCTTATGAGAAAGGCCATAAATGCGCGATGATTGCGAATCCCTACCGCATTATAGACCCATGGGCAGTAGTGGTCATAGCGGCACACAACGCGCTCCAAGTAGTAATCATAGCACGCTCGCAGAGGGATCACGACGTACGTGTGAACACAAAAGTGCACGCTGTCATACAGTCCGTCGTCCATCAGATCATTCATACTGCGTAGACGCCCTGCCGTTGAGCGCGGATGAATGATGCCAGGATCCATGAACAAGGTCAATAGAAAAAAGAACGGCACTAGCACTTCGCACACGACAATAGTGCCTGTCGTCCAGGGCTGCACCAGTATCATTGCTGAAAACAGCTGCGTCATGTAAAACAGTACGATCCATGTAAACATGCCCGCAAATGTGCCTGCCAGCACGGTCGAGTGCAGCATCGGCCGTGGATGCGGCCAGCATATGGGAACTACCCACTGTTCGAGTATATACTTCGCACACCATAGTACGGCTACTCCTAGCGGTACGGCAAGCCACGTCGAGCCTGTTATGCTTGTCATGTTCAGTACGAGTGACAGAGCGACGAATGGCACAACAGACGCAACACATTTTGCGAGCTCAGGGCTCAACACACGGCTTCGATGTAAAAGCCCTGACGGTAGTCTTCCGCAGTTCTCGCAGCCATGTTTCCATGCGCTTGGTGCTGATTCCGGGGTGACGACCCGCGTGCCATCTAAATGGGTTGCGAATGGGTCCGCGCCGTACTGAAGTAGAAGTCCAACAATGTCGGAGGACTGAGACGTGTACACTGCATGATGCAGAGGGTAGGTGCCCTCACCGTCACGTAGGTTTGGCGATGCGCCAGCCTTTAACAAAACTTCGACGCTTATATGGTCACTCTGCACGACAGCCCAGTGAAGAGGCGTACGGTTTCCGCCATCTACCCCATTAACATCAACCTCCAGATGTACGATGTATGCTACCATGAGCACGTTTGAAGATTGCACAGCGAGGTGCAGAGGCGTGAACCCTGAAGCATCCGTGACGTTCACATCTGCGCCATGGTCCAAAAGTAGCCTTACGATGTATGCGTGGCCGCTGCGGCATGCCCACATAAGCGGCGTGGCATTTAAAGGCGCGAGTTTGGCGTTCACATCGGCATGGCGCGCTAGCAGCAGCTCACATAGACGCCAGTGATTGTTCGCCGCAGCGTGGTGCAACGCACCATCGTTGATATTATCGGGAGTCAGTAACTCTTCAACACGCGGTAGATCGCCTGCCTGGCAGGCGTCATGAAGTGCATTGGCACTCTCCGGCGGCGGCCCTTCAACGCGCGTACGCTCTGCGTGAGCCTCGGCCTGCGAAATTGACGAGGTAGCCACTCCAACGGACAGAGCCGGCAAAAATGCGCTACTGTCCTTCTGCGCATCGAGCTCAGGTGAGTCGCAGTCCGACACTACAACACGCGACTGCGCCGCGTCGTCAGCGTCGCTTGTGTCGTGGTCAACAGCGAAACTCGACGTGCTCGTCACGGTGTTGCACGTGCCGAGGGTTGCAAGTTCTGCCTCACTCATGCTGATCTGCACGTCGGCCCCCGCGTCGCCTGCAAGTCTCACTTCCAAGGCCCACTTTACGATTTATTTACTTGCATCATAGGAAATGTGAGGCAAGGGTCTATTGTCACGTGAAAACGTCCAACGCGCAGCAGAGCTGGCCTCGCGATCTCAGTAAGTGGTGTTGTCACGGTGGTGGTAGGGTACAATAGCGCATGGGTGAAAAGAATTGGAAGTCCTTTGTTGCTGGTGCAACGGCAGGCGGCATTGAGAGTGCAATCACCTACCCCTTCGAGTTCGCGAAAACCCGCTTGCAGCTCGTCAAGAAAGCCGGGGCGGCTGGCTCTGCTGTGCAAGCCACAAATCCGATATCGCTTCTTGTGCACGTTATTCGCAAAGACGGGCTCGGTGCGATCTATGCGGGATGCCCGCCGTTCGTCGTTGGCAATACTGCGAAGGCAGGCGTGCGCTTCCTCGGGTTCGACGCTCTGCGTAATCTTCTGCGCGACAAAGACGGAAAACTTACCACGTTCCGCGGAGCCGTGGCCGGGCTCGGTGCGGGTGTGCTGGAGAGCGTGCTTGCTCTGACCCCCGGCGAAAGCGTGAAAACAGCCCTCATCGATGACCGCCAGGGCGCGCAGCGATACAGCGGGAAGGGTTTCAAGGGTATCCGACTACTCGTGCGCGATCATGGGATTGGTGTCTTGTACCGTGGAGTCGTGCCCGTGACGGCACGACAGGCAGCAAATTCGACTGTACGTCTCGGCAGCTACTCAACTTTGCGCACGCTGCTTGAGCAACAGAAGGGCAGTGCCCTAAACAGCGCCGAGACGTTTGGGCTCGGTGCTCTTGTAGGCGTCATCACTGTATACTCCACGATGCCAATTGATACAGTGAAGACGCGTATGCAGGCCGTCAGTGGTGAGGCGCAGTATCGTGGCATGATCGACTGCTTCACAAAGGTTGTGAAAAACGAGGGCGTGAAAGCGCTATGGCGCGGATCGACGGCGCGTCTTGGGCGCCTCGTCCTCAGCGGCGGGATCATATTCACTATTTACGAAAAAGTCATGCAGATCCTGAACTAGCACAAGGATGAGAAGTATGTATTACAATATGACGCTTAATTGCCAATGCTCCAGGATATTTTGAATTCGCCGATCTCAAGCTTGAGACTCTTAGCTCTCAGCGTGCAGCAAGGTACATACTTGACGTTGAGCATGCATCATGTGAATTCATAAGTAGCCACAACTGGAGTCGGGGGTTTGCTCTTATCATGCACATAGGTGCATATACGGCTCTTCTCGCACGTGCCTGCCACAAAAATTCGTATCTTTCGTTCCGTTAACGTCATGCGTCAGATGACCGGCCTAGTTCAATATCCAACCAGTCACACCTGCGATAGTTTCATCTTAGGATTAATTAGTCTCAGATGTTTAAGTCTGTTGTGCGCGCGGCAGCTCAATTTTCAGCCACCAAGCAAGGCGCACGCTCTTATGCGTCAGTTCCCGGGAAGCCGCGACGGGGGCGCTATATCTTTGGCTTTGCTGGCGGTGTCGTTGTTGGCATTACCGCAAGCGTCGTGGCATACAAATCGTCGCTGCCGGAATCCACGGTCTCTAGAAGCCTCTTCTCCGTGGCTGCGTTGCCGTTGCGGCCCTCCTTCGGTGATCGTGATGACATCAATGCGGCAATTGACGAGATCGAGAAGGTCGTTGGTAAGACGAATGTCAATGAATCAAAAGATATGATCCGCCAGCATGCTGATTCGGACTGGCAGTCTCGGCATCCGAAAACAAGTGAGGTGCCCACGGCGGTTGTGATGCCGGCATCGACTGAAGAGGTTTCCCAGATCATGAAGATCTGCAATAAGTACCACGTGCCTGTCGTTCCGTATTCAGGTGGCACGTCTCTTGAGGGCCACTACACGCCTGTGTACGGCGGTATTTCTCTCGATATGAGCCGCATGGGGCGCATTCTGAAGCTCCATGCCGAGGATCTAGACGTTGTTGTGCAGCCAGCCGTCGGCTGGGAGGATCTCGATGATTATCTCAAGGACTACAAGCTTATGTTTGGCCCGGACCCAGGCCCTGGCGCGCAGATTGGTGGTATGATTGGCACGTCTTGTTCCGGTACGAATGCATACCGCTACCTAACAATGCGTCAGAACGTCGTGAGCTTAACGGTAGTACTGGCAGATGGTACGATCATCAAGACGAAGCGGCGGCCTCGGAAGTCTTCCGCTGGCTACGCTTTGAACGAGCTTTTCGTTGGTGCAGAGGGTACGCTCGGGATTGTCACGGAAGCAACTTTGAAGCTTGCGCCGCGGCCGAATGTGCGACGCGTTGGACTGATGACCTTTGACAAGATCTCTGACGCTACTGACACTGTGCAAGCCGTTCTCCTTGCAGGCCTGAATCTTGACGCTATGGAGCTTATGGACGAGGGGCAAATGCGTATTCTCAACGAATCCGGGATCACTGAGCGCCGCTGGAACGAGAAAGAGACGCTTCTTCTTCGCTTCGCTGGGGCCACGGCGGACGCCGTCGAGAACGAGATCAGCGCTGTCAAGAAGCTTGCTGAGCCGCACAACTTGCTCGACCTCGCATTCGCAAGCTCAGAAGAGGAGAGCGAAGACTTGTGGTCTGCACGCAAGATGGCCCTCGCATCTGTTGTTGGCGCTGCACCAGAGGGCCACAAGGTGTGGACAACGGATGTCGCAGTGCCGATTTCAAAGCTCAGCCAGATGGTCGCTGATTCCCGCACCGACATCGCCAATTCAGGGGTTGGAGGCAGCATTCTCGGTCATGTCGGGGACGGCAACTTCCATGCAATCTTGACATACGACCCGCAAACACAAAAGGAGATCGCCGAGGGTCTCGCGCATCGAATCGTCCTGCGCGCACTCGATCTTGATGGCACATGTACGGGAGAACATGGTATTGGGGTTGGCAAGCGCCGCTACCTTGTAGAGGAAGTGGGCGAAGACACGGTCGCTACGATGCGACAGATCAAGCGCGCCCTCGACCCAAACTTCATCCTAAACCCCGGGAAAATTTTTAGCATCGCACAGTTTGACGTGAGCGACCACTGAACGATGCTACAAAATAAAATAGAAATGCTTTGACCCTGATAAGTAGACGTTATGCAATAGAAACTCAAGGCAAAAAAAAAAGTAGTAAAGCTTTAAAAAAACATACCCTGGTAGACTGTGGTATTCTTCACTTTGTACTCGGCGAGAAGCTTGATGCACTTAAGCACCATGCGTGACGCCTCCTTATATTTGATGGGGTCCAGCTCGTCTACAAGTGTCTCCAGGTTCGCGAGGGCCCCATAGTGGATGACACTCTCGACCACTTCATCATCCATCTGCTTGGTTGTGCCTTCAATCATCTCAATCAGAGCTGAGAGCAGACGAATCAGCATATCGTTGTCATCGCGGTACAACCCAAGCGCCTGGCTAATACCGGCGATGCAATCGCGATTGTGGCCGATGGCCTCCGGCGCCGTCTCCCAGCTTGCGAGGATAGCGAGACTACCTGCAGCGGCCAGCCGCGCGTCCCGATCGTCCATAATGACGCAATGGCCCAGCAAACTCACGAGAGCCTCAGACTGAGGTGTGTGCTGGATGAAGTGCTCGGCGCTCACAGGGGCCGACATAAGATTGCAGACAAGCTCGAGTGCGGACCGCTGTACGGGCACAAACTCGTTGTTCAAGGCTTGTGTGAGTCTAGGCCACACCTTCACGGCAACTGTCGTACGATAGCGCCGCTCATCAATGCTCGCGAGGTTCGTCAGGGCGCGTAGCGCTTCAAATGTCTCGAGGTTCCGCCGCTCAGAGTGCTCGTTGTCAATTTGCTCCGCGAGCGGATCTATCACAGCTACCTTCGAGGCCTTCTCGGTCAATGCGACCTGTGGAATTACTGTTGCAAGCAGCTTTGATATCGTCGCGGCAGCAACAGACTTCAGGCGTGGACTCAGCCGCGGCTTGTCGTTGATCCACAGATACATAGAGATGATGACGGCGCCTTGCATAGCCAAGCGTTGCCGGCGCTCATGATCCTGATGGCACGCAAGCTCGCGCAGCAGGCGCGCTACCTCCTCGCGCGACATCGGGCTTAAAGATGCACCCTTGATAGATAACCACTTGACAAGCTCAGCCGCCAGTATGTAATCGCAGATTTTGCCGCTATCCTCGCGGTCAAGTGTGTCTGTTTGTGTGTCTGCCGGAAGCTTGCCAAGAGTCTCAATGCGTAGCTTCGTCTGCTTTTCCTCTTCCTTCGACGGTTTCAAGGGAAACCGAGAGAGCAGCAGTAGCACAGCCAGCGCACCATACGCCGTCTCACCGGCCTGCACGAGTTTGCACAGTTGTGTCACCATCTGTTTCCGTTTCGCCGCGCGGCGTCGAACGGAATGCAGGACAGCACTGCACACAAGGCCCTCAAGCGTAACTTCATTCACATCTTCCTCGAAGACGGTTTCTGAAAGGTGGTCGAGGCGTGCAGCAGCAGCCTCGACGTCCCCCGTTTGAGAGGTTGTCCCAGCACTGATCTTTGCGTCCACCACAGCCGCCCACTCATTCTTATTGTCTGCGGCTTTGGCGATGCGCTCACCAAAGTGTGAGGATACCTTCGCGCGGTCTTCCTTGTTATTGCAAAGCACAGACAACATCTGCAAGAATGCGTGCGATGGATCGTCCTCCGTGGGCGCATCAGACCAGACAAGTGCAGTCACATCAGGAATGACGTCGCTCACGGACTGCACGACAGCATAAGCCTGTGCGCGCTTTTGAACATCGGCAGACGCAAACCCACCTTTCACAAACTCCTCGACGGTGCCTTTAAAGTTTGGACCGACATCTTTCACGAACACGGTCGCCAACAGCTTCCAGTGCTTGTCTGGCGTCGCACACACAGGCAGCACGGCCGCAACAGTTTCTGCCGACACAGCCGCTTTATCAAGTTTACCCTTCGCAAGCAGTCTGGTGTATACGGTGAGAGCGGCCGGAGTTCCCTGCGACTTTAACGTTGGCGCCACGAGTTCGAGAATCGGGACACGCAAATCCTCACACTCGTCTGCAAGCCATGAGAGCGCCACAAAGTTCGGATCGCTAGTATCCTGGAGCTCGCCAAACAGCTCCGTTAATCGTGGTGCCAGGAACGTGCGTAGCTTTGGCCGTGTCATGGCATTCGCCGCAAGGTGTGTGAGGATCGGGCCATCCGTAAACTGCACGGCCTCGCTCAAAACCTCGTCAATCTGCTCACCCTCTGCATTGCGCACTAGCAGCGAGACTGACGCCGCCGTGGGACTGGGTCCAATCAGCGCCATGTTTGTGGAGGTGCTGGGAAGATTGGTAACAAACTGTGATTATGCACGTTGGTGTTTCGGTGACGGCCCTCCCCCGACTCATTAACGGCGCGGAGCCGTGATAATGCAAACCTCTCTGGGGTTTTCCGAGGGGAAAAAACAATTCATAGCGAAAATACATTACAAGATAATAAATAAAAATAAAACAAATCGGAACGCTAAGCCAGTCAGACCGCTCCGTAGGGCTAGACACGCCAACAAATTAGCCTTCAAACGTAATTAACAAGTGTCGCACAGGCGAACGCGCCACGACATTTACCTACGCTTGATCTTCTCGCGACACTGTGGGCAGAACCACGACCCTTTCGGATCCTCTGTTAGGCCTACGCACTCCCAATGGAACCATTCGATCTCACACGAGTCGCTGTCGCATGCTATCATGTTTCCCAGCGAGCCCTTCTTGCAGAAGCAGAAGGCCTCATCACTGTCCTCTTTACCCGGCGGCCGCTGTCTTGGCGAGCCATGCGTACGCTTCAAAGACAAGCGTGCGCCCCCAAGGTTTAGTGAATCGCGGGCCTCCGGCGTCTCAGACCGCGTTGACGACACCGGTGCTGTAACTGATTCCACCGTCGGCGCAGCAGCAACAGAGGCGCCCGCGCGCTCTGGTGCCGATACTGCCTCCGACTTAACTGTTCCATTGGTAATTGACGATGGCGTCCTCTCGCGCGAGCTCATGGACTCGGCGCGCGACTGCCGGCGGTGGCTATCGCTCGCGCTCATCGATTTGCGCGAGCGCGGCGGTGGCGTAGGCTCATGGGTCGCGGCCAGCGCGCCATAGTCCTCCTCGCCTTGCACAACCGGCGGCAGGAGGCCCTCGAGCTCCAGCCGCGACACTTGGTCATCAAGTTTCGACACCTGTTTGGATACGAGGTAAAGGCCCATGACAGCCAACCGCGTTTTCTCCTGCTGCAAGGTGATGCATTCCTGAAATTCGCTACGGATTTTTGGGTACGCAGCCTGTTCTTTCGGAGTTTCTGTGGCTGTATCGTGTGCCTTCGCAAGCTTCTGCAATGGCACGTCGCGCTGTTGTATCCGCCGCTGTGCCTCAACTAATTTTTCATCTTTGACCTTTATTTCTTCAAGAATAAAGGCGAGGTCGCCGGGGAGGCTCGCCACGTCAGCCAAGTACTCTTCGAGGACACTCGCCACGTCCATGTCCCCCCAATGTGCGAAAGCCGTGTCAGATTCAGGCGGCAACGCCGAGCAGCAAGTGATTATTAATCTGAAGTTTCTCGTCGTTACGTGACTGACTGCCAAGCTATCGATGTAAAACTTGCTGACGCGGCGCTGACAGATGTCGGCGACCAGGCCCTGCGCGAAGCTGTGGAAGACCTCCTCCAAACGCGTGAGGTACAAGGGTAGGGCGGCGCTGTCCGTGCCACATCCACGTGCCACCGCCCGTTACTTGATACTGTCGCAACGCCGCCAGACCATCCTGGTCAGCGCCGCCAACGAGAAATTTACGACTGAGTCCGCTTGAAGCACCGCCGCCACGCTCCCTCGGCTCACCTGAAAACATAAAACCGTATAACCCATAATGTACGATCCCGTCGCGCCCTCAGGTCTCCACAAGGGTGCGCCACCACCACGCCACTTGGTCACGTGTGCGTTGTTGGCCAGTGAAAAAATTTCGTATATCAGCCACTCGCGCACCTCGCCATATTGCTGTGAAACGGATAACGCCACCACACGCACTCGCTCTTCATGGCAGAGTCCAACCGGGTAGATAGCCGGCCGGCTGCTAGTCCCACCGCTCAGTCCCGGACATTCCTAGAGTCCCCGTCCGCCAACGAGGCACAAAGTCCCAAGGTAAACAATGCCACCCCGCGTCATGCTGCAGAGGCTGAAATGTCGGATTCTAATGACACCCCCAGAGCTGTGCCGCAAAATTCCAGCGCAACAACAGGCCTCTCAGAGAACGACTCTCCACTAACTGTATCTCCTGAGCCACTGGCAGGAGACGCCGCGCCGCAGCAGCAGTCCAAGGTGGCGCCGAGTCCTCAAGGCGATCCCGCTGGGTTCCCGTTACAGCAGCGTTCTGGTGATGCGCCTGCCGTCTCTAGTAATGCACCGGTCTCATCCTACGCGCCCAACGCACAGGCCTCGCAGCAGCCCACGCCCTTTGCACCGACGCCTACAGCGCCAAGCGCAGTGGCCCCATCAACAGGATCGTCTGGTGCTACGACATCATCTTCCGCCACTCCTGTCCCCACTATGCCGGCCTTCATGCCTTTTCCCACTTTTGCCCCTATGAGCAAGATGCCACCAGCAGTAGGCGGCATTCCCGGCCAGCTTGATGGACGGGTTGGCGGACAGCCTGACCAACCCTCAGCCGGTGGCCAAGCTCATATGAGTGGTGTGGGCGCTTCCGTGCAAATGACGCCGTTTCCACCATTTTTCGCACCATTCATGTCCGCCGGCCAGACGTTCCCGAGTCCGGCTCAGAGCGGAAGTGGCAACAGTTCCACGGAAGCATCGGAAGGATCACCGATGGCGCAGGACCAACACTTGGCTGCTGTACAGCTGCCCCAGCCGGCTCAGCCGGCCCAGTCAAATCCAACAGGCCCTGCAGCTCAGAGTCAAACGCCGCAGGGCCCGCCGACTGGTCAGTCTGGACAGTCTGGAGGCCAGCAGCCAATGTACTGTTTTGTACCAGTACCATCGGGAATTCCAGAGGCGCCGTTCATGTATCAGTGTGTGCCAATGCCACCGGGAAGCAGCTCGCCGCAGAATAGCATTGGACCAATGAGCAATGGTACGATGAATAGCATGCAGATGCCGCCCATGGGTCCTATGGGCCCATCAATGCTCTCTATGAGTACACCGCAGCCGCAAGGTCAGAACGGCGATGATTCTGGTTCAGGAATGAAGTCCATAGCGGCTACTCTTGCGCAGATGCGGGATGGTGACAAGCGCGTTGTCTCTGTGGACGTAAGTGCGCCGCGCTCGTTTGTACCTCCGGACCCAAACTCGCCGCGCACATTTTTAGCGGCCCAGCGGGCCTACAGCAGCGCGGCTGCGCAGCTGAGACCGCATACTTGTAACATGCGAGACTCGTGGGGCCGTCAGTGCAGACGCACGTTCACACGCCCGTACGATCTACTGAGGCACCAGGAAACCGTTCACAGCGTGGGCACAAAAGTATACATCTGCGAGCGGTGCGGCGCTGGCTCGAAGCGCTTCAGCCGCCAGGACTCGCTTGCTCGCCATAAGCGACGCATGCATCACATTGAGCCTGAGCAGCGAGTGTCTCGTTTCAGCATGTCGGGAGAATCTCCAGGGTATCTCGAGTCGCCGCCTGTGAGCACGGCGGAAACCCAATCTGAGGATGAGCGGCCGGAGGACGAGCAACCGGCTGGTGTGCGCCAAGTCAGTGTGAAGGAAGACACCAATTTTCCGAAGGAGAAACACTTGGATCAACCCGCGCCAGGTTCGGACGACACGGAGAGCGACAGCTCCGAGCCGAAGAGAATCAAACTTGATCAACGCGACATGCCCTTGCACCAAATGGAAAACCTGGTGTCACCTCAAGCTGTTTAAACCAAAGCGCGCAATTTGCGTTTTTTAATGACAGGCTCGTCCTCAGACAAGAGAAAAAAAGAAAAAAGGAATCAAGCTCCTCACCAAAAATGCATATGATCTAACAATGAGCTAGGCAGATGTGCCTGTAATCCATATACCTCTACGGCGGTAGAGCCCACTAGCGGCAGAGCTAGACCCATAACATTATTATAGTGGCATCTAATCTAAATGACACTGCGAAACAGAGCATACCAAACCTTTTTAAACCCCGCGGCCAAGAGGGGTCAGTGCCTTGCTGGTGCTCCCCAGATTTTCAGTACTGTCGCTCTAAACGGAGGCGCGGCTAGAGCGCAGCTGGAGCGCCAACCATTCGGCACAACTGCCCTGGCGAGTTCCGACTAAGCGACAGCAGCCGTCCCAAGCCGTGCGTCTGACCTGATGGTTTGTACAGTTTCAGTAAGCACGCTCTAGAAAGTCATTAATATTACCAAAGACAGGATTACATGTATAGATAACTAATTATTTGTGCTCATCCTTGTCTTCATACTCAATCCCTTCCTGGTCTGGTCGTCGTGCATAGACTGCTGGTGGCGTGGGGACGCCGCCAGGCTGATTGATCCACCGGGACTGTAAGGCAAGAATGTAGTCGCGGAGCTCCTGGTTCTCAGAGCGCAGGGCCTCCATGGTCTCCTTGACCTGCTTAAGTTCCTGAACTTTCGTCTCAAGATCCTTGATATAAAGCTCTTTGCGCTGGCGAAACGCGCGTTGGGCAGCCCTGTTCTGCTGCGCGCGTTTTGACTGCGAAAGCGGACGCGACCGCCGCGCGGCACCCATTGGCTGGTCCACGGGTGGAATCATCTGGTTCGTGGGGTCATGAACCGATTGTGCGACTGCCACGGCCTCGGCCGTATAGTCTGGCTGCTGGAATGTGGGGTCAATTTGATTATCCCCGGGCAAAGGCTTGCCATCCTCTTGCGGATTCCAATGTGCGTATGCCGAGTTTTCCATTTCGCGTATAATCCTATTCTAATCGGCTGTCGTAAGGGAGTAGGTAAGTAAAATCCTTTCGTAAGACAAGAGGCTGAGTCACCTCCATCAGAGTTGCCCCACCCTCATCACTGATGCCAACGGCACGTCTGATTGGGGTAAGGGCGACTTCGGATGCCGCCGGTTGCTGTACGCTCCCGACCTCAGGGCTTATTTTAGCTCGCGCGTTGACGAGCAGGACTGATCGCGCGCTCTCCTGTAGCGAGTAACCACCCACAGATTGCCCGGTTTGCAGCGGCTGCGCCGATGCCCAAGCAAACCAATGCTTACATCGCATAGCGCCGCGGCCGCCACACCGGTATGGATATGAACCGTATTGAGGAAATAGACCTACGCCTGCTCACTACAATTGCTGAATAGAGTTTGTGTAATTGCAAGCGTGGCCCAAGCCACTAAAATTATATGATGTGTAGACGTTACTACTTATGAAGTGGCTAGAGGAAACGGATACGGTGCACGCGTAGCCAACGGTCTGCTGACAGTGCGAGCACCTACTGAGGCCAACGCCATTTAACGGCTATGTGAGTTTAGCTAAATGATGACATTGGCGACTAACTAAGGCTGGGACGGCATCGTTCGGTTTCGACCCTCAAGTCGCAGATCGCGGCGCGTTGAGGCCTTGGTGTTGTGACGGTGCAGCTGTGTGGCCCTCGCGATTGGGGGCACGAGCTTGCCGGCCGACAACGGGGACCGCCGCCAAGTCGGGCCGACGCTCCGACATTGTGTCACGTGTGAGACATGAGACCGGCGCGTCACGTCTCGGTTCGGCGTCGCAGCACTGTCCACGTGTAAGCGGCACGAACGGCCGCCACTGTCACGACGCGTAGCGGCGCCTATGAAGCGAGCACGGATCGCGCTCGAAGATACGCAGGTTGAGAGCTTATATCCTAGATTAAATGACGTGTCAGACTTGACGCCGCCTGCCGACCGCCGTGATATAAAGCGGGCCGCGCTTTCTATCGAAGCGTCACTACCTTCGTTCCAGCAAACGCTAGATGCCTTCTTGCGTGTGAGTCGTCATAGGCCAGTTCCGCTCGGCGACAATGCACTTTCTGAGTCCGACATCGTCACACAGTGTTCGGTGTGTGGAGAAACTAGCGCCGATACTTTTGAGGTACTTGCTTGCGAAAAGTGTGGTGTCAGTGCGTGCTCAGGCTGCTCCGTACGGCGCGGACCGATTTATTGTCTGGACTGTGGGACCTCTTGAGATGCTGCTTCTCCCGCGGCAGACCTATGGCCAAATCTGTCCACAAGGTTTAGCAACTTATTTATTCTTCACCCCTAAGTTCTATTTATTAGCCCTGGCTATCAGCCAGCACAGTGACTACGTGGTCCTCCAGAGTTCATAAAAGTGTCTCACTAGTCAAGCAGAGCCTTTCTTTTTCTAAGGAAATAACTCGAAGTGCGCATGAGTCCCCAATCGTACGTTCCCAGCTGCTCTTCTCTATCGTCGCCTCTTATTACTCCCTCCTTCGTCGCTTTATATAGATAGAATGGCGCAGTTAGCACCCCCCAGCCGCTGTTTACCATTACTCCCAATGTTGTGTGGGTTTAGGTAGTTCCAGCTGGCTGAGGTTTAAAAGCTGGCACCGCTTACCTGATACCTCACCCGACCAGCCACACTGCTAGGCTAGCCAACGGCACGATGCAGAAATTGGTCAAAGGGGCTACAAAGCCGAAGGCCACGGCTCCCAAAGCCAAATACATCGAGCCGATACTCGCCACGACGTTCGAGGCCGGCCGCGACTTTGAGGCCGTCATGGACGCCCTCAGCAAGGTCATTGCCAGGGGTGGTGCGTGGCCCTCCATCTACAAGGCTCTCATTGTGGTCCATATAATGATACGCGAGGGCGCAGAAGACGTAACGTTGAAGTACCTTGCGCGACATCCGCACATGCTTGAGATTGAGGACACCGTACATCGCGCCCCGGCAATGGGTCGCTATGCCCGGTATCTGGCCGTACGCGGGCAGCAGTTCCGCGAGACGAAAGTCGATTTCATAAGATACAAGTCGCGCCAAGGTTTCTCGCGGCTACACGGCCTGCCTGTCCAAAAGGGGCTCATGCGCGAATGCAGCTCTGTCCTAGTGCAGCTTGACGCACTCATGAAGTGCCAGCTGCAGGAGTCCGACATTGTGAACGACGACGTGCTCCTTATGGCATTCCGCCTGCTTGTGCATGATGTTCTCAGCCTGTTCCAGGTCCTGAATGAGGGCGTCATCAACATGCTGGAGCACTTTTTTGAACTGTCGAAGCCCGACGCCGAGCAGGCTCTAGACATATACCGCGGGTTCAGGCGGCTCACAGCTAAGGTCATTGCTTATCTGCACGCAGCGAAAGACCTTGAGTTCAAGACGCGCGTACACGTTCCGAACATCAAGCATGCGCCAACGTCGCTGGTGTCGTCGCTGGAAATGTACCTCAACGATCCAGATTTTGACACGAACCGGCGACAGTATCTTGCTGAGAAACAGGCCCATGAGGTGAAGCGAACGCGCAGCCAGCAATCGCGCAGATCAAGCATGGCCCAACCCGTGCAAACCGCCACGCCAAGGGAGTCGTCGACAGCGAGTAGTGGAGGCGTTGGTGGTGCAGCAACGCTGGCGATGTCGTCAGCTCCTGTGGGTCAGGCCACAGCGCCACAAGCACAAACGGCATTGCAACCGCAATCCACATTGCAGCAAACGCTTGCTGCGGGGTCCATTCAGATGGTTTCTCCGGAGCTATCAACAAGCACAAATCCCTTTTGGCAGTCTCAGCAGGAAGCGTCGCAGATCCAGGTTCGCGACGGTCAGGCGCAAATGCAGATGCAGCAGCTGCATCAGCTACACGTACAGCAGCTTGAGCAACAAGAACGCATCCGCCAGCAAATTCAGCAGTTAGAGCAGCAGAATCAGCAGGCGCAGCAGGTACAGCAGCAACAAGTTCAGCAGGCTCAGCAGCATGTTCAGCCCACAATCCAGCAGGTACCATACATGGAGCCATCCCATACCGGTTACGACCCGGGATTTGATTTTGGCCTTGGCGCCCAGAACCCGGCTTCGGCACCGGCCCAACCGCAGTTTGCTCAGGCCCAGCAGCCGTTGCAGCCGCAATACACACAGCCCCAAGCTTTGCCGCAGCAACAACAGCCGCAGTTCGCTCAGCCGCAGCAACTCCAGCCGCAGTACACCCAACCTGTCGCGCAGCCGATGCAGCAGCAAGTCACTGGGGGAGCTGGGTACACAAACCCGTTCCAACAAACGAGCCCCCAAGGCACGAATCCTTTCAAGTCCCCTCAGCAGTCTCAATTTGACCAGTTCAACCAGTTTGACCAAATAGGGAACCAAATTGGTGCACAGCACTCACTCATAGACTTCGGTACGCCGCAACAGCCATACCAGTCAACGGGAACCAACCCATTCCGCGTCTGAAAAGGCCATTGACTGGTTCATAATCAGGAGCAGAACGTCCGCGCCGAGTATTGTCCTAGTAGTGCGGTGTGAGTGGCGCGTCTGCGACCGGGGAGGAGGAACACGAGTATCGACGGGGTAGGTCGGTGCTGGCAGTTTGTAGTCTTGCATTGTCAAATAGTAAAAGCAAATAGTCGAAACGAATATTTCGCACTCCACAATATTCTGGAGCGAATTCAATTTGAAATATCGCCAAACAAATTTAGTTTTCTGGTTTTGAAGCCTCACTATTCGAGATGGCGGTACCTATTCGCACCGCGAAATAGCAAGCCTCATTTTTGAACATCGCCAAAAGCTGAAACTGATATTTAAAAAATTAGCAGCTATTAGTATAAAACTTCCATTAGGGCCGACTGTCGTTACATTCTCGCCTCTGTCAAGAGGACCACCGCTGCTGCGAGCCCGCCTCTTGATCCCTAACCTTCACGTGCAGGATTTGAAAATTTCATCTCTGAAGCGTGTTCCCCTGCCATCATGACCGATACGGTACAGCCCGAAGGGATTGATTTCACGGACCTCGAGGCGAAGTATGCCGTTGACGACGTGCTCTCGCTTGAGAGGTATCTACTCGTTGATGGTCTGCCCGTCATCCCCGAGGCCAAAGTCGAGAAGCTGGTGAAAGTTCTCGTTAAGCAGTTTGCTAAGGTCGCGGCCGTAAAGAATGGCGACGCCGGAATCCATATGCCTCTGGACGCAGACGGGAAGTCGCAAGGATTTGCCTTTGTGGAACTTGAGACTGAGGACGGTGCACGAGACGTCGTTAAAACATTCAACCACAAAAAGCTGGACGCAAAGCACACGATGCTTGTCGACAAGATGGCAACGGTAGAGAAATACATCAACGGCGCAAACAAGGAGTATAAGGAGCCAACGGTGCCGCCTTTCAAGGCCTTGCCTCATTTGCGCTCCTGGCTCACCGACGGTCTTGGACGTGATCAGGCCGTCATGCACAAGGGCGACGAAATCGGGGTATTTTGGTTCCGCAAGAGCGGCTCGCCGCAGCCGGCCTTGCCGCCGACGCCTCACTTCACCGACGGTTATGTGCGCTGGTCGCCAAAAGGCACGTACCTGCTGTCCGTACACCCTCAAGGCGTTGCACTGCACGCCGGCCCGCAGTTTGAGGTTGTGGCCCGTTTACCGCATCGCGATGTGAGGCTCGTCGACTTTAGTCCTGACGAGCGCTTCCTTGTGACTGGCGCGCAGACGCCGATCGCAGCAGGCGGCGTGTTTAAGGAGGCGGACGAGGGCAACCACATTGTTGTATGGTCTATTGAGACGCAGACCGCCATGCGCACGTTCCCCATGCCCGTGCGGACGGCAGAAATGCCACGCGCGCCGTGGCCGGCTTTCAAGTGGAGCAGCGACTCCCAGTTCTTTGCGCGCATCCCGCAGCCGGACACGCTTGCCGTCTATGACAGCTCGACAATGAGCCTTGTAGGAAAGAAATCGGCTACTATCAAGGGCATTGCCGACTTTGACTTTGCGCCGGCTGCAGTCGACGGCAAGCAGCTGCTTGTGTTCTGGACGCCGGAGATGCCTAACCAGACAGCAAAAGTGTGTATCATGGACGCAGCAACCAAGGAGATTGTGCGTAACCGTTCGCTTTTCAATGTTGTACGCGCAAGATTCATTTGGCAGAACGAGGCGAAATTCTTGTGTGTTAAGATCGAGCACCTCACGAAAAACAAGAAGGGCCTGACCTCGACACTCGAGATCTACCGCATGCAAGAAAAGGCACTGCCGATTGAAGTTCTCGACTTCAAGGAGACTCTGCTAGATTTTGCATGGGAGCCCAACTCGGATCGCTTCGCCTTGCTTTCGTACTACGAACCGCTACCGTCGCCGGCTTTCCAAATGCAGGCACCCCCTATGAACTCCAGTAAAAACGTGCTATCCTTCTACGCACTGGAGCGCGAAAAGCGTCTCGAAGGCACGTGGCGTGAGGCGAATCGATTCGCTGACAAGGCGACTGGCATGCTGCGGTGGAACCCGCATGGGCGGTTCCTCGCTACCGCTGGCATTGCCAGCTCGCGGCTTAATATCGACTTCTGGGACTTTGATCATGAGTCGCCCATCCCTGCTTCGGCTAACGCGGCAACGCAGGAGGCTGGCGCGCTGCCCATCAACGTCGCGCTCGTTCAACAGGGCGACCACTTCGGTGCTGAGAATCTGAAGTGGGACCCCAGCGGCCGCTACCTTGTAACCCTAGCGGAGACCGCTGAGGGGTCTTCGGGCGGTGGCAAAGGCTACAAGCTCTGGGACGTTGCGGGCTCGCTCCTGCGGCATCAACAGGTGGACGGCCTGCGTGCCTTCATGTGGCGTCCGCGCCCGGCGTCGATCCTGCCGAAGGCAACGCGCAAGGAGGTCCGTCGCAATGTGAAGAGTCTAGGCGCCGAGTTCGACATTCAGGACGCAACACTCGAATCTGAAGAGTCCGAGGAGCTGCAGCGCAAGCGCACCGAGATGCTCGCAGAGTGGACGACGTGGCGCCAGCAGGTCCAGAAGCGTCTGCTCGCTCTCAGCATTGTCCCCGAAGAAGATCGCTTTGTTGTCCGCGACGGGGAGGTCTTTTTCAAGCAGGTCGAAATCCTCGAGGAAGAAGAGGAGGAGCTCGAGTAAGCGCCATGCGCATAAACTTCTTTTCCCACGTAGTTGTTCATATTTGGCTCCGCGTATTCAATTAAGTAAAAAAGCGTTTAATGATGAACTTCGACAGACCGCGAATAAGCAACTCTCCTGCCACCATGCGAGCGCGAAGTGCAGGCAAATCGGTTAAGCGGTCTTTGTTTGCGCCTTACCCAGTCAAACACTCATCCTGCCTCGGTAGACGAAATCCCAATCAGAAAAGTAGCACGGCTGCAGCTCTTTACTTTCTAACATTTCGCCCATAATAAGACTAAAGCGAGGAGCGCGCTTCTGTCCTATTCTTTGTATCTGAAACTAACGGGCTTCGTCGCTTAAGATGCGCGATGTTGAAATAGGCTGAAAGTTATAAAGGGTAGTGGGTTTAGGATCTGGGGGCCAGCTTTCAAAGTATATGTTAAAACTGATTTTGCCATACTCGTCGTTCTCTTAATCGCTACATTGTGAGCAGATTTTTCAAAGTTGAAATCATCTACCTAGGTATAATGAATGACTGGTACTTTTTGCGCTTTTACCAGCTTTCGGCGCCTTACGGCAACTAACAAAAAGACGACGTTCTGTTTCGATCAAAACAATCTATTTGAGCACCTGTAGACCTGAAGTTCCTAGCGTGATACCGGATGGCGCTTTAGTACTTGTTGAGCTAATACAGTGCGAGACGGTAACTGAGTATTTTGATAACCTCGCTCGGTTGTCTTTATCAATTTGCATAACCCTCGCCCTTATTAAACGATCACCCAAGCTCAAGAGTCAGGTTAGATGTTGAGGGCTTCCCTTATGGCAAACTTTCAGTCCAGTTATTTACGTCACCGTTCATTTTGTCTTTGAGATGCTGAAGCCAACATGAGGCCAGCCTGAGTCTAGTTCTACAGCCTAGAGCTTGATAGGAGCATGAAGCTGAATTGAGTATCTTGTGGGCGACACACACGGCATGCTTTCCTCATGACGGCGTAGAAGCAACCTGAGACGAACACCATGCGAAACTTGTCACGGGAAGCATATTACAGGCATCTGAGGATACACCTAAGCGGAGTGTCCGCGCTGTTCTCAATGAAATTTAAAAGAAGCGTTCAGTGTTAAGCACCAACGACACAAATACTTCAAAGCAAGAAGTACTGGCTTGCGCGATAATTGCTGGCGATCGTTGTTCTCACAGTTGCCTGGTACGCGCGGAGGTGCCATGCTCCCGATCGGTTTGCTTTGTCAGAGCAGCGAGTATAGAATCTAAGATGAAGGTTGCGGCATTGTTTGCTGGCCAAGGTTTTCAAAAGTTCGGCATCCTCAAAGGCTTTGCACAGCGCTATCCAGCAGTGCTGGAGCCTGTTCTTGCTGAGGCGGATGCCGCACTGCCGCAGCTTCACCTCAGTCGATTACTTGCAGGTACGGGACCCGAAATCGACGTTACACCTACCGAGATCGCGCAGCCACTCATGCTCGCAATGGGGATTGCAACATTTCGAGTGTGGGAGCAGGCTCACAAGCCAGAAGGTGCAGAGGTTGCGTTTGGGTTGGGCCACTCGCTAGGTGAGTACACGGCCCTAACAGCTGCCGGGCTATTGCCTTTCAAGAACGCTCTGCAGCTGGCACGGGCTCGTGGGGAGGCAATGCGTGATGCCGGAAATGCGGATTCACGGGAGCAGGGAATGATGCTTGTAAACAAGCCTCGTACATTTGCGGCTGACAAGTGGCCGTCTTTGTTTGCCGAGTCGGCTCGAAAGGTTGACGCATCAGTCGCACTCTACAATTCCCCGTCGCTAATGGCTGCCAGCGGCACTTTTCCCGGCCTCAACCATTTTGTCGACCTCCTACGTGAAGCAACGGGTGAGAAAAGGCTCATCACTAAACGGCTTCCTGTATCCGGTGCGTTCCACTCGCATCTCATGGAGCCAGCTTCGCAGAAGCTCGCTGAGCTTATTGCGAAGGCGCCGTGGCAGTCATTTGACAGGTCCCGCTTCCCAGTTGTCTCGAATGTCACGGCACGGCCATACGAGTCACTAGAAGCTGTGAAGGAAGGTTGTGTAAAAGGGCTCACGGCGCCTGTCCATTGGGCGCAATCTATCCAATTCGTTGAAGGCCACGTAGACGAGTATGTGTCAATGGGTGCACACATTGGCAGCCTCATGAAGGCCTTTGTCAAAACGCCGTCAGTAGTTCTTGATGCCTCCAGCGACGACGCTGCGGCATAAAATGATACCCAAACGTCACCTATACTTCGATAAAAATGCTTCCCTAGCTTACTCTCTAAAATTTATTTTGTCACGCATCGTAAACCACGATTTATGCATCTGCAGCAAGCTGTTTTTGCTTTTCTTGCTTTTTCTGGCGACGAAACTCCTCAATCTCGCACTTCAGCTCCGCATTCGGAACGACTTCCTCAATCTTTAGCGGAACCCGGTTGAACGGGTCTGTTTGGTCACTGAGTAAGTGGGTCTTGATAGTGCTAAAGTCAATGTTTACTTTCGATGTCGGCAACGTGACAGGGTTCTCCATTATCGTAAACATGAGCGGGTCTAAGTATTCGTCAGGGATATCGTCACCAAACTCCTCGTCCTCTTCTTGTGCTTCCTCCCAGGCGGATTTCGTACGCTGCGCTAGGTCTTCAAGCTGATCAAGCTGCACGGGTGACAGCAGGTTGTACTTTCCAAGCACGTCGCGCGCTTTCACGAAGTTCTCGTTGCGGTAGGAGCGCTCGTCCTTAGCCAAAGCCTTTGGAAATGCCGCTTCGTTCCGCAAATTCAAATACACGGCGACCAAGTCCGTCAGTAGTTGGCGCGGGTGGAAGCCGAGTCGCGCGGGCTCTTTGACCTTCAGCTCACGACACTTTGGTCCAACCAAGGCGGCTAAGTTGTAGTTAAGCATCACTGCAAATCGGTCTATTATCTCTGGCGTCGTAAAAATTCGCGGCACAGAACCTGTGAACGTGCTTAGCAGGTCTACTGACGCCGAGGCAAAGTGGAGGAGGCTCCTTGCAGCTGATTCGGCAGATCGCAGACGCGACGCTGGATCCGTGGGTTCATCATCTTCGCCTGAAGCTGGCTCGCTGCCATCAGCTGCATCAGTGCGTCGCTCTTCAGCACTGTCTCCGGGCGTGTCTACCTCCATTGCCCCTTCGCCGGATGCGATGCTCGCATCTGTACGAATGCCACTACCTCTCGCAGGTAGAGCCGGGTTACCTGGCTGATCGATCTCGCTCTGCAAATTGCGCACCTCAAGGAGCTTGCTGAGTGCCTCATCCAAAAGATACGTTGCATCGCTTAGTAGAAGCGCAACGAACTGCACAAAAAACTCGGGGTCACGCTGCGACTCACTCACGAGCTGTCGCACATAATGCGGGTCACGCCATAGCACTTTCAGAACTTGCGAGATGAGCTCTCGCATACTGAACTTCTCGTAGAATTGCGATGTGCGGCCAGTATGCTCGACATCAATAAATGAAGACATGAGTGCAGGCAGTAAATGCCGCTGGCAGCTTTCTGATGTGGTGAAGAGTGACGCAAATGCTCCTGGCACTGACGACCCGTTCGTGAGCGGCACGTCCGCGCCACCAAAGAACAAAATCTCGACAAACTTACTGCGTAAGTAAGGATTGCGCAAAACGCGGGGGCTACTCATGTAGAATATGCACGCATTCACTAGCAACTCACTGTTCTCAATCATAGTGGGGTTTCGCAAGAATTCCTGCGTCCGCATAACGCTTCGCGTCACTGTGAGAGCCGCCTCAATCATGTATTCTGGGAAGCTCGCATATGCTTCAGGTGCATCATTGGGCCACGGAACGTTCAGGCTCATCTCATTGGGCTGACCCTGTGATGTGAACATGGCGTAGGCTAGTGTGAACGATGCAAAGCGACCTGAGAGGCGGATGAACTCAGGCTGCTCAATCTGAGCGGTAATGCCCGCAAGTTCGCTCTTGATAAGGGCTACCATATGCTGTGTTCGCGTATCATGGATGCGTCGCAAGGGCGCAGGCATGGACATTAGTCTCGGATTAGAGTCTGCACTCTCAAGCTCAGCCTCGAAGTAATTGAGATAGCGTCTCATTGATCCCGTTAAAGCTTGAATAGCAGCACTAAGGCCGTAGTTCATGAATCCTACTGTCAAAAAGAAGCACTCCGTTACAAAGTTGAGAGGCTCGTCTCGCGACCGCGAATTGAACGGCGCGTCCTGCGCAGCCAACAGCTTTGTCTCGTCGCTTAAGTCGTAACTCACCTTGTTTGCAAAATACGCTGTGTTCACCTTCGCAAGCTCCTTAGTCACAAGCGCGAAGTCAAGTTTCACAAATGGGTCGGAGAGGCGCAGAAGCATGGTGAATGCATTTATCATGATGCCAAAACTGCTTACTTTCCCTGGAGTACGGTTCATGGCGGTCTGGCCATGGTTGGCGTCCAGCATTGCCACGAACCAGTCGAGAACAAGGCGGCGCACCTTCGCCGATTTGCGTACCAACATCTTCACGATCCGAAACTGTGTCTCGCCGAGCAGCTGAGTCACAGGCTGCGCATCGCGTGCGAGCTGCTCAGCTTCGCTAATTGGAGTTTGCACAATCATCTTCGCACCGTGAAGAGCTAAGAGCCCACCGTCCGCAATACCCGGGGAAAGGATACGTGACATTGTTGTCTGCATGAGCACAGACGGTGTCCATGGTCGCACCGTAGGTAATTCTAACACAATCTCGGCCACGCCAGGTACCTCAAGAATGGCCTCTAATGTTGTGTAGACAGCAGTTGTGCCGGGATCGCCAAACTTAGGTATCGGCAGCGATGCAACAGCTTGTGAAACAGTCGAAGGGAACGCATCCTCATCATCCTGCAGCACAGCGAAAAACCCCGTCAAAAAACCGCGGTCTAGTCTATCGCTTTTCACAGCTGCAAGCAGCGCCTTGCCCAAGTCGGCATAAATCTCTTCGTCCTCCGCTGCTGTAGCACTGAGTACTGCAAAACGCAAAAGAACTTCCCGCACTTGCTGCGCTACTTCGGGGAGTGACCGCGCGACGTTTTCGAGGCGTCCATAACACGTCATAAGATAAGTGAGTGCATTTGGCGGACGATTGGAGCTTGTCAAACGGTCCCAAATGAGGGAGTCAATTTCGAGATCACTTAACTCGAGCCATTCCTCATTTTCGAGATCGCCAGAGTCACCAAACACAAAAGCGACCGAGGGAATACGAGGTTTCTTCGTCTGTGGCGGCTTCGTAACAGGCTTCTGCAAGGCCTTGGCACTGGGCTCTGGGTCCGCGAGCTTTGATGGCGTAGCCTGAGCTTGTGAGATAGCGTTTTCAGGCGATGGGACAGCTCGCGAAGCGGCTGCTACAGGGGTTGTGGCAGGCGCACTTGTCTCTCTAAGGTGGGGATTCGGAGCTTCCTCTGGACGATTTTCAGGAGGACTTTCAGTCGACGATTGAGCTTGGCGCCGCTCCAACTGCGCAAGATTCTCAATGCGGCGTCGTCTAATTTCGTCGCTGTTCATCTTGAACGAACTAAGGGACAACACCACGCCACGAGAATCGGAAGCTTCCGTCGTGCTCCGGATGACCAAGCTTTGTGTCCCAGCTAGCGTATCGTGTTTCGAGGGAGGGAGCTGGACGCACGAAACAATCAGAAATAATGCGCTTTGCTCGACCAAATGTAGTGTACTTATTATTAGCGAAGTTACCTCAACCATGAGGAACTTTGTAGTTCGAAGTAACGATGGCAGCTTCTGAGCTTTATCAATGCGAATTAGGAGCACACCAATAAGGCATACCCTAAAGAGAACAGCCTTCACACTTTGATCACTTCAGCTTGCATTTGCAGAAACTAATTCTTGCATATTAATTTGTATCAGGCCTGACACTTTGAAAAAAAAAAAAAGGAACTGCAGCACCTTCTGTTCTCGTATGGTCTCCCACTACAATACTTGGTAAGGCCCTCAGGTGTTTAAATAGGACTGATCGGACGGGAAGTCTTGTATTCACCTGGGTTTGGCCGCAGCTGCTGAATATTGATTAGCTTTGGAGGCATGTTGATCGATTGAAGTGAAGCAGATTTGATTGCACCAGAACGGCCGCAATTTTGTAGCTTGAGTGCTGTTAATAAAATTCCAGCCGAGAGCTCACAGCTTGTGCTTTCAGTGCTTGTAGATCACGAGGTTCCATTGGACTTGGCAGGCGACTAAGTGTTGGTTGTGTTTATTATCATCGTTAAAATTCGCAGTTATCTAGATTACCAGAAAAGTTATCATTAGGCGCATGAGTGCATCTCGATCAGGTAGCCGTGACTTTATCACCGTCGGACTGCCCCATGACATGGACTACACGTTGAGGGATTAGCGTCGGTAAAGCATGATCGCTATTGCTCCAGACGCAATGTCCCAATATCAGCCCGTGAGAGAGTTAATTTTAGTTCGTGAAGATCGTTCCTTGCCATTCTGTATCACATTGGAAATGTTCAGCCGCTAATCTAAAGCCATTTCCTTTGGCTTGCTTCTTGTGGGAGACTGCAGCACACTCGTCTACCTAAAAGCGCGTACGCTTTTCAAAGGTAGACTACATTTTGAAATTGGTACACGCGCGTGTTATGTTCAGTCAGTCTTCTTTTGAGCTGCTTTTGACTGTTTTGCCTCGTCAGCAAAGTGAGGAGCTCACTGGTGGGATCAGCTTGGCATCCTGGCGCCGTCAATGCGAGATGATAATAGCTTCGCGCTGTCACGCGTTCGTTCGGTCGGCCACTCTACTATGAGTCTGGCCAGCAGTCCACCCACACCTTAAACTTTTTTGAAAACGAACACAAGATAGATAGAGCAGGTTTCCAACTGATCGTCATCAAGAATGAGGTTACCACGGCGGTCAATAAGGCGTTTGCTCAGAGCTTCATTATAAACTCCCTCGGACTCGCGGACACGTTTGTCAAAGAATTGCAAGAATGGTTCACTGAGTTCCAGCTCAAGGCCATATTCGCGAGCCAGCTTCGCAAAAGAGTCGAGGGGCACAACGTATTCTGGGACGTTATCGACGGCCTCAGTTAGAAAAAATGTGTAGCGGTTTCCCGCCAGGTTGGGGAACTCTCCGGTTGGGTTTGGCGCGTCGAATTTGATTTTAAACTTGCTGTTCCCCCACTCAGTCCGGCCTGAGCGCAGATTCTCGGCGAGGTAGTCAGCGTTAGGAATCGTGCCAAAAAAGCGCCCTCCTGGGCGCAGGGCAAACGACACGTTCCGTAGTGTCTGGTGAATGCGCTCCTCAGAATCGAAAGCGTAATGTAATGCAAACTGGCAGCTCACGCAATCCACAGGGAATGCGTCAGGGTGCACAATGTCCGAAACGTCTTGCCCAAAGCAGTTCCCGACCTGGAAGTCAACCCACAGGGTCTTCGTGGTCTCCCGATAGCGTTTCTTGGCGTCGGCAATGCTCACGTCGGCAATGTCAATGCCAATAAGGCCATCCGCGCCGGCGCGGCGCCACTTCTCAAGATCCCCGCCTTTACCACACGCCATGTCTAGAGCAACTTCATATGGGTTCGAGTTTTCAAAGATTAGGAGCCACTTCACAAAGTTGTTGAAGTTGCGGAGTCCGAGGAGGCTTGAGGCGCGGCGGTTGTCGTTCTTAATGGAATTGTAGTGCGAGCGCACCGCCTCATCATTTTGTGTCCCGGGCTTCCGCACCTTCACACTGTGCATGGCCCCATATGGCCGTCGCCGCTCGCTCATTTGCTCGTACATGTGTAGCGCGTACTACTACTGTACGGCACTGCTCTCCGCCCGAGTGCAATAATACGCAGTGCGATTCATCACGACATATTGCTATTAATGTGCGAATTTCCCGGGCGGGGAAAGGGTCGCGGAAATAAGTGGCTATCGGCGCCGGAAACGTGCATATGAGTGCGCACGGGGCACGCTGGCCCCGCAGGTATGGCGGCAGCACGTCTCGAGGGAGCTTGTGGCGTTGCGCGGCGTCGTTAGGTCGCGGTCTGCCCCACGCAATGCGGGGGGCGCCGTTGCCTGACACGTTCTAGAAGTCTATAGGCAATAAACGTAAAGCAAAACAAAGCAAGCGGGTTGGGGAGACTATGTACGGATGGTGGGAAAGGTGTCTCAAAATAGGAGCAGCTGAGTCTACTCGACGCTGGGACCAAGGCTCTCCTTGATAAAGTTCGCAATGGCAACAGGAGGGCGGATGACGACCATTGTGCGCACAAGTTCGAGCACCTCCTGGGGCTGGACGCTCTTCTCGTAAAGACCAAGCAGCTCCATGGGCTGAGGGTACGACATGAGAGCGCGATAGAATGCAAGGGCGGCTTCGACGAGCTGGCCGCCGTTGACAAGCGAGTCCGCACGCGCAATCTCGCCGAGGAAGAATTGCTCGCGGGCCTGCAGGTCGCGAGGCAGCGGAGACTCCTCGAGGCTTGTGTTGATAAGCTGCTCGATCTCCTGGCGCTGCTGCTTTTTGGACGCCTTCACTGCGTTGTCCTTCTCTTTGAAGTACTTGGTGTTCTTGCGGCGCAAGCTACGGCGAAACTCGGGCGAGTGGCGGCGCTGGTAGTCGAAGTAGGCGAGGTATGACAGTGCGCCAACGAACACGGTCGTCGCGGTAATCGATGCGGTTGAGGGCATTGGTCTGCGGCGACTGGGTTCTCTTCTGAAAAAAATCGGCCGTACTTCTAGGCCGCACCCTATTGAGACGTCCCAAGCTCCGCATCATGTGACAGCAGCCCAAGTGACCGCGCACCGCACTACGAGCAAGCCAAAGAAGCTTGGTTTGAGGCGGTGGCAGCAGCTATATGAATGCAGATCGAGGACAAAAATGCTTTATGATATCTTTGTTAACTAATACACACACCGTGTGGGCAGACTGCCTCGCCACATAGTCCAAGTAGGGTTTCCGGTCTGTCGCGCTTAGCAGTAAACAACGACAACTACGTGGACGGGGCTGCAATTTAATGACTCTCTGGTGATTTGACAGTATCCTCCGCCATACTTCTTTGTGAGCGCGCTGGAAGGCGGCAATGTAGGCACACATCTCCAATTACTTGTCGCGGGTTAGGTCACGTCGACCCCTTGGTCGGTTAGGACTAGTGTCCACGCTAGCCCGGTCGCAATGAGTTTAGAGCTTCCTCCCGCCGCCGCACTAAGCAGCCTTCCCCGCGAGCAACAAGCTGCAGTACTTGGGCTGCTGTTCGAACCCTGCGACACACTTGTGGAATTCGTACTGCCCGTTGTGGGCGGTGCGGCGTCGTGGCCGGATGTCATTGAACGCGTGCGCGCACACTTGCAAACGCTCAGCGTGAGCGACGCTCGCACAAATCAGATTATCGCTGCTCACCCACGGCTTGGCGCCAAAAAGGTCGACAGCGCGCAGTCGCGTGCGGAGCAAGCGACGCTTGGTGGAGAGAGCGAGGCGGCCATTCTTGCCGACATGAACGCTGCCTACGAGGCGGCATTTCCGGGCCTGCGCTACGTTGTTTTTGTGGCCAGGCGACCGCGCTCTGAAATCGTGGAGGACATGAAGCTGCGCATTGCGGCACACGATCGCGCCGCAGAAGTCGCACGCGCATTCAATGCAATGTGCGACATTGCGATGGACAGACAGGGGAAGATGTTGCATGTAGACGTAAAGACAAAAATTTAAAGGAAATAGTCAGGTGTCTTTCTGCTCACGCTGGGCTCGTCTGCGCGCGGGCACGGGTCATATTGCAAGAATGATGTGTAGAGGTCTTCGTCGAGCTCCATGATAGCTGCGAGATTGCCGCAGCGGTAACAGTAGTTCGGCGCACTGAAAATCGTAACGACCTGCTGCTCGTGAGTCCATGCATAGCCCTCCATGACGAGCTGATGGGCGCGCGAGATGAGCTGCAGGTTGTTGCGGTGGTTGAACTGCTCGCTAATGTCCTGACCGAACGTGAAGCCAGCACCACGGGGCGAGACGCCCCAATTTTGTCGCTCATCAGGGTCGCTCCACAGCAAGTCCGACATCGGGCCGTCGTGCGGAACCTCCTGAAACCGGTTAAGTTGGCGGATCGCATCTATGGAGTCAATGTTCGGGCTGAGCCCGCCGTGGAGACAGAAAATCTTGTTGTCAACAAGCGCTGTGATTGGCAGATAGTCAAATAGATCCGTGAGCATACGCCACACCGTCGCGCTGCCGTACTTCCGCAAGCACTCGTCATAGAACCCGTACACCTGCGTCGTTTGTCGCGACTCGTGGTTCCCTCGCAGGATTGTGATGCGCTTCGGGTATCTTACCTTCATCGCCAGCAAGTAACTCACACTCTCCACTGAGTAGTACCCGCGGTCGACGTAGTCGCCCATGAAAAGATAGTTCGTGTCGGGGCACGGCCCGCCGACGCTAAAAAGCTCCATCAGGTCGTGGAACTGGCCATGTACATCGCCGCAGACCGTCACAGGCGCCTGCACCGGCTGAACGTTCTGCTCAAACTGAAGGACGTCCTTTGCCATGACGCATAGTCGGTGCACGTCCTTCTCGCTAAGCGGCTTGCACTGCTTCAGCGTCTCTAGCCACTCGTCCAAGTCACCGCGACTCTCGGCAGCAGACGCCACGCTTCCGTTCGGTCCGGCCGCTACGATCTGACCGTCGTCCTCCATGTGCACGTCAGGATCAATATCCATGCTCCTGCTGATCAAGGGCGGTGAGTTGATGTGGAGGATGCTTGGTGACAAATCCAGACACTACCACCACAACTACCACAACCACCACCACCTCCAACGCACTCGTACGCCACGCACACCGCTCTTGAAAGGCGCAAGTTGTCATTCGCGCGTTTTTTAAAAAAAAATTGACAAACTAGCCTACAATTCATGCTCATACGGTCTGCTGGTAATTACGCGCTGCGCTCAGCTGTGGATAACGAATAACCCTGGGCACTGCTATGTAAACAAATGCTTAGCTTATCTAGCTGCGGGGCGGCGGGCCGCCTTTTTGACGCGCATATTCTAGGCGCCTGCTTCGCCACTGTTTAGGTCAAGGTTGTAAGAGGTGCTGGGCTTTTGAAAATTGAAAGAGGGCGACAGACTTAGTCAATTCCGTGCAATGAAGAGAGGTACGCTTGCAACGTCAGCTCCTCGGCGTGCGCGTTTTTGGGAACTATCCTGTAGCAATAAGAACAACTCTCTAGTGACTCCGAGCAACTATGCAAATTCGAAATAGAGAGGTTAAGTAAATGTAAAGGCTCTGGAAACACTGTAGTCGAACTTGTGGTACCAAATCAGGTAACTTAACGTCTTGCCCTACATGGCAAGCTCAGTGATTTACCCTCCAACTTGTTTTCAGTTTGCACATTGATGTCATTCGAGCTCTATCCAAAGCCACCAGCACCCGTTGTGAATGGTATTGGCCTGAGCTACCCTGCGACACGGCCCAGACAAAGCATACAAACTCCTAACTACAACGCAGCTGTGTACACACCGCCGCAGCAGCTGCACCCATACGAGCAACTTGTGTGTAACGCTGACCGAACGTGCGTCTATCCACATGTTTGTGACTACTATTAACTGAGCTTAACTTCGTTTAGTTTCCTGCCGGCTTAGCCAGCCACGACTAGCCCCAGTTGGGTTTTGAATTGACATAGCCTGCTCGGGCGCCTGCTACTCGAGTACCAGCTACTCGTGCGCTTCGTCAAACTGAGAAACGATCTCAGACATGATCTCGTTAAAGTTTTCTTCACCCTTGTCTTCGCCGTCGCTCGGCTTAATGAACTTCGCAGAAGACACACGGTGGCGCACGTCGGCCGTACGCGCCGAAAGTTTGCTCCACTGCGCGCCGCTCGTCACCGCCTTCTGGGCCTCATTGTAGTAAGCCACAAACACACGCATCATATGGTATGTCTTCCATACGGGGCAGAACGCGTCATAGTCGCTGTACCCATTCTGCTGCAGAAAGTCGTCGTTGATAAGCGCAGCCGTGTCGAGCGTGATCTTGTCGCTGTCCCCGAGCGCGGACTTACCCACGAGCTGCACAACCTGCTCGAGATCGTGCGCCTTTGAGATGATCTCCTTCAGGTTCGTTCGAAGCTGCTGGTACTCCGGGTAGTTCTTCGAGTAGTACCCGTTCAGCACGTCTGTATACTTCGAGTACGAGTCTGCCGTGTTAATCGACGGGAAGTGCTTGCGCTGCGCAAGCTTTTTGTCCAGACCCCAGAAGACCTGGGTAATACCCAGCGTTGCCTGCGTGACAGGCTCAGAGTAGTCTCCTCCGGGAGGCGACACGGCTGCGACAATGGAAACAGAACCAAGGCGTTCGGGAGAGCCCAATGTGTAAACCTTGCCGGCGCGCTCATAGAAGCTCGCGAGCTTCGTCCCAAGGTAAGCAGGATACCCCTGATCGGCCGGCATCTCACCCAAACGGCCACTCAGCTCACGCAGAGCCTCAGCCCACCGACTCGACGAGTCGGCAATCATAGACACGTTTTTACCCTGGTCGCGGAAGTACTCCGCGATCGTGATACCAGTGTAGATTGACGCCTCACGCGCCGCAACAGGCATGTTACTCGTATTCGCCACGAGTGTTGTGCGCTTCATGATCGGCTCCTGGCGACCGTCGATCTCCACCGTAAGCTCCGGGAACTCTCGCAGTACCTCGGCCATTTCGTTGCCGCGCTCGCCGCACCCAACGTAGATAATGATGTCTGAGTTGGAATACTTCGACAAACTCTGCGAAATTACCGTTTTGCCAGCGCCGAAGGCACCTGGAATGCACGTGGTGCCTCCCTGCACCATAGGGAACAGTGAGTCAAGTACACGCTGGCCTGTGAACAGTGGGTAGTCCGCGGTGGTTTTCTCTGCAACGGGGCGCGGAACACGTACAGGCCAAACATGGTACATCCGGTAATCTGATTTCTTCCCGTCGAACTCAAGCTCAAGCAGCTTCTCCTCGATTGTATACGAATCCGGCTTGGCAATCCACGTCACCGTACCCTTTGCCCGCGGCGGCAGAATGATCTTGTGCTCGGACACGAGCGAGTTTTCGACAGCTGTGCCGAAAACATCACCGCCACTGAGGTGATCGCCAACCTTCACAGACTTCAGCGGTGTGTACTCGTACTTCTTTTCGCGATTGAGCGCGAGTGCAGATATACCACGCGGGATGTAGATGCTGTTCGAATTGTTCTTGATCGCACGCAGCGGGCGCTGGATTCCGTCGTAGATTGTCTCCATAAGACCCGGTCCCAGCTCAACGCTCAGCGGCTGACCTGTACGGAGAACAGGATCCCCAACCATTAGACCCGACGTCTCCTCATACACCTGAATTGTCGCCTTGTCTGCTTCGATGCGAATGATCTCACCCGTTAGCTCTTCATGCCCGACCTTAACGAGTTCGTACATGGCGCAGCCAAGCATGCGCTCTGCCACAACAACAGGACCGCTGATGCTGAAAATCGCACCCTTTTTGGAGTTCGAGTCGTCACCATCAAGGGAGACATTTTGTACAAACTTATTCGCCGACGCAACGCTCATTGGAACGGTGTCTGCCTGCCGCACGAACGAGGAGAGGGTGTGTGTAAAGCAAATCACCGAGCGGCCACACTGAGGGTTACGTCAGTCGATAAGGGTAGGGGGGCTGCGGTGGCTGTCGCCAGCGACTCGTGCGATGGTAGCACATTTGAGTGCAACCACCATACAAGGTGGATTCTTAGAGCATTGTACGACATTGAGTAGCGTGTGATCTGCGTGAGTGCGCTCAAAAATTTATTGAGGAAGAGTCTCAGCCTTTGGTAATTTTGTAGAACGATTGTCGCCCCAGTATGCAGGTCCAGGCAACAACGCTGGCAAGAGTACGTTTATTTACGGCTCGCTGTCCTGCTTGAAAGGCTAAGTACAGGAGTTGTTTGAGGTACCACGACTGCTAGTCGCCACCTTTGTGATTTCTGATTTGCATATGCCCATCAGCGACTGAGCAATGCGTATTGCATACAGCAGTGCATTTCAACTATCTCTATTGTGAACTTGTGTCCGCCTTCGCGAGAAGTGGCCGCTAATATAAGACCTCCCTCAAAACATCACGCCACTTATGTCACAAATACAGGCAGTGTGTCATTTCCAGATATAAGTTAAATTAGATGAATTTTTAAGCCTTGAGCGCGTACTTGCGCTTCGGGAACGCCTTCGCCTTCTTCTGGGCGCGGAGGGTCTTAGCGTTCTCCTGCTCAGGCGTCATTCGCCGACGCAGAGCGCGCGTGAGCTTCGGGCGCAAATCTTTAGGAAGGAGCTTCGGGTCCGTCACATTTGCGGCGACCTGCGCTCGCGCGTTCGAGTTGATCACCGTAAGAGTGCGAGCAATGCTCTTGCGCACACGCTTGATCTCACCGGCGCGCACGTTCTGCTGCTTGGCGCGCAGCTTCAGGAGGTTCTCCTTAAGGTCCTGGAGCTGGCCCTTCAGCTGGTCCTCGGAAAAGCCCTTGATATCCTTCACCTTGATGTCCGACATTTCTTATGCAATGAGATCTCCAAAAGTGCAATTTCCCAAAACTGTTTTCCACTGGGGCCACCCACTCGTTGCAGCTCGGCTGCGTCGCCCGTGACTGAATGAGTCAGCGACTCGACATTGAGGAGCCCTTGGGACCGAAGCCCTAAAAAGTAGCACGTGTTTTTCTGGGAGCAGGTACGTGGCGTGACCCGGCTCTCAGGCTGGGCAACCCTATACGGACTCGCCGTCCTGAATCGCGACGCGTCACGACCACCCTCCAGCCCGAGTCTGAGCACTGTCGTCGTTATTTTTAATCAGATTGCCAGAAAACTGTCTTATCTTGCGCCCGACTCTTTTAGTCTTACGCGTCCCAAGCCGCATCTGCACTCCAGCGATCGCACAGTGGAATTAACGATCAAATGGCTTTTACCAGTGTCATGATACACATGTGCGATTCGCTAGGACATGCACTATACATATCCTTTAACATTAACACTATGATGCTGGGCTCGCATATTTACGAGTTGATAAAATTCAGGGCTAAATTGCAGCAGTGATTTTGAAAATAAGAGCGATAGCACTGCCCGGCCTTTAGTGCCGAGTTGGCCGCCGCGGTGCGTTGCCAATTACGCGCGCGTTTTGAAAATTTAAGAGCGCCGCTGATTTTGTGGCTCTTTTACTTGTTATTCGACAGCTTATGTAATACACGACACCTCATCGCGGCGCCGCCTCCTCGCCCTTCGTTTCAATATCCCCCACTCCTTCACCCCTCACGTTTGACTAGCAGCCACAGATGGGATTGTCGTTCTCGAAAATTTTCGCGGGTCTTTTGGGCCACCAGGAGATGCGCATCCTAATGGTTGGTTTGGACGGTGCCGGTAAGACCACGATTCTCTATAAGCTGAAGCTCGGCGAGCTCGTGCACACCATTCCTACAATCGGGTTTAACGTTGACACGATCGAGTACAAAAACATCACGTTCACCGTATGGGATGTCGGTGGGCAGGACCGCATTCGCCCTCTGTGGAAGTACTACTACCAAAACACGCAGGGCATCATTTTCGTCGTCGACTCGAACGACCGCGATCGGATTGGCGAGGCGCGTGAGGAGCTACAGCGCATGCTTAACGAGGACGAACTACGCGACGCAATCGTGCTTGTGTTTGCTAACAAGCAGGATATGCCGAATGCTATGAACGCCGCCGAGATCACGGAGAAGCTAGGCCTCCACTCCATGCATAGCCGCGAGTGGTACATCCAGGCGACTTGCGCGACGCGTGGTGATGGCCTGCTCGAGGGCTTCGAGTGGCTTTCGTCCAAGTTCAAGAACCGCTAAGCTGCGTGCCACAGCGTCTCTACGCCCCTCTCGGTTGCGCATAAGTTATACACGCTTGCCACACTCCAAACTCGCCCGTTTGTCTCCATAATGAATAAAGTTAAGCTAAAAGCTGGACTAGAGTAAAGAACAGTAGGGTCAGACCGGCGGCACCACTCGCAGCCGCAAGCGACACCGCGTCATTGCGCACCTTCGCGAACGGCGCGCTAGGCGGACTTGTGTCGGCTGGCGCTGTGCCCGCCAACAACACCGCCGTTGTTGATGCGTTTGCAGACTGGGATCCAGGTGCAATTTGTGGCGCCGTGTATGTTGTCGAATTGTTGTTCCCGACACTGCTTGTATCTGTGGTGCCGCACGTAGCATTACCGCCGTTCGCGCTATTAGAGCTGTTGGAGCACCGCATTGTGTATCGCGGCGCATTCACGGCGCGCGGGACGCCAGCGGCTCCAATGGCCTCGATTTGAGGATTGCCGCCGTCGGCAACTGCGTTTGCCAGTGAGACTTCGTGGTTGTCGAGATCGTACACAATATAAGCTGCGGTAATAAAACGATCTCCGAGGATATTTGTCGAGCTCAGAGTTGTATCGATACCCAGCGAGCAAGTTCCACTGCTAGGAATTGAGCCGTCCGCGTTGAGATTGCTGGGGTCAATGAGATTCTGGAAAGGAACGCTGATGTGCGCGCCGCTAAAATCGAACGTCAATGCGTCCGTACTAGACATCAATCGGCTGCACGAGACGCTCGGCGTGAGACTGGACGCCGCCGCGCTCGGGTCAATCGCGCTCACTATAGCAGTGACCATATCAGCTGAAAGAATCATGTTGGTCGTCCCTGAGTCTAGCAGCACCGACTGCTGTGAACTGTAGATGGCAGTTTTATTATGGTAGATGGCATCCAAAGAGACAAAGAATGAAGATTCTTGCGTGAGCGGAACTGTGTACAGCTGCCCTTCGTATTTTGAGTGGTCGACACCTCCAAACAGAAGCTGGCCTGTATTAGATGGCTCGCTGCCAAGATAAAGCGAATAAGAAACGGAACTGATGATACCCTGGTTTTTCAGCTGCACAGGAATGTTGTCATACTTCGTCCCTGCCTCATCCCCGATGAGACCTATTCCAAATACTTGAGGGAAAGCCGAGGCCGAGGTGGCAAACGCAAAGTTAGCGTTCTCGACTGCAACTTTATCTGAGATATGCAGCACGTCCTGTGCGTAAACCCCTTCGGCGCTGCTGAGATCGGCGTACGTGATCGAAAACGGATCTGTGGTGTTACTACTGTAAGTAGACGATAGCTGCGGGTTGAATGGTGAGGCGACCCACAAGTCACTGCTGCCAGTATCAATCTGTACGGTGACGTTTTGTGGCGGCGTGCCGATAGCGAGCTCAATGCCGTACCAAACGCCATGGTTACTGACAGTCACGTTTGGATCTACGGATCGCAGCGGGCTGTGCTGGTTGTTGGCCTGAGTTTCATTGACCCTACGGTGGACATCGAAAGCGACGGTGCCAGAAACGTTCGACAGCGCATTAGTGAACTGCGCGCAAGTGAGGCCAAGAAATAGAATGGTAAGCATTCGTATGTGAGTGATGAACCTTGCAAGCTCCTTTCAAACACCTCTTATAGACTGATTTCACAAACCCTTGCAAGATAAAGTTTATTAGATCTAAACTAAAAATTAGAGATCCAACTTTGTTTAGTCGCAGAGTGCGCCCGTCTAAACTCTGCCATCTGAGCGACGTATCTAGGAAGCGCATCAAAGTGGTATAGCCATGTACATAGCTAGCTGCACAGGCTGCTTGATATACCTTCAGATAGTAATTAATTGTCAACGCAGCTCTCAGGTGCAGCCGTCCAGCCTCTGTGGCCGTTGCGGTTCTCGGGCAGACTAGAGTGTTTGCTCCATAGACCAGTACGACAAACGCGTGGCTTTTATGGCTATTCAGCCATAGCAGCACCTTGGGAACTCTATCAAATCAGAGACGCCCAAGTCTGCATACTGTTCCAAGCATAACCCAGATTCTTAATTGGAGATCGCCAAACAGAAAATGGCTAAATTGTGCCAACTACAACAGCTTAGCGGCCATTTGCTCACGAGCTTGATATAGTGTTGCGCGTACTGAGCGGCTCTGAGCGCCTTCCTTTTCGGTGATTTATGTCTCTCTCCAAGTTTAGCATAGCAGCCCGCATCGTGGCGCTTCTGCCTACCCTCGCTACAGGTGGTTCGCGTAGGTTTAGGCTTAGTGAGGAGGAGAGCTGTGGCACTTGATCTAGCACTACCACCATCCCAAGGCGCAAGCCAGTCGAAACCAAATATGCCGTCGCTTTCGCAGCAGGAGATTGCTAAGTACTGGGAGATATTCCAACAACAGAGCCCCAGCAATGGGATGCTCCAACGAACGCAGGCAATGTCGGTGCTCCAGAACTCGCAGCTACCTGCGTCACAGCTCGATAAAGTATGGGAGCTTGCGGACATTGACGGGGACGGCCAGGCTGACTTTGAGGAATTCTGTGTAGCAATGCGGCTGGTGTTCGATCAGCTGCAGCACCCACAGAGTCCAATTCCATCAACGTTGCCCACGTGGCTCGTGCCGTCGTCGAAACAGCACCTTCTCGATGCGAAGAACGCACTCTCGGGCAATGGCGCGACGACCCTGCCGAGCGATGGCGGGGATCTTCTCGACATAGACGATGACGTCTCACTGCGTTCTGACTTCAATTGGTACATTGGTCCAGCGGAACGCCGGGAGTACGACGCCGTGTACTCTGTGAACGCAGACTCGCGCGGGCGCGTTTCATTCGACTCGTTCAATGAACTTTACTCCACGTTGAGTGTACCCTCAACAGACGTGTCGTCGGCATGGAATCTTGTGAATCCTAAGAGTGAGGAGAAGATCGACAAGGAGCAGTGCATTGTGTTCCTACACATGCTTAACCAGCGACATCAAGGCGTGCGACTGCCGCGTTTCATACCTGCATCACTGCGTGCCACCTTTGGCAAAGAGATGATAGACTATGACCTCGACGGTAAGTCTGCGGAGATTCGTAGGCCGCAGCCCGCGACCGCGCCCGCTGCGTCGTCGAAGTCGTCGTTTGCAGAGGGCTACTTGTCACGTCTGGGCCTCGGTGGTCGCTCACAAGGCTACAAAACGCAAGGTACTGATTTTTCAACCACCAAGGACAATGATTGGGAGGAGGTGCGGCTGAAGCGCGAGCTCGCAGATCTCGAAGGTCGGCTCGCGAAAATAGAGAAGGCAAAAGAGGACCGAAAGAGCGGCGCGTCGTCGAAAGCCGGAGTGGTACGCCGCGAGCTACAGCTGCTCCTTGAGTATAAAGAGCAGCAGCTTGCGAAGCCCGCGACGCCGGGAAGCACAGATCTGGCCGCGTCGCGGGAGGAGGTGCAAATGATGTCCGAACAGCTTGGCGAGCTAAGAGAGCATTACCACAACCGCGAGCAGCAACTGAATGATTTGAAGCAGGAGCTAGCCGCTTTGTAGAAATCGGACGAAGCGCCAGGAGCCGCGCTTCGTCGCCACGCTTCGCCGCCATGACGTATGAACTATCTAACAGACCCGTCTCGATATGCGTTCCGAGCCATAAACAGCAGGCCTACCTAAAATGTTGAGCTCGCTAGTTATTAAGAGTTCTCGCGAATCGTTGTTAGAATGCATAGCCGTGATGGACCCATGAATGTCAGAGAGCACTATGATTTTTGACAAGATAAAGGTTGACAAACGCGGTTCATTTCGGGTCTCTTCGAAACCAAGTCTACATATTTATTTTTTCTGATCCGTAACATCCTCAGGCTCCGGATTCGGCAGGCGGAACTCTGCCGGCCGGTCGTCCCTTCCCGGGCCAACGGGCTCCCATGCACTCGCGTCGCCAAAGTTCCGGAACGCCTGTGTCAGCTCCACGGGCTCGTACACAATGCGCTTTTTCTCCTCGTCCCACCGCACCTCGGTGTATCCACTCAGCGGGAAATCCTTACGCATAGGGTGTCCCTCGAAACCGTAGTCCGTGAGAATACGACGCAAGTCAGGGTGTTCCTCAAAGAAAACGCCATACATGTCAAAAACTTCGCGCTCATACCAGTTTGCAGACTCGAACAACCCTGTTGCGGACGGGACCGTACTGAGCTCGCTCGCGTACGTCTTCACACGGATACGCGAGTTGTGCCGCACGCTCAGCATGTTATAAACCACCTCGAACCGATTCTCCCGGCTCGGAAAGTCGGCAGCCGTGATGTCTACAAGAGCTTTGAACTGAGCGGCGTGGTGGTCGCGCAAAAATCGGAGGACAGGAATAAGCGCCGATGGTGCGACGTTGAGCGTCAGCTCGTCCTTCCAGACTGTGAACTGCTGGATCAACTTTGGCATCACACTCACAACGTATCGACCGTACTTGTGGAGGTCTGTGGAGACCTCAACGTACCGGTCCGCAACGTTTTCGTAGCCGACCCGCGGCACGCCAGCCTCCACGCGGGGTAGGTCGCGCAAGGACACAATCCCCTCCGGCGCGTCCTGGATGGCCCATCGCTGTGATGCTGTGGACAGCGAGCGGGACTCAGAGACCGCTAGCTTCAACCCGCGAGCGATCCGGAGCGACCTCTGCATGTTGAGTTATAGGGTGGTGTAAAATGGAGCACTCGTGATTGGTATGGCTTATTGAGCAAAAGTCACCCAGGTTCGCACCAGCGAGTCGAATAAGGCCGTAAAGCATGAACAGAGGTGCTGATAGCTATTGACAGTAATGAAGTAATAGTAAGTGCAAGTACAGGCTTGGCGGATTTCACTATACGTTCATTTGAAACGCTCGGACTTGAGCTCGGATGCCATTGCAACCTCAAGTGAGTAGTAGTGTGTGTAAGAGTTGTGACAGCTGGCCAGCGGGAGCTAGACGAAGCCAATCCACGAGTCCATTGCCGCGACTTATCCGTAAAGCCGATCCCTCGAATCGTTCGTTATGCTGTCTAAAAATTTATGTACAAATGCCGCCGCGCGCGATCTACAGCTTCCGCAACATAGCAGTCCTGTTCTAGTCAGAATCTATCGCCACTTTACGCCGAAGCTCTCAATTAATCTCGTCGCCAAGAGCGCGGAACCGGTGCTCGTTGTAGACGAGCGGGTCGAGCGAGCCGACGACGAGATCACGTACGCGCGCAATCACTATCTCGTGGTCTTGCGCAGGTATTGTTTTTTCAATGTCGCAAAGCAGCTGCGCAGCAGCGCCGCGCACGGCCGGAATGCCCTCAAAGATTTTGTCACTTTCAAAGTAGTGTGGGTACTCGTGAAACGGGTTCAGATGGTGGCCGTCCTTGAGACGTCCGGCAAACGCCTTCGCGAGCAACACATTTTCAGGAGTTGGGCTGAGCATGTTCAGCACAGCACGGTTGCGCTTGTGCATGATATCGGCTGTCCGTGAAGGTGTTTGGCAGTTAAAAGTCATGAGTAGGTCAGGCGGGCCCATGGACAGCGACGTCAGCGAGGAGATCGTCATTCCAGCAAACTGAGCTTCGTAGGCCGTTGTTATTATGGCCACAGGCGACGCAGAGTGTCTCAGCACTTTGCGGAGGGAATCTTTCATGGCTCGCTCCTAAGCCATGCCCTATCCCACAAGCTATATTCTGTGCTCAGCTGTCGCTGTATTACGGTTCAGCTTCCTCCAAAGTCGATCGGGTGTTCTCCTGACGTGCACAGATGGCCAAAAGTACCAGCCCTCGCAGTAGAAGCTCACGCACGGTAGAACGTTTATGCGGGTTTATGCGCTTATGTTATCGGAATAGCGGACGACGAACCGCAGGCGATGCGGAAGTATGTCGCGCGCGCGCCCGCCATCTCGCTCGAGGATGCTCTGAATCATGTTCCAAGGGCGCGGAGACGTCAGGCGCGGCGAGGGTCTGCCATAAAATCGGGGCGTCCGTCGGCGCAGTCGCTCCCTGGCTTCCATGATAATGTCTTCGCGCGCCTGCTCGCCGCTAAGCCAAAAATGGATACCCTCTCGAGACAGGTATACCCATCAACTATCCTTTCAAAGGTGGGAATCACCGAAGCGGGAGAAATTGGGGCACTCAGTCCCCACGCAATCTTTCGCGGACCGCGTCTTTGGCTTGCTTCGCTGCCGACGTACACGCATCTCCCGAAACAGGTCATGGGCCGTTTCATATCGCGGCAGCCGACCTTGAACCAGCTGAAGTCACAGCGCGAATTTGGTGACGACGTCCATCGCGTGCTTCTCAATGACATCTCCGTTCTTGCAAAGAAGTACCGTGAGCGCCCACCCCCGCTGGACCGAAAGGTCGTATGCGTAACAGCCCCATCTAAAGACCCCAGTGTTCCTGGATTTGATTTGAGCCAGTTCCCGTTTCTTCAGGCCCTTGAATTGCCAGCAGAGATTCGCAGCTCCCGAACCGGGCTGCATCTCGCCGGCTTTGTTGTGAAGTACACACTTATGTATAAACCACTGACTGCGCACTAAAAGGCCTTATTTCACTATGAAGGCTAAACGCTGTGGATGTAAGTTAGTTTTCTACGCAACGGGCCTTTTAAAGACACCAACGCTCTCGATCTGCTGTGATTTCGCGTTTGTGCTGCTAAATGTAGTTTGAGCGCTAAAAAATGTAAAATGTACATGCTGTCTTATTACCTTTTCCTAGGTACGATTAAATTGATACGTGTCCGAACAATTGTTAGGGCAGCCCATAGAGAACCCACGCCGCTGCAGTGAGATACGGGAGCATGCATGCCTTGCGCGCCTCCCACAGCGCTTGGCCAGTATGCTCATGCTCATCAAATACGCGGCTGAGGAATTCTGCAGTGAATCGATTGCAGTCCTTGTCTTTCACGTTCCAGAGCGTTCCCAAGACTTCACGGCTGCCAGCAACCGCATAGCTTGTCACAACGTCTTTGTTGAAAAATGGATGCTGCACGGCCACGGAGCTGCATCCAAAGAGGAAGACTCCTGTTGGTGTCAGGTACAGGCGCCGAATTGCCGCAGGCTCGGCCAGCATCGATCCAGAGCCATGGCCAACGTAAACAAGGCTGCTCGAGTGTGCAAATGCGTCCACGAATTCATCCCTGGTTGGAGTAACACCCGTGAACCCAGTCCATCCCCGCAGCCGAAAATCGGACGCAAACCTCTCCTGTGTACGCGGCAGGTTGCCTTGTGGGTCCAAGATTGCTGTTACTTTAGCGCTGCGAGCCTGCTCTTGCAATTGTGAGCGCCGCCTGCCACGCTCCGCGGCCCACTCGCTCACCTGGCGAAGAGAGAGAGCGCGCGTGACTGAGCATTCCTGAAGTAGCGGGAGCATCTCCCACGGTAGAGCGCTGGCCTTGCGGTCACACACAAGCACAATATGCTTAGCCTCCCGCTTGGAGACTTTGAATGCTCGCGCTTGCTGCTGTAAATCATTGCACAAAGCTTTCATATCAACCTCGTCCACGGCTATAGCCGCGCCTTGGAAAACGAGGTTGTCAAACAGAGCCCCGAGAAGATCTTCTAGCTGGTCAGCGTCCCCAGTCTGAGCCACGTCACGTAAACAAGCAGCGAGAATTGGGCTAAGAGATACGCTTTTGGGCGTCACGCTGCGAACGTGGCGGCCAACACACCTCGTCACCGCCATGATGAGGTCCTCACTGGCGTCAAGCGCTCCAGGGCGAGAACTGAAGAACGTGATAAACCCCAAAATCCAGCTACGCTGTATAGACACTATCAGGTTCCGCATATTATCATCGAGAGCGTACTGGTGTTTCCAAAAGCGTTCACGCTCTGAGGGCGTATCCTCCTTCACCTCTAATGACCCGGCCTCCTCCACAATCCGACGTATCGAGAGGATGGCGGAAGTGTAGCTAAGAAGTGCTTCATCCTTCGGAAGCGAAGGAGCGCGTTTCTCGGGGAGCCGAAGGGTCACCGCAACACATCCATGCTCACGACGCGTCACGACAAGTGTGTTATCAGTGTCAAAGCTCAGACTTATGCAAATCACATCCTCAGGGGTGTCTGCATTGCTCTCAGGATCCACAGAAACAGGCGGCTGATTGCTTAAATATTCCCGCATTGCGAGGACGGGCTGTCCCTGAACTGTTTCCGCTGCAACAGGGTCAATTTTAGCAAGTAGTGATGGAGCTGCTTGGAGACTTGTTGCAATGCATCCCATATGAACCATTTTTTCCGCCGTTTTGAGTCTATCAAGCCAAGTCAAATTGTTGAGCTCGCACGCCATATAGGCAATTTTAGAGACCTGTGCTTGAACTTGCTTGCGCATGGGCGCAGAGCCTCTTCTCTTATACAGAGCCAATGGTGGGATCGCCATTGCCGACTCCGTGCCTAGGGCGAGGACGGGATCATCACTCAAGACCAGCTGGAGCTTTTTGTATTCAGCCTCGAGGGCATTCAGGGTGTCAGCGCTGGGCCTTTTAAGTGTTGATGCTGCAAGGATCTTCACTATATCGTCCAGACCGTCATTTAAAGGCACATCCTCTCCATACTTTTCCACCACTGAGGTATCTATTACAGCATCCGGTAACTGCAAGTCGCTAGCCATGTACGTTCGTAGTGCTCGACGATAAGCGCGATAACGTACGCCATTGCTTCCTGCAAGCTCTAGTGCGCGAAGCAGCATGGTCTGTAACGCACATGATGCATCAAAATGACTGCCACAGGCACGCAAAGCCTCAAACGCACGATACGCTGCGTGTATTCCAGCAAGAGGAGCCAGGCGATGTTGTGCAGCCGATAATACGGCCATCAGCTCACTCATAGGCACGAACTCTCGTTCATGCAGAACGAAGGGGATGTTCAGCTGCTGAGAGATATCCGCGAAGGCGTGCACCTGGAGCAGCGTCTTTAGAATCTCAATTGGATGCTTTGTGAGTACCTCAGTGTCACCCACCAATGATACAAGCTGTTTGCAGCGCTCAAAAGCCAATGCAGGCTCAGGGGCTGCAAATGCCCAGACTGCCTGCGCCAATATCTTCGTATGGTTCTTGAGCTTTTCGTCGCCCACATACGATAAAATCTCTTCTTCGTCAAAGCAAGTTCTAAAGGCAAGTGTGTAGGCCTCATGCAATTGCATGCGAAGGCTTGCATCGCTCAAGTTCACGAGGGCAACTCTCATCAAGCGGTCAACCTGACTGCGGAGAGCGACCTGATCCGTGATAGCAACGGGTGCCAAGAGTAAGATAAGCAGCTGCCCAATTGACTGGCGAGCAGTGCGATCCTGTAAGTCCATCACGGCATCAGCCAAAGGTTCCCAGTCGCTAAACTTGTTGAGAACTTGGGCCACACCAGCAAAACGTGCAATACATGTACTATCCACGCCCTTGCTGGGCACTAGACGCAACCTTCGAGCGCATAATGCGAGGCCCTGCGCCACTACTGTAAACCCATCAGCATGTCTAAGAGTAGCGATAGCAGAGCGATGCACTTTGTCGAATATGTATTCAGAGGGCTCCGAAAGCATGGCTTCAAGATCAATGGCTAGTCTCAGTATATCCAGGGCCACAATATGTGTCTGGAACGTGCGAGCAAGGTTACCGAGAATGTTGGAGATCCCGCACCTTTGCTTGTCTGTGAGTTGACAATTGACGTCTTTCGACGCTCGACGAAGAACTCCGAGCCATTCTGTCATTTCAGCAGGGTTCATTTGGCGGATCCGCGGCAGGCTTTGCTTAATGTCTGCAGGCATAACACTTGCCCGAAGTGGCCGTAAAAAGTCGACGTCAGCACTGTGTCGGTGCCCAATCGCTGCCCGCAGCGTTGGAGGAAGCGCGGAGAGTAGTGTGCTCGCCGTATTAGTGAGGTTCAAGAGTCTGCTAACATATTCACAACGTCGCGTGTTATCGCTTATGAGCCGTTTGCTATTCATTTCTTGTATGAGCTGCACAGTGAGCTGGGCATGCTCAATATTGAGCGTCTTGCGTGTCACTAGAAAGTCAATAGCAGCCAGACGCCCACTATCCCCGCTCAGTGAAAGATCTCGGAGGGCGTCAAGCGGGATCTCTAGATTTGAGTCTCTCACTAGCAAACGACATGCATGTTTACGCAGCGCTCGAGCGAGGCGCGACTGCGCGGTGAAGTCTGCTAGGACCTCAGCCAGGGTGTTTGGCATTGGCTTGGCATTTAGAGCACTGTATGCCAGCCGTATTTCAGCCTCTGGGCTAGCGCGCCGACGGATCAATACCTCAATGCCCTCAATGTACTTTCTGCACGCAAGTGATGTATCAGCCGTTCTCGCAAGCTCGAACAGAGACGTAAACTCAAGCGGGTCGAGTTGCGGTGCCTGGACGAGGCCGGCCATTTTCAGCAGAGCCTGCTCTGGTTCGAGGGAGGCCATTCCCGTACCTGCACCACCAAACCGCGAAGCACGCGTCGCCTCTCCGCGCGTGGGATTGTTTTCTTTGGCTCTCTGCAGCAAGCGCGTTAGGGTTCGAAGTAAACAGTTCAACTGGGAGGGAGCTCACGCTGCGCTACCCGCTAAGTATAGCACTAGGTCAAGGGTTCACCAAGCTCGTCGGTAGCAGGAGAGTCCCAGCGACAAACAAAGGCCTGGTGTTCCTCAGGCCTCCTTTTGCGGTGGATGAAGCTTTGCACACTAGCCCTGGTACTTGCCCAATGGCTCCACTTTGCCGCGGCATTTGATATCTGGCACCTAGCCGGATTCGATGCGCCTACGCGGGTCGCTCCCGAGCTACAACGACGCGACTCGAATGACAGTGCATCGTCGACGTCGGACGACTCAAAGGAGTCGAAGACTAAGTCGTCTAAAACAACTTCCACTCTGAGTATCGACCCGAACTTGCCCGCTGGTGGCGTATCGTTAAAAACGCCTCAGTCCACAAGCACTACATATGTGAAGGCCGGCGGGACGGTAACGTTTGGCTGGAACTACACGAGTTTAATTGCGACGCCCAAAGCGCTGAATATCGAGGCCGTGTGTACGCAAAACAAACAAACCTATACAATCGCTAAAAACCACTCGGCGAAGAGCACCAGCGTCCTCTGGGATACGGGTGATGCCGAAAAGGACGGGGCCCTACACTTGATCACAGCAGAGTACACCCTAGTCATCTATGACTCTGAAAGTTCGCCTTCGGCAGTTGCCTCAGCGGGCTACCTCGCGCCGTTCCAATACACATTCGGTATTTACTTACCGCAGAAGTACAAGCCCTGGCCGCAGAACGCAAAATACGTGAACTCTGCTATTCTTACACGGCCCACCATTCTCACGACAGCGCTGGTCGCGGTGAGTTCTGTGTTGTTCCTCCTCTTGTAGCACTTCTCTTTCCGTTAGGTCAATATTCTGCATAGACCCTAATTCTCTGGGTGATCTCTCCACACACACGAGAACGAACATGAAGTCATTATTAGACGTAATTAAATAGTATCACATATAAATATTATATATTGTAAGCGTTATTTTCCGCTGAAAGCTCTAGACGCTGATCTCCTGGACGTTGTGCCCCTCCTCGGTCAGCCTTGAGCGCGGCATTTGACGCGCAAGGCTGACCACCTGCCATGGTTTCCACGAGTTCGATTTCTCGAAGATCTCGTCGATCTCTTCGAGCGTGCGGCCTGATGTCTCCGGATACAGGAAGTACACCGTCGGTACCATTAGTGCATTGATCGCCGCGAAGATTGTGTAAGTGAACGAATCGATGCTGTCAAAGGCAACAGGCGTGATCATGACAACCATGAAGTTGAATGACCAGTTCGCGGCCGTGCTAAATCCGTTAGCTGGTGCGCGAATGCTCAGCGGCGTAACTTCAGCCGGATACAGCCATGTCATACCAAGCCAGCCAATGGCAAAGAACGTATTGAACACGAACAGGAAAACAGCAGCTGCAATAGCGGCACCCTGCATATCTTTGTGCCCAGATGCCCATGTTGTGCCTGTGAGAATGCCCATAGTGATAGCCTGCCCAGCCGCACCAAAAATCATGAGCTTCCGCCGGCCGAACCGCTCAATGGTGAAAAATGCAACCCACGAAGCAAGGAAATATTCCGTACCATTACACGCGGCAAGAATGCGCGAATTCAGCGGTGTCATCTTAATGTAGTCTTCAAAAATTGTGCCCGCATAGTAAGTGATCAGATTGATACCAGTGATTTGCTGCATAATCTGGGCCCAGATACCAAGCATGGCGCGGTGGAATTTCTTTTGCTTGCCCTGGGTGAACATTGAACGAAATCCCACTGATTTGCCCTCACCCGCAGTCGCGCGTTCCTGTGCTAGGGTGGCCTCAATCAGGTCGATCTCATACACGATGGAGGGATCGTTTGCGGGCAATCCATCCAACCCGGAGAAAGAACGAATCGCATCGTGACGATGGCCGGTTTTGACCAACCAGCGAGGCGACTCCGGTAGCTTCAGAATGAACGGCACAATGAAGAGCGGGAAAACAATCTGGAACGCTAGGGGAAATCGCCACGACACCGAACTATTCTTGATAAAATAGAACGCAAAGTCGATCCAGTATGAAATCATAATTCCGCCCGTGATCAAAGCACCGGCCATCATTACAAGCGGACCACGATGTTTTGGTTTCGCGCACTCAGATTGCCACACTGGCACAGTCGACGTGTTCATACCGTTGCCAATACCGGTGATAATTCGTGCAGCGATAAGCTGACCACTTGAATAAGAGGCAGACTGAATTATTGCACCAATGATCATTACAATGCAGCCCAGAAAGATCGTCTTTCGGCGGCCAAGCTTGTCTCCAATATACATAGTGCATACAGCGCCTGCTAGACAGCCAACCTCGTATACAGCAACGACGAACCCTTGCCAGGTCGAGTTCTTGCTCCTCTCATGTCCTCTGGTTGTAGTAGTGTTCATATCTGGGAATTGACCGTAGAAAGTGGGCAGCGTAAGAAGCGAACCCATAACACCCTGGTCATAGCCGAACAACAGAAATCCCATACCAGCCATTATAGAAATGAGGTTATGCAGTTTCTGGCCGTTGCATCCAAGAAACTTGTACTCGGTTGTATCGTAGGTGGTTGAGTCTAAGTCGGCGTCATGCTTTTCCGAGAACCCACTTCCGGTGTCTGCATCGCTAGGCACACTCCGACTTATTGCCGAGTCCTCAACCTCACTGTTGGCTTCTTCCACATGCTCAGCGGCCTGCTTCTCTTTGAAAAGGCGCATTTTTCTTTAGGAACGGGAACGTACTGATTGCTAACCACTCAATCGTCGAGCAGACGAAAGCCTATTTAAATAGTCTCTGGAGATTACATGGAGGCTCAATGTTAATGCGGGGTCAGCTCTGAAAGACTACTCCCTTATGCAGATGCGTGTGCATGAATATCACCGTTACTTCAGGGAATCTCAGCAGGGCTAGGTTTTAATGTGGGGGCTCTGCAGAGGCTCTTGATCAGGAAACACGATCCGGAAATTGCTCCGAGACCGTCACGGGAAAATAGATCCATGCATTGGAAACTAAGGTTTGATTAATGAGGCCTTAAAGGGCTAGGTCCCGTTAAAGTGCGCTTTAACAAGATTCTAGACCCAGTCCGATGCTTGGCACTTACTCTGTCTACGACTATATCAATAGAAACATTTCTGGTCTCTGGTGTCCTACGGCTCTACCCCGCGGGCGCTTGAGAACCCTACGTCATACCCGAGCCCTAGGACCTTTCGCGAAACGCATGCCTTAGCATGCAGCTGACGTCACTGTTATAGTAATTCCTGCGAATAGCCATGTCACCAAAAAACTGTCCTTTGGATCGAGGGCGCAGGCATCATGGGCATCTCTGTTTTAGAAGGAGTCAGCGAATTACCTTTTCTCATCACACGCTACCATAAAAGTACCGCGGAGGAAACAGTTTCCCTTTAGGGTTATATGGAAACATTGATAATCTCTCATCTGACTCGGTGGCCAAACTCACATTTCCATTCCATCAATCAGGATTGTAAATGGGCATAGCTTTGAGGCGCTATAGCAATCAGAGACATTGCGTCACAAACCCTAGCCCGCGTTCTCCCAGTATGACGCAGGTACTCTGGTAGCTATGCGGCGTCACCCCTCCTGCATATAGAGTGATTGCTATCTATAATCACCGGGGCCGATCACGCTAGGGCTGATCAAATTGCAGATGCGAGCTGCCTAGCCACCTTAGCGGGGTTTGATGGTTGTCCCGTACGCATATCGCCGCTAGCGAGCTAAGTGTTTGTTCCGGAATTATTCTGGCGAGGTGATCTTCTATTGCTGACTTAGGAAGGCTACATGTGACGCCCACATTGGGAGTCTTTATAGTTTCGTGGGCGCTGCTGATATTGAGCACTTGCTTGTACTTGTATTGCCCAGGACAACTTCTGTGATGAGCTAGTTGCCAAGATACGCATCGCGAAACCACTAAGAACGGCATGCTTGTGATTGCGAAGATCGCCTTTAATTAGTGGTGTATTGTACAGTATTCCTGGTGTTACCTTTACGCCGTGGGCCAGGTCCTTGGGGGCTTTTTCGTAATGATAAGGAGGAGAGAAACAAGTTCATTCTTCTCAGAACTAGAATGTTCCTCTGCGAATTAGCATCATTATGAGAAGACCTTTTTTTGGCATCAGCGTCTAGGGTGGTGGGCTGCGGCTGCGGCACCCGACGACCCCTCTCTGCTTTCAGCTATTCCAAAACTTCAGAAATTTGCGCTACGCGTACGCTTCTGCTCTAGGCAGAGGGCGAATTTCCGGAGGGGTAATACAGCCCTATTATTGTCCCTCCCTGCGTCGTTACCAGTACTTTGACGCTATGAAGCTCGAGAGCGCCTTCTTGTTTCCCCGACTCGCGCAGCGCGTAGCAGATGGGTCCAGCATCTTCTTCTTTCGCGATCCCAGAGCACTCAATAGCGTTGCCGTCGCCTGCAATCGTGATCCATCCAAGCTTATTCGGCATCTCCCAGGTTGACAGTCAATCGCTAAGCAGCACTGGCGCTTGTTCCTGCTGCCTCCTGAGTTTGACGACTAAGCAAAATATTGTGAGTGCAAGCTAACAAGTAAAATTGAGCTGCTTCAAATTCTTGGGAACGCAGCTCTTCGAGTATTTTCTGGGAAGTGCCTAGAGTAAGTAATATTTTAGACCTTAGGTAGCACGAAACGCTGCTGTACGCGGGCAGAGAGTGTACCAATGATTATGGCACGTGATTTTAACGCCCGACGGCTTACCAGCGTTGTATCGATAGAGTCCACACAAGCCCCTGCACGGCATCGGTAGTTGATTCACGCCGAGATTTTTGAGGCCCAAGAATGCTGGCGTTTGTGGCGTTCCCCATATTGGCAGCAGTCACTGTGCTGCTCTTGCATCGATGGACATCATTGCGCTCTCTACCATTATACGTCGCTGTCCCTTTGTTCCTGTCCTTCTTCATTCCTATCTCCATTGTTGCTCTTGTGCCATTTGACTTAGTAGACGACGAGACGCTTGATAATCATGCAAGGCTGATAATGTGGCGTATCATTTACTGGCTGTCATTTGCCCTTATGTGGCTTGTCTTGCCAGTTTTACAATCATATGTCGAAAGCGGTTACCATGCGCCGCTTGCGCGCCTGAAAGATGCGCTTAAGCACACTCTCAAATTCCAGGCGATCGTGTTGACAGCTGGCGTGTTCGGCATTTTGTACATGGGAATTAGCACGGGCTTGTCATTCACAAACCTAAAGGCCTTGTGCGTTGCGCTTTCACACTCTTACGGTCTGGTACTTGTGATTTGGTTGCTGGGCCATGGCCTTGTAAGTATTCCGCGGTCCCTGTGGCATGGAAGCGTCGAGGCTCAGTTGTCTAAACTCTACCGCCGTGCAACAAGCGTCCATGACGCGTATGGGGACGCGCAAGCGAACTATGATGACGTCGTTGCGAAAATTATGGCCCTTGAGCCCATCAAGACCGCCAAGTATGAGGACTGGATCAACCATCTCGTGACCTCAATTAGGTCGCAGGATCTGCCTCTGAGTAGAGCTTCGGTTTCGCGTGCGCAGCCTCGCGACCTAACTCCGTCCAACGTTGCTGATCTTAGTCGTCGTCTCTACCGTGACCAAAGTAGGGCAATTCGGTGTCGTGCTGACTGGGCGCGTCTCGTAAGAGACGCCGAGCGCTTGGAATCCTTGAAAGCGTCCGACTCCGCATACATTCATACAGTGCGTCCTACGCTCGTGCGAGCTGCTGCCGTTTTCGTTGGGAGCTTGAGCATAATCATAGCGTGGTCGGAAGTGGTTTCTGGAACGCGTCTCTCCCTCGTGGATCTGATTGTGAAGGGCGCGCCAGCAGGTCTCAAGCTATTATTAGCGGTCTTTTTCTTGGCTTATATGTGCTTTGCCGTAAATTCGTCTCTCACGTCAATGCGTATTTTCAATCTCTACGAGATCGTACCGAAGCACACGGATGCTTCCAGTCTGCTTTTTTTTGCCGCTTATGCGCTGCGGCTAACGGTGCCGCTCAGCTACAACTTCCTGATTTTAAACAGCACGCAGGAAACCGTATTTCAGGAATTCCTCGGGAAATTCATCAATTTGACGCCGCTTGGCAAGTATTTCAATCAATTTTTGCCGCGGCTCATTGTCATCCCCATGCTTCTGACTCTCTTCAACATATACGAGTACATCAAAGACTACCTCGGGTTCGGTCTTGGCCTCAACTATTTCGAGGACGATGATGTTGAGGGCAGCGCTGTCGTATCCACTGAGTCTGAAGGCCGTGAGCTTACCCGCAGGGCTTTACAGGGATTTTCTGGTACAGGGCCGCCGGCACCAGCGATGAGCACGGAGGGAACTGAGGCTAACGAGTCGTTGCTGGGGAAGTTCCGGTCCTGGATCGGACAGTGAAAAGTGAGCGTTCCATTAGCGCAGCCCTCGAAAAACTCGTTAGCATATTTATTTAAGTCTGTGGTGTTACACAATATAATAGTATAGCTATTCCATCTCTCTCTTCACTTTTCTGCTAGCCTCCCTGAATCGCTCTATGGAGCGCTCCTTCGCTTCTGACTGATCTATTTGTGGCCTTGGGTAGTCTAACTTCTCGAATTCGGAGCTGCTGAGACGAGCGGATGGATCAAAGACAGCTTTTCCCGGTACGTTCTTCAGTTCAGGTACCCATTTGCGAATGTACTCGCCATCAGGGTCGTTTTTCTCCGCTTGCGTTACTGAGTTGAATACAGTGTAGTTCGGATCCCAGCCAAAGCAATTGTTGCAGCAGTCCCAATCTACCAACTTATTAGCAAAGTACTGCATTCCGAGTCGATAGTCAAGAAGCAGATTCATGCGAAGGTACGAGGAGACATTCATACGGAGACGATTGTGCATGTATGCTTCCGTATTTAGCTGCCGCATGCCTGCGTCCACGAACGGCACACCGGTGCGGCCCTCGCACCAGCGTTTCCACCCCTTTTCATCGTCCTCCGTGCGCACGTCCGCGAGCTTTAGCGACTGTGGCATATTCATCACGATATGGGGCAGCGATGTTGCAACCATCTGCCGGTAAAACTCCCGGAATGCAATCTCGCGAACCCAGCTATCGACACCACTGGTGGATGTTCCGAAATTTTTGTCGTTATTAGCGCGTTTACGCGTCACGGCTAAAGCCTCTCTCACGGAAATGCTGCCTGTCGCGAAGTATGGCGACATCCGACTAGTGCAGTCAGCACCAGGAAAGTTGCGCTCCTTCGCATAGTGCTTGATGTTCTTATCAAGAAAAGTATGCAGACGAGACAGTGCGGCTTCATGGCCTGCTGGCCAGAGCTCCTCTACATTTTTGAGATGTTCATCGTTTGCATCAAGCCCTAGAGCCTTGTCCAGGTCAAATTCATCAAACTGTTTGAAAAGCTCAGAGTCGCTGCGACTTCTTTTCGCAGGCGAACTTGCCAAATTCAAGTAATATTCATTCGGATCTTTTGCGATCAATGGAATCCAGCCATTCCAATACGATGTAAACACCTTGCGAGGCTGGTGTTCAGCATTCGTCACAAGTCCTGGCTCAACAACCGTCTGGTCATGAAACAATTTAAATCCAACGTCTAAGTTGGCCAGCTCGTCAGCTATAGCAAGGTCCCGCTGCAATTCGTCGTACTCATACTCCCAGTTAGCATAGACATGAGAAATATCGTTCGTCTCGATGAATTCCATAAGTTTGGTGGTCCGTTCCTTGCGGCTGCTAGCGAAAAGAGGCACGAGCGGTATCCCTAGGTCATGCAGTTGAGTAGCAAGCTTTCGGAGGGCTGCAGCCATAAATGACAGGCGGGCGGCACCAATTCCATGCATTGCGTACTCATTCGGTTCAACGATGAAAACGCTAATCAGCTTGTGGCCCTTCTTTTCATTCTTTTCGGCCAAAGCAGCGGCTTGCGAGAGCGCACGGTTGTCTTCCACCCGCAAGTCCTGCGAGCGAAACCAGTGGAGTACACTTCGCGGAGCAGCCTTCACAGAAGACTGGTTGAGCTTCAGCTTCAACCGCTCAAAAGGGGGATCTTCATCTACCTCTTGAGCGCGCTCAATGGTTGGGCGCTTGGGCTTATCGTAACCAGTCTCAGAGTGAGAGCGCTTCACCGCCATGTTTTTTGCGAGTGTGTGCAACCTAGCGAAACAACGAATACTGCGAATGGTTATAAGTCTTGGAGAATCCACTTCCAGGCCACACTCACACAGTGCTTGCTTGCATACAGCCACGCATTGTCTCGCCGAATTTATCATCACGTGTTGAGCCGCACGCACGATTCCGAGCGCGTTAGACTGGCACTGGTGGAGCAACGGGCGCTTCGTTGCTAGAACAATTTAAAGCCTACGTGTATTCACCCCGACGATTCTACTAATGACCCGCATTACAGGTCAATTGAAGGTTGCCGAGCACATCTGCCCAAGTGTTCGCTGATCTGTGCGGCGAGGCCGCATGGACAGCTATCGTTTAATTAGTTATTGACGAGTGCTTAGTATGCGTTCTTTATCCTTTAGATCCAGTCAATTTCTGTGAGCTTTGCAAGAAATGAGTGCGCGATCTTCACTTAAATCATATTAATTGCACACGAAGCCTCAGCACTTCTGAATATCTCCGGCCGTGCTGGCATCCTGAACTGACAGGCCTGCACTCTAAGAGTCGAGAAATCGTTCTTCATGAATCGCTCCAGCTACACAACAGGATCGACACATATATGCATATTGACGCCCAGGCGAGAGAGAAGACTTATGGAGCCCTGCAAAGGCGGCTCGCTACGATTAAAGATGATACTGCTTTGGACTAAGGGTTTTCACTGAAACGCAAAACGCCACACCTCCAACGAAGCAAATGAAAAGTTCAAATTAACAATAGCAAATTATCTAGGCTCTGGCTCTGTCCCGCATCATTGCTGTCATCGCCTACTATAGAAGAGTATTCTACAGCACGTTTTAAATGAGCAAACGCTCGATCTTGTCCTTGAGCTGGTATACCTGCTCGCGAATAGGCGAACCCTCGTTAGTTGTCACGCTTGCCGCAACAACAGGCCGCGACACACCACAAGCGCGGCCTAGAGCAACCTTGGAGGGAACGAACACGTAAGGAACATTTTTGTCCTCACACAAAAGAGGGAGGTGCAGCACAATTTCAATCGGCTCGGCATCGGCAGCCATTACAACGAACTCGGAGATACCACGGTTCAATGTCTTTGTCGCCTCGTTAGCACCCTTCTTGAGCTGACGAAGGTTTGTAGCCTGCTGTACAATGTCAAGCAGTTGTTGCGTAGTAGCAGCATCAGCCAAGGGGAAAGCACGCGCGTCAGGAGCACTCATAGCGGGTATAGGTGTGGTGGGTCAAAATATTTTTGGCGTAATGTAATGTTTTTTTTCAGGTGCGCCGTAAGTCCCAAGTAGCCGCATCGTGTGTGTGCTACGTGATGCGCTTATATTGAGCTCTGCTGCAGAAGCTTGGAAGGCAGCGCCGGAGAGAGCAGAGGACGCGTGCAAGGGCGGCGGCAGACAGGCCTGTGCGAGAGGGTCAAGTGCCCCTAATATAATAAAATTTTATTTTTCTGCCAACGTAATTCTTTTAAATTGCATACTTAGAGGAACAGCCATTGTGCAAGTGCCTTCCTCTTAGGAGCACACAAACGAGGTGGCCCTCGTGTTCAAGAGCAAGGCAACGATGAGTCCGTAGAGACCGAGCACCTCCGCAAAAATGAGGATCAGAACCATGCCGACAAAGAGCTTGGGCTGCTGTGCTGTACCACGGACACCTGCATCGCCGACAATGCCAATAGCGAACCCAGCAGCAAGGCCAGAAAGGCCAACGCTAAGACCGGCGCCGAGCTGGATGAATCCCGTATAGAGAGATTGCACCTGCTGAAGATTCGAGCTGATGAGAACCGAGACAACAAGGCCGTAGATGGAAATAATACCCGCCATAACGCAGGGCAACACACCCTTAATGATGCCGTCCGGGTTCTGGATGGCTGAGGCAACGACGCCGACGCCAGCCTTCGCCGTGCCGTACGAGGCGCCGAAATTTGCGAACACAATGGCCGAGGCGCAGCCAAGGGTCCCGAAGAAGGGGGCGTAGACGGGGCACAGGTCCGTGGACATTTATAAACGCAGCGACGGCAATCCTTCTTTGTGCGGAGGAAGGGAGAACTGACTAGGGAGGCTGCTGCTGGAGATAATGACAAAGACGCAGCGCATACACGATGTCCTTAATGTAAGGTCACGTGCGAGATCACTCGCGTGGCTGCTCCTCCCCGTGCTTGCAAGTCGTGGTCACATGGCGGAGAAGTTCGAGCCGTGGGAGGGCGTGCTATTGGCGTACTAGCTGGATCCATGGATGCGCCGCTTTGGGTCGCCGCTGGGCCGCTGGCCGTGGCCACCTGTACATAACGCCCTCCAATTGATTAGACAAACAGCAGTGCGGCCGCTGTCGACATTCTACACCGTTCCAACGCGGCAGGGCTCCGCGAAAATCAATGTCGAGCGCGCACCGCACTTTATTGGCCACTACTCGTCGCGCTGCATGCGCGAGTATAATGAAGACCGCTATTTCCTAGGGTTTCTTGATCTCCCGATCGCTGGTGAGAAGCAGCCAGTATTCAATGCGGCCGTTTTTGATGGCCACGGCGGCGACGCATGCTCGGAGTTTTTACGTCAAAACCTCGCAGCCTACGTCGAGCACGCAGACCCTGCGGCCCTGGTTGAGCAGCTGCCCGAGTTGTATCGAAAAAAGTTTGGTGGTTACTGGCGTACGGCGAAGTTAGCGAGCTCGCGACAAATCAAGCAGCTGATGCGCTCAAAGTATGACGATTTCGCACTGAGGCTGCCAACGGCTTTTCTCTCTGCAGATTACGATCAGCTTCAAAATGACGAAATGTCTGGATCTACGTGCACGTCCGTGTATATCTACACAATTGATCCAGCAGCTCAATTCTGGACACCAGGAGTGGCGGCTAACTTAACAGTCGCTCAAGTGGGTGACACGCGTGCGTTCATATGTGACAACCAAGGCAACTCGCTAGGACTGAGTACCGTGCACCATGCCGATTCCGTATATGAGGCGGATCGGCTTCATCATTACAGCTTTGGCTTTAATACGACTACTGATGGCATCCAACGATTTTTGCAGTATGTGAACACGCGGGCGTTTGGCGACTTCCAGGGCAAGTCTCGCGGAATCTCGGCCGAGCCAGAGTTGGTAGACTACCAGTTGGGTCCCGGTCGAGGAAAGCTGCCTGGAGACGAGGCGTTCCTAGTAATCGTGTCCGACGGGGTCACGGACTATGCGAGCGAACAGGAAATCTGCGATCTCGTCATTCAGCGCGCAGCGAGCGGAGGGTCACACCGCGGCACGCCTCAGGACGCGGCGCTTGAGATCATTTCGTACGTCAGCATGCTGGGGACGGCGGACAACTCCACGGCTCTAGTGATGCGCCTCGGCGGATGGGGCGAATGGTCGCAATGGCGGGACCGCAGCGGCAGTCAGCGCGAGAGGAAACTCAAGCAGATGCTGCGCCGGCAATGAAACGGGATCTCGCATGAACTGAAAGAATGGCGCTATCTTCAGTACGTTTCAACTATCGTCAACCTCCGCTGGCGAAAGTGTTTCTCCTCGATGCGCTGCATCGGATGTACGCGCCGATCGCAGCAAAGTTGTTGGACGAGCAGTTTTAAGCGAAACGTGTCGATCATAAATTGAGCGTGCGCCTCACCCAAGACCACTTAAATTTTTTTGGTAGAATTTGGCGAACTACACTCTGTTGAATTTAAAAACTTTAACAAAAATCTACGGACGTTGTCAGGTCGACGTTGTGATTCTCAGTAAGCGTGCATAGCCGCCAGATTTTCTGAAATTAGTAGTATTACGCTCTGCATTGCGCGTGGGACCTTACTTGACCCTGCGTCCAGAACGGTCACCCCGGAAATCTCACGTGCGATTGCGTTCTCACATACGGAGGCGTGCATGGCTAATATCATGAAAGAAGTGAAGAAGAGACTCGCTGATCGCTCCTCAAAGCAATTATTTAGTTGATTTCTCGGCAAATCGTGTTTTAAGAGAAAGGTTTTCTCAACTTCATGGATTGGGCTAACTCATCCAAAGTTGTGCATCTAGCGAGCACTCGCACGAGCTCGACTCGGTCGTCACAAACATCGGTGCACTCCTCGAAGTCCTCAAGACCGTCTATCAATGGAGCGTACGACAAAGAAGCACAAACTGAGGTCCGCGTTGAGGACCAGCTCCGTCGCGGACTTTCCACGCGGCAAGTGTCTATGATCGCTATTGCTGGCGTGATAGGCACTGGTCTATTTCTAGGCACTGGCAAAAGCTTGGCGCAGGGTGGACCCGCATCCATGCTAATTTGTTATACGATCGTGGGTGCAATAGTGTATCTGGTCATGCTCGCCCTGGGTGAGATGACGACCTACATTCCTGTCGCGGGCTCTTTCTGTACATACTCCACGCGATTTGTAGATCCAGCGGTTGGGTTTGCTCTCACATGGAACTACTGGGCAAACGACGCAGTTTCTGTGGCCTCAGACCTCACGGCGCTGCAAATTCTGTTCAAATACTGGACGGACTTCCACTCGTGGATCATTGCACTCATCTTTTGGGTGTTTGTCTTTGCCATCAATGTCGTTTCTGTGAAGGCGTACGGAGAACTAGAGTATTGGCTTGCGCTGCTCAAAGTCGTCACCATTCTAATTTTTGTCATCCTCGGCATCATTGTAAACTGCGGCGTGAACACGGATGACAAGTACCTCGGCTTCCATTACTGGTACATCGATGAAGCTCCGTTCGTACATAACTTCCGTGGATTCGCATCTCTCTTCGTGACGGCATCATTCGCATACGGTGGCACAGAGTCTATTGGCATCACGGCAGGCGAGACGAAGAACCCCCACCGCACAATGCCGCGCGTCGTTCGCACTGTATTCTGGCGAATCGTTCTGTTTTACCTGCTGACAGTGCTAATAATTGGCATTGATGTGCCGTGGAACTGGCCCAACTTAAGCAATGGAGACACGATTTCATCTCCATTTACTATTGTTTTCCAGCGAGTCGGATCCAAGGCAGGTGGATCCTTCATGAACGCTGTGATCGTGACTTCCGTGATCAGTGCCTGCAATCATGCGCTCTACGCGGGTACGCGTCTTATGTACACGCTTGCCATCGAGGGCTATGCGCCGCGCTTCTTTGCACGCCTCTCTCGCACGGGGGTTCCGTACTTCGCACTGGGAATTACCTGGGCAGTCTCAGGTCTGTGCTTCGGTGCATCCTTCATTGGCGCCGGTACGCTCTGGACATGGTTGCAGAGCCTCGTCGGCGTGTCCAACCAGATATCCTGGCTACTCATTGGCATCACTGCGATCCGGTTTCGTCGCGGCATGAAGGTCCAGAATCGCACCGACGAGCTGCTATACAAAAACTGGACGGCTCCGTGGGGCCCCTGGATCGTGGTCGTGCTGGTCACATTCATTATTCTTGTCCAGGGGTGGTCGTCGTTCTCGCCGTGGGACACAAGCAGCTTTTTCCAAAGCTATGTCGAACTAGGGATCATGCCGGCCATGATCTTGTTCTGGAAGCTGTTGAAGCGCACGAAGCTCGCGCGTGCCTCGGAAATGGACCTTGTGACCGACGTCTATGTAAACAACGAGGAAGACGACGCTGCGGACGCCTACGAGGACTCACTCAAGGGTTGGCGCAAGGCCCTGTTTGAGATAAAAAGCTTTTTTGTGTAAATATGTACAATTAAAAACAGCTTTTATGATAAATATGCATGAAAATTTACGGCCTGGACTAGTGTTAGCTTGGCAGTAGTTTACTTCTTCTTTCCAAAGACATGACGGATACGCGTCGGCGCATAGTCACCCAGCTTCGAGCCCACCATGTGTTCTGTGATCTTGAACTCGTGGTAAGCGCGGCCGTTGTGCACCTGAAACGTGAGGCCCACAAACCCCGGCAAGATCGTGCACGCACGCGCGTTTGTGCGAATCGGCACCTTCTTTTCTTTAGCCTCGTTGAGAGGAAGTGGCACAATGAAAGGCACCTTCCACGCAGAGCGTTTAAGGACGGCCGGTGTGGCTCTCATTTCTAGTGACCGGGGAGGACGATGGTGCAGCTTTTCTCGCTCGCGGTGATTTTTTAGCTAAGCAGGTGCGCGGTTCAAGAGCTGCGGTCAATCGCGCCCTGTACAATAATACGCTCCAAAAAAGCCGCTTCTCGCGAGGAGTTTTGAGCTACAGCAAGAATTTGAATTGATGTGGTAGCAGCAGAACAATGATGCGCCTCCAGCGACGAAGGCTACCAGTCTGGAATCGTGTTGTCACGTGTATTGTGTGGTTGAAGAGAGCGCCTAAAATTTCATTTATTGTTTACCGCGACCTGCTCAAGCTAATTGAGTGATGCAGGACATTAAAGGGAAGCCTGAGCCACAATCCCTTGATGCAGAGGTACCCTCACGCTTCTCAGTGGTTCTGGAGCGATTCCGACAGACTCATGCACGCCAAGTTCAATCAGGAAATAAGTGGCAGGAAATAAAGGCTACACACAAAGCCAAAGGCGAGGAAGAGGAAGATGAACCTAAGGTTCCAGAGCTCGAGCCCGTGCAAGCAGAAGGCTTGAGCGCAATCCCTCAGCCGGAACTTGTGCTGGCCGGCCGCAAGCGACGCGGCCTTGACTGGCCTGTCGAGCCGCAATTTGTGTCTCCGGAAAAAGTGATGGCATTTCCTGAGCTGGGATTATGTACCGAAACGTGTGAAAGGCTGAAAGAGCTTGGCTACGGCTCAGCTTTTGCTGTTCAAACGGCAGTGATTCCAGCCGTACTAGCAGCGCAGCGCCGTCTGAATCCGGATCCGCTACCGGCGGTGCTTGTAAACAGCTTCACAGGTTCAGGCAAAACACTAGCTTATACAGTACCAATTGTTGAGGTGCTGCGGAAGCGGCGTGTCCCCCGCCCTCGCGCGCTGATTCTGCTACCTACGAAGGTGCTCATGGCACAAGTCCAGCAAGTGTTTGAAAAGCTCAGCAAAGGCACAGGTTTGCGAATCATGACGCTGAAGAGTGATCGCGCCCTTTGGCGTGAGGCAGAAATAATTAAAACGGATGTGCCTGACATTCTCATCTGCGCCCCAGGGCGTCTCGTGGATCACTTAGATGCAGTGCCTAATCTGCTGGACGATCTTCGATTTGTAGTCATTGACGAGGCCGATCGGCTCGTGGGCCAGTCTTTTCAAAACTGGACCGATGCAGTTGCGCGAGCACTTCCCTCACCACAACGCCCTGCGTTTGATCAAGCGTGGCGGCGACCGCCGCAGCGGCTCGTGTTCAGTGCAACACTGACGCGGGATCCGTCAAAACTCATGGCCTTGCAGGTCGATTCAGTGCCAACGCCGCCCCAGTTGTTTGTCGTTGGCTCGCAGACACTTGATGGGCTTGACGAGTTTTCCTTGCCTGATCAGCTCGAAGAGCGACTTCTGCGTGTGAAGACCGTTAGTGACAAACCTCTTGTGCTTGCAAGCGAACTTTACAACATCAATGGGCGCACAATCGTCTTCGTGCGGAGCAACGAGGCTGCTGCGCGTCTGGCGCGCTTGTTGGAGCTCATTTCTGACGTTGTGTTTGGGCAACCGTTAAACGCGAGCCGCTGCTCGGGTGAGATGCGTGTGCAAGATCGCCGCCGCGTGCTACAGCAGTTCAGTGAGCAAGAGAGCGGTGTCCTTGTGTGCACAGATCTCATCGCACGCGGCATAGATATGCCTGTGGCATGCGTGGTGAACTACGACTTGCCGCTTGGCACGCGTGAGTATGTGCATCGTGTAGGCCGCACAGCGCGCGCCGGGGCAGAAGGCACGGCTTGGACGCTGGCGATCTCCAGCGCCGAGCGAAAGCATTTCTGGGTTATTCAAAACGGTGTCAGCCGTAGCCGACGCATAGACGTGGCGGAGACCGTGCCCAATGTGGATGCTACAAAGTATGAAGAGGCTTTACGCCGGCTTGGCGAAGAAGTGTTGGCCTAAAAACTGTGACTCGTACCGTGGCCTTGCGTGCTAGGACTTTGGTTGTCTCTTCTCTGTGAACGCGGAGTCTCATTTGCTGCTTTGTGCTGCACGAAGGGTTTGCCTTTCTCTCTGTATAATTACATTATTTATTTATTTGAAACCGCTGCCTATAAAGTTAGCGCAGTCCCGAAAGATGGTATAACTTGGGCTCATGGAAATCACCGAAGTTGATAAGAGGTCATCATAGTACTTACATTTCCTGTTTTGGGATTTTTGAGCTCGAGAGAACCCATATGAATATCTCGGGGGTCCTCGGGGGCTACCGAGTAAAATGTGGAAAAACTAGGTCGTGAGTAGTGGTGGTGGTGGTCAGCGCGCAGGGCCCATGTCGATCCCAACATCACATGGTCTACCTGGGCTTGGGCAGGGCCAGAGCAAACGGAAAGCAGCGGGAAGCCCTAAGAGGCGGAGTGCTGAGCGGGTTCCTTTACAGAGTTCCGTTGCAATCATAGTGTTCCAGCATTTATGGGGCTTTTCTTTTTATACACACGGCTTTCAGCGGCCTGTTGTGCTAGATTTTCTCACCGCCGTTGACAACGGTGCTGTAAGCGATTAAGGCCACCGCCCGATGTGTAATCACGGTGAAACCCTGCTCCATTAGCGCGCAGCACAAGCGCACAAACTGGCGGTAGCACTCGATTAGTCCTTCGACGTGCGACGAGCAAACTATGAGTCGCCAGGGGGAGGCGTCGCCATCAGCTCCCACAGAGGAGCCCGACGTAGATATCACGCGTGTGGCTAACGCACCATTCGTGAATAAGCTCTGGCGCATGGTAAACGATCCGAAGAACCACCAATACATACGATGGATGCCCGGCGGAAAGGCTATCCAGATTGTGGATCGCGAGGGTTTCGAGAAGACGCTGTTGCCGGAGCACTTCAAACACAAGCGCTTCACTAGTTTTGTGCGTCAGCTCAATATGTACGGCTGGCACAAGGTGCAGGATCTCAGCGCAGGTACAATGAACAGCAACGAGGAGCACTGGCAGTTTGCGTCGCCTTACTTCATACAGGGCCGCCCTGAGCTGCTTCCAAACATTGTCCGCAATCGCGGACATAGGGTAACTGCGCAAAGGCCGGGCGATGATGATAACGGTGCCGGAAATAGCGCGCGCGACGATAGTCCCAGTCTCAAAGCGATATTGAAGGAGCTGGAGACAATCAAAGCAAAGCAGATCAATATTGGCGAAGACCTCGGCCGCATGCGAAAGGACAACGAGCTACTATGGACTGAGTATTATCAAACGCGTGAACGCTACGACAAGCACAGCCAGATGCTCAGTCGTATTTTGAGGTTTCTGGCAACTGTGTATGGCAACCAGAACAAAATTCTCGACTTGTCTATGCAGGACCGTTTCATTGAGGCGCCTAATGATCGCCAGCAGCAGTACATGCAGTTGCTGCCTGCCAACGTTGGGCACTCATTTGCCGGTGCGCAGTCACCGCATGCTGCGGGTCAGCAACCGCTTGGCCGTGTGACGCCTGCACCCTTCAGCGACTCAGGAATCAGTGACCTGCGCGAAATCGAGCAGATGCAGAATCAAATACAAGAGGCTGGGCCCGCTGCCACACCAAGCAGCGCCAGCAATGGTCCAACGCCCGGTAGCAGCACGCCAGAGCATAGTATCAAACCCTTGATATTAGACAGCAATGGGTCTCAAGACACTAACGCGCTGACACCGTCGCGCGCTCTTGTGCCTTCGCGGCGCGTTTCTCAGGCGCTGGTCCCGCAGCCGGCGCGGCGTCCCTCGGTGCGAACGCCGAGTCAACTTCATAATGCTACCGCTATGCCGCGGAACAGTCCCGCCATACAGCCGGTATCACCAGAGCCGGACGCTGCCTCGAACGTGAACCTAGAAGACGACCCGACGAAGCTGTTCCCTGACCTTGGAGAGTTTGGAGCCGGTGTTGATGCGCCACTGACCTCTCAGGCTGACTTGGAACAGATATCGAAAGACCTCGCACAGAACGGTATGTCATTGCAGAGCATCCACGATTGGCTGAGCAAGCAACCAATGGGCGACTACGGCAGCGGTGATGAGAGCAGCTACACTGACAGCGAAAACCAATTCAACGTCAACGACTTCCTCAACGACGATCCTCAGGCACCAATGCCTGCGCCTCCGGCACTGGAGGCCGACGACCCGCTGAGCACGCTCGAGGACGGTGTGCCAAGCCGTAAGCGGGCGAAGGCGGCTTAAATTGTATTTATGAAATCGCGTGTCTTCGGACTACGTGAACGTTCTCTGATGTGTCATGGCTCTCTCCAACCATCTTCGGTCCATGAGCTCCCATATTTAACGATTAACTTCCTAAGTGTCTACTCACTAGTACTTCGCCGGCAGACCCTGTTCTTTCCAAAGAAGCCCTCTTTACAATGTAGCTCTCTCCTTGCAAATCCCAAGGACTCATTACGCAACGTAATTAAAAAGCATAACAAACCGGTCGACTCATTGATGAGGCCATTGGCACTAGAAGAATGTTATTGAAACAAACGCCAAGGACTCTCGCAGCAAACTGGGCGACTCTCTAAGTGGTCCCTTAGGTCAAATCTCGCCCCGGCACGCTTGCTGATGGAGTTGCTGGTCACACCAAATCAACAGGTAAAAGCTGCATATGAAACACAATCAATGAGAAATGTCAAACGAAATTGGTATGAGAATTAATTTAAGGTTTAGAAAGGGATTTGTTGGGCTGATCCCGCCTCAGCGTGACCTCATGAAGCGCACGGCCATGCGCTCGGGTAAGGGCGTTGTCGGGATCATCAACCTCGTCAGTGCCCTCGAACACTGCGGATCAGCTCTGAGCTTCGTGCCGGCCCAGACGCGCTTGGAGCCACGATGTTGAACTTCTTCAAATCTTTCTCGTCTAATATCCACTATAACTATTCAGTGCAGTCGAGGCCATCATTTGTGGCCGGATGCTGGTCTGTATTCGATGCGAAAAGTAAGACCTCGAGCGAGCCCGTGAGCGTCTTCGTCCTTGATAAGAAGTCTGCATCCGAAGCCCTTAGTGCAAATGGAATTAAACCGCGCTCGGCCTCCCTCGCCGAGGTGTGGGAGTTTGCGAAGCGCGGCGTCGAGCAACTCACAAAGCTGCGGCACCCGGCCATATTACGACTAGTTGAGCCATTGGAGAGCTCGAAAGGCTCGCTCCAGTTTGTCACGGAGCGTGTGACTGGCACTATTGCGTCCTCAGGCAACGCAGAGCTTGATGAACTTGCTATAGTGCGTGGCCTCACTACAGTCGTCCAGGCGTTGTCCTTTCTGCATGACTCGCTCGGCATCTCTCACCTAAATCTCACACCGCAGACGGTGTTCATGGATGCACAAGGAGACTGGAAACTCGCTGGGTTTGAGTTTGCCGTGAATTTTGAAGAGTACGCCAACTCTGAGTATTTCCTGCCTCAACTCGATCCGCGTATGCCGCAGTACATGCAGCCTGCCTACGATTATCTGGCCCCGGAGCTCGTGATCAGCAAAACCTTGTGCGCTGCGAATGATGTCTGGAGTCTTGCGTGCCTCATATATACGCTCTTTCAGCGGAAGCCACCTATGCGCACTCGCAACAACTCATCAGCGTACAAAGAAGAGCTGAAGCATCTCATGAAGCAGATAGGGCACGCGAGCACCATGTCGAAGTTTCCAAAGAGCCTGCAGCCGTACCTTGGGGCACTATTCTGCGAGGACCCACACGGCCGTTTGGGACTTTCCGCTCTCGAAACAACCGATTTCTTCCAGAATCCCCTAATTAAGGCACTTAAATCAATCGATGAGTTTGCTGCGAAGCCAGTCGATGAAAAAGTCGCGTTTCTCAAGCATTTCGAGCAACTTTTGCCGCAGTTTCCGAAGCAGATGCGGATTCGCAAGATTCTCAAGTTTGCTACCGCCGAACTCAGTGGGCCGCGAGACCCGGCCACGGCAACCCTCGTTGGAAATGTTCTCTTCGCGGTTTGCACAGACATGAGTCGCCTCACATTCCAAGAGCAAGTTCTACCGCTATTTGCGAAGCTACACGACTACTTGCAGTTCCAGGAGAGCGTAGCAAACAATTTAGAGACCATTGCAAAGGCAACGTCTGACAAGGACTTCTCAAAGGCAATTTTGCCACTCATCACAGAGTGCCTCAAACACCACGACGCTCAGTACGCCCCGATACAGACCCGCATGCTTGCTAGCTCATCTGTATATAAGGACAATCTGACGATTCCGAAGCTCGAGCAGTCACTGTTTCCAGCAGTGATAGAGTGCTTCGCCGCGACGCCGGCTCGAAGTGTGAAGGTTGCGGCCACGGAGTGCCTCGGCGTCCTTGTTGAAAGAGGGGTGTCGAAGGCCCTAATCGCCGATAGCATGATACCAGCATTAGAGCGCATGAAGACTCGAGATCCTGCCGTTGCACTTGCCGTCTCTCGGCTGTGGGAATCGATCGCCTCAAAGCTCAGCACACAGCAAGTGTTTGAGCAAGCTGTCCCGCATCTGTTGCAACTGTCGCTTTCAAATCAGCTCACGGTGCCGCAGTTCAAGAGCATCACAGCCATAATTCGCCGCGAGATTGACTCAGTGGAGAAGTCGCAGATCAAAGTTCTTGCTCACAATAATGCTCAAGCTGACGAGGACGACTGGCTTAGCTCGCCGACGGCAGAAAACAGGGCACAGCTTCCCCCGAAATCAGTAAAACCCGCTGTGGCACCTAAGACAATTCCCGGCCCTATGGACAGTGAGACAGACTTTTTCGGGACCCCAGTGGGTGTGGGTGCGACTGTACCGCACTCAAAGGCCGTGGCACCGGTGGCAGCGCCAGTGGCGCTGCCGCCCAAGTCCAGAGTGAATACAACCATCAATTCACAACAGAAGTCTGTGCCATTGGGTCAGCCGGAAGCTAAGGCCGCAGGGCATGCTCCTGTCACACAGGGGGCGCTGGCGATTCCAAGCATTCCCATGAATACTATGAGGCCTACTGCGAGGAGCCCTGTGATGAGCACAACTACGAACGTTCGAAATACGAATGCGTCAGGGACCGGATCAGTTCCGGGAATGATGGCACCGCTCATGCCGACCTCTATGACTACCGCCAAAAAGCCTACGTCACAATCACCGGCATCTGAGTCCTTACCGTCTTTAACGCCAATGAAGGCAATGACTCCGATGAACACCAAGAGCCTACAGCCTTCAGCAGAGTCGATGGACGATAGCTTCGGTTCGTTCATGTCAAGCTCAAACGGCGGCAGTCTTATCTAGACAATTACATCACTGATTGCCTGTAAGTCTTTTAAAACTTATTTATTTTTCCTAGCAGTTCGCCTGTGATTCAGTCATCACGCAAAGATGTGGCCGAGCATGATCTGCGTGGCTCGCAGCGCCTCAAACCGTACCTCTGCGTCCGGGTTGGCAATGAGTTCCATGAGGCGCTTTTTGCCGCCACCACGAGCAACAACATCTGTAGCCTCAGGCGCTTGCTGGATAATGGCACCAATATCGTGACACGCAACAGCGAGTGTGAGCGTGTCATCATGCGTGGTCAGAAGCTCGAGCAGCTCCTTGAACGCGGCCCAATCTTGGGCCTTGAACTCGTCAATGTTCTCCATCCAGAAGGCCGTGTTCCTGTGAACTGGCGTCCAACGCAGCCGTTTCATGTGAAGCTCGGCCCCGTATTCTTCGAATGTTGTCATACCAGCCAGTGTCTTGTTGAGGGCCTCGCTCAGATACACGAGGTCTTGTTTCAGTTCCTCGTCGGCCCATTTCCGCTCTGACAGCTGCTTGCACACAGTGATACCGCCCTCTGCAATCATCACCTGCAGAGCACTGTGCGACACAAGCCTGGCCAGATTCGCGAGTAGCGCTACGCTCACTCGCACAATCTTTTCCTTGAGCGCAACCTTTGCCACATCAAGCAGCGGCGCTGCTACGTTGAAGTCCAGAACGAGTCTCCGAGAGCTCTGCTTGTCGAATGACAGAATCCATAGCGACAGAAGAGCCGTATACTGCACTTGCAGATTTCCTTCCTTCACTAGATCAAGAATCGAAGGTACAGCGTCTGCCTCTACAGCGCGGAATGCCACACGATACTCTGGGACCTGTAACAGCAAAGACAGTGTCTGCAGAGCTAATTCTTTGAAGTTCACGTCATTCTTCGGCGTCAGCAAGAAGTGCTGAATCGTGTACTTATACACGGCGTCAATGCTGGCCGACGGCGCGACCGCCGTAGGGCCCGCTGTGGCCATGACAGTGAGCGCACGTACAGCAAGTATCGTGATCTGCTCGTCGCCGCGGTCCAACAGCTTCGTGAGCGTGTCCCACGCGTCGGAATTAGTGCCGAGATCTAGTGCGAATTCGGGCACCTGGCTACCGTACTCCTCGATGAACAGGACTAGGTATTTAACGAGGTCATCCCGAATATCTTTGTGAAACAATTGCGAGACGAGCTGGGCATATTGTGCCGTGTTGGAACGGACCTGAGTCGAGCGCTGCGCCGCAGCAAGCTTGTCAAGCGATTCGAACGACTGAACCTCGTGCTCAGTTACAACATTAACCCTGTTCAGGCCCTTCCAAGGAATAGGCCGAGAGTGAATGCTGTTCCGAATTTCGTCGAGCACTGGATTCCGTATCATTTAGCCCGTCGTGGCTCGCTCGAGGCCTATGCTTTTTGGGTGCCCGATAAGGTAAAGCTGCCATGATTGGCACGTGTTACGGTTATCAGAGCGAGCGGTCGGTGTGCGCCTGATCAGCCACGCAGTGGACGACGCATGACGCACACTTGGACCACCTCCACACGGCTTGAGGTAGAGAAAATGCTCAAACCCATATTAGATCACTGGCCATCGCGATATGCATAGTGGATGATCAAGCAATTTAAGAAAGTGCAGATCACCTTTAGACGCCCTAGCTAGATTTGACGCCAAACAGACTTCAGAACCCTCAGGAACACTAGACGGCTGAGGCGGGGGATATGGGCTCATTTCTAGGGACTCCTGGTCGAAGGAAGTAAAAAGTACGGGGTTCACTCTTATACCCCTTACCCTCAGATGCGGCCTAAGATTAGACGTTGCAGAGCTTAATTTGAGGGTTCGTGAAATTTTCAACCTTAAATTCTGCGCAGGCAAGCGTGGGGAGTAGACGTCTAGCGACCATTAAAGAGCTGGTTTCCAGTTATTACTCTGTGAAGCTCGAAAGCGTTTGGAGTAAGCGGCCCTTAGGGCCGTTAAGGCCCTTACGCTTACTACACTCGAACTGCCAGCTAAAATGCAAGGCTGTCGTCGATCTAAGAAGATGAGCAGCCTGCACTCTGCGAGAGGATCAATCGACCTCAACCCTTGCCATGGTATGTGCACGTCACAGGGAAATTCCTCTTCAGTGGATTGTGGAATGATGGTAAATACCTTCAGCTACCGGTAAAGTCAGTACTCGTCGTAGCCAGAATGCTCATTCATGAACGGCCCTGGGACGCCACGTTTTCGTTAAAAAAAGTTCTGCTGTTAATGAGAACATATTATGTGACGCATTAACTTAAGTGCAGCAAATTAGATGGCTTTATGCACCCTTAAAATAGGCTAATTCAGACCCGTGCTAAGATGTTTGAGGCGGGGACTCACCTTATATAGGCGATGAATGGAGCCAATGAATCAACGAAGCTAGGAAAGATAGTGTCTTCATGGAGCCGGTTGCTCGTGCGCGGACCCCGCCAGCTCTGCCTCGCAATGGTGCCGTCTCAAGCACACTTGCTGCCTCAATGGCTTTGCAGTGCCTCTCTCCAACTGCAAAAGATCTTCCCGAAAATGTATTTAAGCGAGTGAAGGATATTGAGACCCAGCAGCGGCAACTAATTTCACAGCTCGAACGTTCAGCTGGAAACTATAGCAGCTCTAGTCACGAAGACAAACAACGAGTGAGCCCAGAACCAAAAACTGCTAGTCCACAGATGGCCCCACAACAAGAATACCACCAAACTCCACCCACCCCGCCGTTCTCATCCACATTCAAATCCCACAAAGGAGGCCAGTCGCCCCCGCTCACTCCACCCTTGAAGCCGAGTGACCGAGTAGGTAGTCGCTCGTTTGGCGACAGAAGACAGAGCCGGCCGTTGGCGCTGGATCTCAATGCTCTACGACGCGAACGCCAATTCAGTGGGCCGTACTCAGCAAACCCACTGCTACCGCGCAAGCGCCGCGAGCCGGAAGAGCCAATCTCTTCCAGTGAGAAAAGAGACTCCTTGAAGCGCCTGCGCGGGAGTCCGATGGAGCCGGAGCCGCAAGCGATGGGAAAGACTATCCGACTACCTCTAATATCACAAATGACGGCAGCACCGTTTGTGGCAAAACTGAATAGTGCCACGCCAGATTTGCTGTGGCCACCTACCGCATCCCCTTCACAGTCCTCGGCCACCACGGCCCTGCCCCTATTTGCAGACCGAGCACCTACTTTGCGCGCGCGACCTGCGTCGGCAATACCTGTGACTGCAACTTCCCGCAATCGGTCGCCTCTGGAACCAGGTACGGCTGTGTCGCCTAGAACCACAACAAGTCGGTCTGCGAGCAGTGAAATCAAGGCTCGGTACATGGAACTATGCAGCGAGATGTGGGACCTCTTGCATAGCTAGCAGCAGTCAGTCGAAAGCCCCACGTTATTCCCACGAATTTACGCCTGAATTAATATAGTCTATTTAGATCGCCATGTGCCTTTGGCGCCACACCTAATTAATATGCGCTCATGCTCATCGCCTGGTAGAACCCGGCTCGGCCGCGGATTCGGCAAGCTTGTTCACATGCTACTATCGGCGGTGACGACCAGTCCCCCCACCCTTAGCCCTAGCCCGAAGTGCATCCGCTTATGCAACTAGCGCTCACTCTTCCCGCCTCGACAGTGTCATTCAGGGGCTCGCGTGCAAGCTAGAAAGTAGATGTCGTGGATAGCGACACCGCTCAATCGTCTCATTGCTTTCTTTCTGGCATTTTGTGAGCTTGTAACTGGCGTCTGGGGATACTGGCGGCCGCGAGTGATGGTCTATTTGTTCAGTAACAACGAGGGCCAAGAGCTGCATGAACGCCTAAGACACGCCGAGACGTTCAATGAATGGCACGATGTCGCTGTGCAGCTTGATGCCCTCTACTCGAATGACCTCTGGCGCTCTGCGCCAGATAGTTCTGACTATGACTACAAGCTCATTGGCTCGTTGGTCATGCGCCTTGCGGAGCTGCGCAAACAGGGCGCAAAGGATGAGCTCGCTGAAGTCATTCGCTCGGGTCTCATCCGAAATATGGGCAGCATTGCAAACATCGAGCTGTACACTCGTGCGTATTCAGGCACAAAGTTTCTCATCGAGGACTACATCCACGAGGTTATTCTGTCATTGGAAAGCCTTGGAGAGGGCGATGACCGAAGCATTCGGCGGTCGTTCTTCCACGACACGCGTCAAAGTTACGGCCGCACGGCCCTCATTCTTCACGGAGGATCCCTTTTCGGCATGTGCCACTTGGGCGTTGCGAAGGGTCTTCTCAGCACAGATCTGCTGCCATCTGTTGTGTGCGGCTCCACTGTCGGCTCCATTGTAGCTGCGTATGTATGCAGCTTCCCCAACGACGAGCTCGCGCAGGCTATAGAGCGCGTTCCCCTTGTCATTCTTGCTGCTTGGCCTCAGGGAGCCGACCCGAAGCAGACCGCGCTGGGTGGCATCATGGACAGTGCACTGCGGTCACGGTTCACACCTGAGATTCTCATGTTCAATCGCTTTGTAGCCCGCCATCTGGGCGATATGACGTTTGAGGAGTCATATCTAATTTCCGGTCGCGTGCTCAATATACTCGTATTGCCAAGTGGATCTCACACGGGCACGTTCTTCAACTACCTCACCACTCCGAAAGTCATTGTACGCACTGCCATTCTCGCGTCGATTGGAACCGGTGTTCTACCTGGGTACACTGATGTCGAGCTGCTTGTAAAAGACTATACAGGCCGGGTGCGGCCTCATCCTGACTCGCCGTGCACCTTTCTGCCGGCAAACCAGAAGACATACTCGCCTCCTCGCAAATCGCCGTACTCACGGCTCGCTGAGCTGTTCAATGTGAACAACTACATTGTGAGCGTGAGTCGCCCATACTTTGCGCCTGTGCTTCTGTCAGAATTCAAATACAGAGGACAGCCGCGATTGTGGCAGCGAGCGCTCACCGTCGTGCGCATGAGCGCACAGTACCGCATTGGGCAGCTCGCGGATCTGGGGCTCGTTTCACAGACCCTAAAATCAGTCTTCCTCGATGAGATGATTCCGGGAGGATTCCAAGTAAACATAGTACCAGAGCCTGACGCGCTGCTGCGCGACGTGTTACTTGTGCTGGATACGGCTAACATCTGGCAAAAGACAAAGTATTGGATACGTCTTGGTGAGGCTAGTGTGTGGCCGCAAATATCTATTATCTGGGCTCGCTCAAAGATTGAGTTTGTTCTCGAGGAGATGTACGAGCAGCTCAGATAATATTTGCATATATTTATAGCCCGATGGCATAAGAAGGAAGCTTGGCGTGAATCTGCGAGGCCAGTCAAGCACCAGCTTCCCCAGAAAGTAGCAGCTATAGGACTAAACGTTGCGTCAGTTTATGAAGGATAGGTGCTAATATGAGACGCGAGCGACACATAGTTGAGACCCACGTTAACAGAAGGACAGTTTTGTCAAAATGACTTTGTTATTCCACTACAGAGTGCTTTGCTTCACTTCGCTAAAACAACTTCAGAATTCTCAACAGTATAAGACTAGGTCCATGTTTGGCGATAATAAACAGCGGACGATTCCGAGGCAAGGGTATGGACTCCTCAACGTTCCTCAAGAGCGGCGAGAAAGTGCGATTTAGCGGACATATTGCTCCGGAAAGTACTGTATGTATCGTTGATGCATCTTTCAATCCGCCCCACAAGGCACACGTAAAGCTCGCACAGCTTTGTAGAAAGCAATTCCCGGATTGCGTTCTCGTGTTGATGTTGTCAACTGGCAATGCCGACAAGCCAGCCGTGTCGCCTCGTGAGCTGGATCAGCGTACAGAAATGATGCGCATTTTAAGCGAGCAAGAGCTTCCCGGCGTGACATTGCTAGCGTTGACGACGGAGGCGCGGTTTATTGACAAAGCGCGTGCTGTCGCAGATGCGCTACCGAAGAGCCGCGCCATTTTTGCAATGGGCTTCGATACACTTGTGCGGCTGGGCGACCAAAAATACTACGAAGAGCCCGTTGAGAACGCCTTGGCGCCATTTTTCACGGATGTCGAGGTTCTCGTTCTTACCCGTGAGCAGGATGCGAGGTCGAAGATGCCTGATCTCGGAACGCTCGACGAGCAGAAACAGCTCACGTCTCTCAAGCAGTTTAAGCCGTTCGCCGCCAGAATTCACACTTCAGTATCTGACGAGGACACACTGAATATTAGCTCGTCCCGCGCACGTTCTTCAGTTGAGGAACTTGTGCACACAACACCAAGCAACGTAGCTCACTATGTGAGAAACCATCGGCTGTACGGCCTCGAAGATGAGAGTCCAAGTATTTCAAAAGATAAATTTTAGATTACGGTTAGCATCGATGCCAATGCGAATTAAATAGCTACGAGATAGTAAAATGTACAGTCGCGGCTCATAATCGAACCGCCAGCTGCATGTTCAGCTGCAGGGCCAGCCGTTACCAGTATAGGCGTTAAAATGACTTAGAGCCGCTTAAAGCATCTGGAACAGCAGGGCAGCGATAGTTCCCGCAATACCAGGGCCGGCCGCCATAGCGCCGTTGGACTTCTTGGAAGAAGAAGCGGTGGCGGAGCTGCCCGAGCCAGAGCTCGTGGCCGACGCAGAGTTCGACGCGGCAGCACCAGCACCGTCCCTGCCCGTGCTAGAGGCCGAGCTGCCACCAGAAGTCGACTTCGTTGTCGACGTAAGCTTCATCGACACCGTCGTCGACTTACCCTTGCACACGTACTTGTCACCGTGGAAGTCGCCATTCTTGTGCGCAGCATCGAAAGAGGAGCAGTTCAGGAAGTTGTTCGACTCCACATTCACGCCACCGTCAACCTCGTCGAGGCTAGGCAGCGACGCCTGGGTAAGGTTACCCTGGAACTCAACAGCACCACCAACGGTCTCGAGCTTGGGGAAGCCAAGAATCTTGCCGTAGTGCGAGTTGTTCGCAACAACGAAGCCGCCACCAATCGATTTCAGGCTCTGGAAAGAAGCATTGCGGAGCTCCGAGTTCGAGTTGATCGAAAGCGTGCCGCCAATGCTAGTGAGAGAGTCGAAGCTAAGACCGTACATCGTGTTGTTGATGAAACCAAGCGACTGGTTCACCTTCTCAAGCTCAGGCATCGACACAGACGCGCAGTAGCGGAACGTCGCATTGTTGGCCCACTTCAGGTTTGGCAGCGACACATTAACGTCATCAGAGTTGAACGAAATGTCAAGAAGCTGCGAGATCTGCGTCGCTTGGATCGTAATGTCACTGATGTGCTTGTTGTTGTTCACATTGAAGTTGTCTACGTGCGACAAATTCAGCCCATCGAGGGACTTCAGGGCAGTGTCACTAACAAGAATGTTACGCGCGTTCTGCACACCTGCATTGAACTGCAGCTCCTCAAGAGCAGGCAGCGTTTGCAGTGAGATACCACCGAGATCTGTGAGCTGCGGCAGCGACAGCGTCGAAAGGATCGTCAGCTGGTCGAGCTTCAGCGTGCCGCTAACCTTCTCCAGTGCCGGCGCAGAGAAGCTGGAGAGGTCCGACGCACCGACGATCGACAGATCGCCAGTGATGTTTTGCACACCGTTCAGAGTAAGGACGCCAGCGTCACCGCCGATAGCCAGCGAGGCGTCGAACGTCGTGCAGCTCTGAATCTTGTCGAGATCAGACTGGCTCGTCGCGTTAAGGAACGACGAGCAGTTCTGAGCCGAGGCCAGCGACGCGGCGGCCGCAAGGATAACAACACTACGAGAGACCATTTTGAACGGTTCCACAAGCGATGTCAAAAAATGCTGTGAGACAAGAAAGAGAGTCGGGGGAGCACCTCTTGGCGCCCTGGTTTTAAAAAAGGGCTGGCTCCGAATGTGTCAGCAAATATTATGCATATGTAGGGTTGGCCCTTTGTTTTGGTCGCCAGGATGGGTATGTCCTCGCCGACAAGCCATGGGCCAAATGTCCAAACCAGGGTTGAGGTCGTTATCGGAAGGATTGCCGACGTAGGAACATCCAAAAAAGTCCCGAATATGTACATATAGTCTCTGGATTCCCAATCCTGGCGGAAAGGCACGGCTGCACCACCGTCGCGAAAGGAGTGTGTTCCGAGTCAGCTTATCACAACAACGCGATTCCTGCCCCCCTATTTTTAGTTGCCCCAGCGTACGGCTAGACGAACTAGCTTAGTCAGAACCGGGAATGCGGTGGATATTGTTGTAACGCGCGGCCGGGAAAAACAACCTTGAGGATTCGAGGCCCATGCGACTGAGTGTTCCCGCAACAGGTTGCCCCCACAAGCTTTCGTGGCGGTCTACTATGAGGGCCTTTGCGGTCAACTAGGCTTGCCAAATGTGGCTGGTCCGACGCCGCCAAACGCACCCGCCTCCACCAACCCTGCCACCCTTACCTATTCTGTAAGGATTAGGGCAAATCATACGCATGGGCTTTTTAGCTGAGAATTTCAGCGCCTTACTGGGTACAACGCAGATTCCAGCCCGAGCGTGGCTGGATTATGGTAAGGGTTTGAAGTACGTGCCACAGTGCCCTGAAATTCGGGTTCTCCAAAGATAAACGATGTTTACAGCTGCGGCGGGGATTCATTAAACGGCAAAACCTCGCCACGCAACCATCATCGTTGTTCACACACTCTGAAAGAGGAGAGGTAACACTAAGCAAGTTTCCTCTTAGGTGAGCGGCGCCCACCACCTCAGTCCTATTTTTAAACAGGTATATCTTTCAATTTAAAATTTGCAGAGATCTCGGAGATAAGATTTGATTGTTGAGCTCATCGAAACGTAAAAACACAGAAGTTGAAGTATTCGAAAGTTGCAGTGCTATAGAAGACCCTCTACGCTCCGAGGCCGCCACACCGTGGTGTTGTGATGAATTTTCGTGACTCCAAGGCGCGAGAGTCTGCCTAAAGCAGTTTAGCCTGTGCGACCTTGGCAGGCAATATATCTGTGATGTATGGACGAAACTCGTGCGATAATTGCTAAAGTCAGGCTCACAAAGTCCTGTAAGAGGGCGAGACATTTTTTTCATTTATACTTAAAGGCAACTGCGGACAACAGTTCCGTCTCATTACAATTTTGCGCCAACAGTTTAGCACTACTATACATTCACCATAATTTATGTAGTTCAATGGTGTTCATTGGTGCCAAACCGATGTACCTGTTTGTGCAGCAGATTAAAGCCAGATGTATGGCTATAGAGGGTTCTGTGGCTGCACAAGCAATAAATAAAGGAGGTTCACAGCCGCTGCTTGCTTACAAGGTAGTCCTGCGCTGCACGGTTTAGCCCTGTAAATTCGTTGGGGCTCGGTACCGTAGCACCATTAACTATAAGCACCTCCGCAGCGGGAAACGCTGTGTCGCTGGGCGAGGTCGAGCGCAGGGCATGTATCACCATCGGCTCATCTGCGTCGCTGACTCCATTGGGGTTGGCTCGAGCGGCAAGCGCTGCACACATTTTGGCAATGTCGCGCTCCGCGATAGCCTTCCGCAGTACTGAGTTTGGCTTCTCAATCTCGTTAATGAACTGCTTTTCAACATATTTCTCGGAGACAAACTTGAGCCGAGCGGCAGACGTCGCCCCTGGTGTCGGCTTGGCCGCAAGGGCTGCCTGAGTGCGCGCCTCCCAAATTTGATTCATCCTTTCGTTCGATACGTCCAGTATTGCAGCGCGTAGGCTTGGCGTGAAGCTCACGGTGTCAAGTGTCAAGCTGCGCACCTTAGATATGTGAGCACCTAGAGATCTATGCGCACCGCCGCACTCAATACAGAGGACTTGAAAGAGATTGATGGAGACCCATTCCACGCCAGCGGTCGATTTGCATTCAGCACACTGCTGGTTGCTGGCAATGCGGTGCACAAGCGGGAAAAAATCAGCGCTTTTTTGAACGGGTGGCGACATCATTGCCGGCAGCGGCGCCGAGATGGGTGCCGTGCCGGGCGCTGAAGGCGGCAGCGTGGTAGTAATAGGCGGCACGCGTGGTCTGGTATGACCGCCAGAGCGGGAGACCTTGCGCGTCAGTAACGTTGATGGCGCCGCCTGCGGCTCGTCACCTGTTTCAAGCCTCGTGCTTATTCCACGCGAGATCGATTGTATCCACGACCGCATATCTTCCTCAGATGTGGCTTGGTACACGCGTTTGTACTGCGGCGTCACAACTTCGAAACAGAAGCGTCGGTCAGTAGTTGTGGATTCACGAACACTAGCCATGAGCAAGTTGATCGGCTCGTTATGAAGATCGACGCTCTGCTTCCAGTTTGTGTACTCGCGAAGAGACCCGCCGTCTTGGACCACCCAGTATTTGTGCCACTTCAGATTCTGAAGCGACTGCTTGTTTGTGGCCTGCGAGTCCTGTAAGCCACCAGGACGACTTGACGCCCACAACAAGCCTTCCTTGTATCGCTCTTTCGGTTTTGGCTCTAGCTCGACGTCGGCCTCGGCATCGTTCACTTGTGCGAGGTCGTTGGCAAGCGCGCACCGGCGCTGCAATGCGTCTACCCTGTGCTTCTCCCATTGCTTCGACGCGGCTTTGATGTCGTCAACAACCTCGTCGATGCGGGGCCTGGTGTGGCTGGCCATTTCGCTTCCTAAAGCAATGTGGGAATCCGTCATAGTTTGCGCCGCTAGTGCTAGCAATTGAAGCAAGACCTGTTGCTTGAGGCCGCTTGTGACATCAGTAAGATATGCGAAGTACGCTAAACGAGCAGCGTCGAAGCTTTTCTTCTTCACTACAAACTTTTGGTCAGCATGTGCGTCAGCATGGTCGCCGCGGCGTCGTGCTGCAAGGTAACGCGACGTCCAGCTGTAGAACTGAGAACTGTCTTCCTCAAACTCACGCTTGCGCATCTCGAAACTCTTGATGTCATACTCGTAGAACTGCTGCAGAGGCTCAATGATGCGCGTTGTGAGCTCGTTTAGCGTCGCTTTGCGCTGTCGCTGAATCGCGCTTAGACCGCCCTCGCTACTGCGGCTAAACCAGTCCACAACGGGCTTTAATGGTGTGAGTTCTGTGCGCGCGGCCTCGGTAAGTCCAGACGCCAGCCACTGATCTGCCTCAATAAGAGCTAGCAGTCGCTCTCTCGACATAAGTGTGCGCTTGAGCAATTGCTTTACGCGTGCCTTCAACGGCGCAATCCGGCGCTCCATGACACCAAGGGCGCTTCGGAACTGTGGACCGTCCTCAGGATGCGCAACGTGCTCTGGCGAGGGTCTTGGTGCTTTATGCGTCAGAACGTCATGCCCTAGCGGCATTCCATAGGCTACAGGTGGCCTTTGTGAGGGGCTGCTCACCTCAGAGACTTGGGTGGATGTGACGGAGGATGACGGTGCAGGAGTCGATGGCAATGGTGGCACTACTGGAGGCGGGAATGTAAGTGAAGGCTGAAGTGGAGTGGCAGGCGGAACCGATGGCGGGATAGCCGTATTTGGCGCCATGGTGCCGCCAGGGCTCATAGTAAACTCGGAGAAAAGTAGGCCATCACGCGGTCGCTCATTAATCCACAACGCGGCACCACTCAACAGATTTGGCCTGCCGTCGCGCTCTTCAAAAAACGCAAAATGCAAAGGCCAACCACCAACACGGTCGGCCTGTGCGTCCCAGACCCACAACAGCTCGAGGCGATGAACTTCAGGAACGGGTGGCTCGACAAACTCGCCAACGCGTACCCAGTTTTCCGTCAGCTTTTTCTGAACGACTTGGTCTAATTCCTTTGCTGAGCTTGCGTATGCGAAGCCAAGCGCTGGCGATCCGCCGCCAGGCGTCGTAGCGTAGGTGAGCGAGAACCGCAGGGACAGCGACGGCTGGTAAGGAACCTGTAAGAACATCTCATCAGTTTCTGGGTCGAGAACAAATGCCAGCGGCTTCTGGTCTGGTCGTAACGCGGCCAGTTTTTGGCTCGCTTGATCGAAACGCGTGGCTATAACGATCGTGCTGCTCACAGGCGCGCACTCTGGTCCTGCAGCTATGCAATCGCCCTCGTTGAGATACACATCGCACTTCTGCACACACAGGCGACGTGGGTCCGTATTGTAGGCCTTGCCGGGCCGAACCTGCGAACTTACTTGGCCCATGAACCTCCTTTTTCTCGCCTCTGGTGGTGCGTTTCGTGCTGTCGACAAGACTTAGTCAGACCTACCCCGGGCAGCACAAAGCTAAATAACTTGTGTCTACTACCTGTATGGCAAGGCACTCTATGTAGTCGTGAATGAGAAATTTGCCAAGCGTGCTACACTCATAAGACTTTTAGAAGCTGCGCACGAAGCTTTTGAGTTCTTGGGATACGACCGAGCGTCTATCCACCCATCGCGGCGATCGTCTTAGTGTCAACCTATAAACCCGTACCTATACATGTAGAAAAAAATTCACGGACTAACAGATATCGCAAAAATGCCTCGATGCGTCGTCGACGATGCCCAACATACTAATGCTCAACTTCTACAGTGGCCAGCCGTATCTCCATCAACTCAAGGACAACCACGAACGGAGCACGAAAGGGCCCTTGCAGTTCTACAAATTTAGGATTGTAAACCGTCGACTCTCACAAATATATCACAACATAGATATGGAGTGTAACCAGTCTAAAAGTAGCTATTCGTGAGCCTTGGAGCGAGGGCGGCGCTCACTGATACCTTCAACATCCACAAAGTCGCCAGTGTGCGCGGCACGGTGGGCCGTCACCGGGACTGGTCGTGGAGAAAAATTCTCTATCGCTGTGCTGCGCTTCCGTGGGTACAACATCTCGACGTTGCGGGCATTTTCCATCACTTGTCGGTCGGCGAACTTCTCGCGCTGCGTCTCTATCGCGGCAGTGTCAGTCTCTGGCGTGATGAATTTTGAAAATGCGCGGTCTGTGTAAATGCGGTCGTAAGCAAGCAGGCCGCCGAAGCCGCCAACAACAGCAATCCACTTCACGTAGTACGAGATGGGCTCCTCTGGGCCGTATGAAACGCCATGCGCAAAACGGCGTTGAGCCACAGTGGCGTTACGGCAGGCGTTCCGAGTGATGCGCAGCATAATACTGTCCCTATCAGAAAGCGCCTCAAAGCAGTAGGTACTTGGTAGGCGTGCTGTGAATGACTACTAGCGAATACTAACTAAATCGCAGCGATTGGCGCTGAATCATCATAATACATGATATGGTCAACTTGAGAAAAGCAGAATGGTTTGACGTCGTCGCCAAGGTTTTGTCGTCGCGGTGCTGAGGTCATAATGTCGCAGCAGGGTCCCCAGACCCAAAAAACTATGAGGGCTAGGGCAATCCATCACTGGGCCAACGTTGCCTAATCCGGAGGAGGGGTTTCCTTTTATTGGCAAATTGGCCTAAAAAACAGTGCTTGTGCGCCATGCTGGCACCGAAAACATCGCATTCTGCCACTGTTGCGCAGTCGCCGCAGGGCAGTCCAGGACAGGCAGTATCGCCGCCTCTTGTGGCTCCGCAGCCAGTCTCTCATCAGCAGTGGAGCCCACCGACTCCAGCGGCCGCGACCGCGCAGCCGGCGCCGCCACGCCAGACCCAAGCGATCCCAACGCCCAACATTATGCTTCCAGCGTCACTTAACCCACTCTTGAGTCTTCAGGTGCCAAACCAGCAAGTACTTGCCTCAGCCCAGCCCACGGCGACGCCGCGGCCGGACACGCAAACACCCCAATATTTGCAGGCCCAGCTTGCTCAGGTGCCGCAGGGATATTTGATGCCCTTCCAGCCTTTTGGCGTGTCGCCACTGCCTTCGATGCCAGCAGCATCAACGCCTCCCATTTTAGGCGGTGGTCACCACGCTATTCTACAACAGCTCAAAGCGTCGTCTGAGCTCCAACGAGTGGTTCAGCTTCAGATCCATTATCTTGTCTCCTCGTTGCTATCGTCCGGACTGACCATTGACCAGATATCTTTTTTAATTGGCCAAAACAACTCGCCGCAGCCGGCAGGGGCATTACATCAAAATGGAATACTCAATATGATGGGACAAGCGCACGGCCAAACGCAACCTCAATCGCAAAGTCCTATTCTCGGAAAACCCTCAGACCAGGCTGCCTCACACGCGCCGCCGCAGCAGTCGGGGTGCACGATGCAGGTGCCTATACCACAGGCATCGCCGTCTCAAGCACCGGTCGCTAGCGCACCCATCCCGCCTCAAGGCCAGTCTCCGCAAACGGCTGCCGCCAGTCCGAAGGTGCCCCCACCGGCGTCCCCTTCTCAAGCCGCATCGCAGCCTCTGACCCAAACGTCCTCACAGCTACTCGCGTCCCCGCGAACGGCAGTATCTCGCGAGGCTCCGGCGTTACGACCTGGGCAATCGACCAGTAATGATAATCCTGAGCAGCTGAAAGTGCGTGACACTTTCGAGCAGCCAAGAGCAAGGGACAATTTCCAGCATGTCGTTCATGATTCGCTACGCTCTAATACTAGCCCACCAGTTTACGTTTCCTCAGATGGCTCTTCGGAAGTTTTCTCTGCGAAGGGTGATGATTTGCCGCCCATGCGTGCAGTGGGCGTCGTAGGGCGGCCGCGAGGGTCTAAAAATAAGCGCGTTGGGCGTCCACGCACTAAAAATCGTGTTGATAATCTCGACTCGAAAGAGGACCCGCTTCGCCATACGCGTGACATGTCGATCATTGTTTCTAGTCCAGTGGACACAAATGAAAATCAGTCACAGAACTTACCGTCTTGCGAGGGTCCGAGCGAAGTTAGGCCCCAGAGGCGAAACTTTTTCGCGCGCTTCGTTGAAGTAAACCCTGCTGTTAAAGCAGAAACAGACCTTCGGCGAACGGGCCGTCCAAGAAAATCCACTGTAGAGCCACTGCAGCAAGAGTCTCCACCAAGCTCACCACAACTATCACCGCAAGAGGAGAAGCCGAAACGCGGGAGACCAGCACGCGATAAAGCAAAGTCGAAGCCGGGGCCCAAACCAGGGCGTAAGCGAGGGCCGAAGGCAGGAGCTCAAGGCGCGCCTCGTCCAGCTGTGGAGGATGCCAAAGCTCGGCGCGAGCAACGAGCTCAAGAGCGGCGCTCCCGCGAGAATCGAATAAGGGCTGCTAATAAAGCAGACTATGAAGATGACGCGCTTGAGGAAGAGTTTGAAGCCGATCTAACTGCGGACTTGACCGGAAAGCCAGGAGTGCCAATCTCTTTACTTCCGCCCCCAGTCCAGCCCCAAATCATGAAACCAGAGCAAAACAGTACGAACGGCACAGGTGTTAATGATCAGCCTGTTCCTGTGAAGCGTCGTCCCGGCAGACCGCGCAAGGTCCAGCCAGTTATGGCCTCGAAGCCACCACCTGCGGCACTAGCATCAGTAGCCAACCCACAGGTGTCGAAATCTTTTGCGATACCAGTTAGTCCTCCAGAAGTTGGCACTCTCTCTAGTTTCAGGACACACTCTTTCACTGCACCAGGGGCGGCACGGACCCCTCCCTCTAGTGCTCCAACTCGAGCGGATGACATGCCGCCTCACCACACCTCAACTTTGGTCAGTATTCCCTCCAGTGCTGCGACCAAAAGCTTCCCTTCCTCCGATGCGACAGCTTCTAACTTGACGGGAATCTCGAGTGCATCCAGCACTGGAGCCTCATATTCAACTGCGCCATACGCCAGTGCACCAACGCGAAGCGCCCCAGTTTCCGGGGCGCCACCGCCAGTCATGCCCTTAAACGCCAGGATAACAAATGAGTCTGAGGAAGATTATGACTCTAATGAGGCGGAAGACTCCGAAGAGAATGGCTATGATTCGGATTCATCCTACTCTGACAAACGTCAGCAAAGGCTGATAGCCAAGCGTGCGAAAGCTGCTGCGAAGAAAGGAAGGTCTGAATCCAGATCGAGTTCAGAATCCGAAGTCGCTGCTATCAACGGTTTACCCGAAGCACGTTAGAGGACAATGGACAATGACAGGCGCGACAACTGCATCTTCACGACAACTCTTTATTTTCTCCTTGATAGCACGAAACCGAGTTTGGGGATGCCAAAGATTGGAGATGCAAAAAAGTATCGTGCCATTGCAAATTCAGGTTATTTCTCACATTTTTCACTGCTACACCAGCAATTCGAGCGCACGAAGCGGAGCGGATCTAACAACAATATTTAGTTGATCTATTAAATAAAACCCCTTGCCCTCAAAACACGCCTACCCTCGTTACTTGTCCAAAACCACTTGTATATAGTTATGCTGCTGGCATGCGGCTCTAACGGTAGGGGACAGCTAGGTCTCGGACACACTGAAGACTCCTCAGTATGGCAAGAGGTTCCAATCAATTTGCAAGGCCCTATAAGCCTAGCTGGTGGCGGTAATCATACAATCATTGTCGAGCATGGTACGGGCATAGCATATATGTCACAAGCTGAGGGGTTTGTATCAATTGAGCATCCTGAGGGTATAGAGTGGAAGTTGGGCAGTGCAGGATGGGCATTCACAGTGTTGGTAGATGCCGAGAACTGTGTGTGGACATGTGGCACAGGTCCAAACGGCGAGCTTGGCTTGGGAGGTTTAAGGGCCTCAAGCTTAAAAAAGTTGGGCTGGACATCACCAGCTTCAGTTCTGAGTGTTAAATGCGGAATGTCGCACGTCGTCATCTGCTTGGCGGACGGTTCTTTGTGGGGGTGGGGCGCATCCCGAAAAGGTCAATTAAATACCTCACAAGCGGTGGTAGATTACCCGGTGCCTGTACTGGATGACATTAGGCCAGAGGAATACTCTTGCGGCCGCGACTTTACGGCTGTTTTGAAAAACAAGCGCCTCTCGATACTTGGTAACGCTCGGCTCTTTGGATCAGCTGTGATGGAGTTCCCAAAGGAGAAAGCCGTTTTGACTGGCTGGTCTACTATACTTCTTCTTCCAGGTGGAATCATGCTGGGAAACAATTCTCATAACCAACTGAACGCACCTCGACAGTTTGACGATATCACTCTTGGAAGTGAGCACGGTATTTTCCGCTGTGGAGAGCGCATCGGAGCGTGGGGGTGGGGTGAGCATGGCAACTGCCCTCCTGATCAAGATTTTAGCGGACGCCTCACAGTATTTGCTGGCTGCGCTACCTCATTTATTTACTGCACATAGCTTAATTAGTTTCACTAATTTTTAACCAATTTGGTAAAACGAGCGTGTCGCAGGCTCTTCTTGCCAACACACAACATTACGCTCAAAAAAGAGTGCATGCTGGAAATATGTATTGTCCTGGCTTCAATCTTGGGTACTAGTATCGGCACCAAGCCAACTTGGATAGGCTTGAGCCTTTCTGGCACCCCTGTGATTAAGTTTTTTTCTACTCGCTTCGCTATGTGTGAGTGTTGCACACCCCAACCCTGGGAACCGGACCCGCAACCAGAACAAGTTGATCGGCCTGCTCGCTTGAAGGCCTTGGCATGTTTGGCTACGTGTGTGGCGGGCGTCCTATTGAGACCAATCTGAAACAGGTAGAGCCTACAAAGTTTGTTTTTAGTGTCCCAGACGCGTCTCGTATTAACTTTATAGCTCTCTTCCTTCTTCCTGGGACAGCCCTACCCGACGACGTTGCTGCAGCCGTTTACGCGCAACTACCAAACTCGGTTGAATTTCAACTCCTAGGCGCGCTTTCAGCCTCTAAGCAATCTGCAATATTCAGACTCAATATGGGATCAGCATCGTCTGCCGTGAACGATGTTGATGAAATGGTCGATGAAGGCGAAGATGTGACACAAGATTCCACGATAACGTTTGGAATATCTATTGAGCCAGCTCAACAAGTTGACCAGTATCTGTTGCAGCAGAGAATGGCCGCGAAGCGGCCAAAGTCCATTGGCGTTGGCCCCGCAGCTGCGGCCGCGCCACCACCACCACAGACCGAGTCTGACGTTGCAGTATTTGCGAACAAGATTGTTCAAAATGTGTACAATTTTCTGGCGAGCTTTATTGACTCCCAGAATCGGGTTCCCATGAAAGCCTTTGACGATTGGTGGAATAAGTTTCGCGCACGCCTTGCCGCAGATCCAAATTTCTTGAAGAGCCTTCCAACTGATTGATTAGTTGATTCCACAGTTTAGATGCTTGCCAGTGCTAGATAACAGCTTCAGAAATTGTCGCGCGTTCATGATCTCCCTTAATAGTGCTATATGGCCCCTTAATGTGAGCCAACAAAATACGCCGAGCTCGGAGACAAACATGCAGATTCGTAACAAGATCGTTGTCGGACCTATTCACTGCTGAATTGGGTAGCTTGTTCGAATGTCTTCCACATGGGGGCAAGGGCCAGTGCGGGCAATTGAAGCCTTTAAATCATGAAACATAGGCTCTGAGAGCACAATGATCGTCATTCTGCTCACTCTCATCTCCATTGTGAACGCACAGGTTGGTGCATACTCAGCCCTGGCTGTGTTGCGACCATCCCATGGCGAGGTCGTCAACGCAGGAGACACGTTTGAGTTCAAATGGGTACCGAGCGCTGCAATTCCCTCTGTAGATTTGGTTTTAAAGTCAGGGACTCAAGGTGATCTTATTACCACCAGCGTGGTTGCAAGGAATCTTGCAAATACAGGGAGTTATGTTTGGAGCGTTCCCCGAACTATCAAGACGAGCACTGCTCTGACGCTGATGGTCCACGACAGCCGTGATCCACAAATTGCGAATTACAGCCCTTATTTTACAATACTCGAGGTTGGACGCGGAATCACGAAGGCGGTTTCTTTCACGAATACGGCAAGTGCTGCTGAGGAGCATCAGCATCGACCCACAGAGACCATCTTCATCAATATTAGAGAGCATCATTCAAAATCACTAATGAGCGCTCCACCGACCGTGGCTAGTAGGGAAAGCAGTGGGACTGTTTCGACTGAGGAAGGCACCAAAGCCAGCAGCGACTCGGCTGCGAAATCGCAGGCTGCTCTGCCGGAACGCTCACAAGGCTCAACGGCCACTGGCCAATTCACAGATGCTTTAATCACCAAGGGTCCACGCAGCCAAAAGCTAGAGATGAAGCTCGCTTCTAGCGCATCTTCCGTAGTGTTCCCGTCGTTTTTACTTCTGATTCTTGTGCTGTTGCTCTGATGCCCCGCATAACAAGATGAATTGCATTCCGAGAAACAAACGTAATATGTCACTTGGCTAATTAGAGAACTATTCTGGAATTACATTGCAAACGACCGCGCCTAAAGCTTCCTCACTAGATTTGACAAAATCAAATGCGCTTTTCGTATCCTTCCAGTCATACACACGCGCGACACGAGGCTTAAGCTGAAGGTTTTCGTACTTTGGAACAATATGCTTCGCAATCCAATCTCGGGCGGCTTTGTAAAAGCCCGGCTCACGGGCCCGAAAGGTGACACCCTGCAAGCGAAGACGTCTGTACACCACCGAAATCATGTCCTCTTTTGCAAAATCTGGCATGACGCTGGTAAGTGCGAGACGGCCGTCATTGGCAAGCAGCTGAACAGAAGAAGATGATGGATGCTGTCGAAGGTCAACAATAGCAGCTAAGGGCCCGTAATTGCCACCGTCGCCAAATTTTTTGACCTCCTTCTCGAGCTGAGGAGATTCTCTGACTGCGAGAACCTCATCATAAAGAGCAGTTCTCATTTTCAAGTATGCCTCCACATTTCTTCTTGCCAACTCCGAATTTACCACAGCAAAAATGCGTCTACAACCAAGGATCTGAGCGAGTTCCACTGTGGTCTGGCCGACTGTAGACATTGCGTTGTAAATTAGGAGTTGGTCTCTCTTTTTTATCTCGACGTCGTGCTTCAACAATTGAAAAGCACTAAACCAGCTATCAGCCAGACCAGCAGCTGAGGAAAAGCTCATACCCTGCGGCATGGGACATATTGTCTCAATAGGACAGACTACATACTCCGCAAACGCGCCTCCGCGAATAGCAAGGCCGAAGACCCTCTGGCCAATGCTACACTCATTCGTTTCTCCACTGAACTCCTCTATAGTGCCACTGAACGTCGTGCCCAGCTTGTCCGCAGGCACGAGACCTCTAAGCTGGACGTCGTTGTGTGTAACTCCAAAGCTATGAACTCTCACAAGAACCTCATTGCCTGTGGGGCTAGGCGCTAGCTTTTCGAGGGTGCTAAAATCTTGAAGGGCTTTCATAATCGTTTTAGCAGTCGCAATGAGTTGCATTTAAAGTCTAGTTATGAAAATTTAGAAATTACCCGTTGTGGCAGTCACCACCACCCTTCGATAAGTTTGAGCTATCCAACGCGTAACTAGCCTAAATCAGTAAGGACTGAGATGTGGGCTGCTTTTATAAAAGCGCCAGCAAAGAACAGTTCTACTATCACGTATGCGATTCGCAATCCCGCAAAATGCTTGGGTGATACACAAGAGGAGCATTGGCTGACCCTCATTCAACTGGATGAGAATCCAAAATGGCGAGGTATTCACGTGATATCAATATGAGCGCGGTGTCCTCAACAGCTCTATAGGGTCAGGTCCAATTAAGGGTAGGGCGTTCATCGACGCGTTCACGTATTACTAATGTGGTTTATTGAGGCGGCTGGGCGTTCTAATTAGCAGTTATAACAGCCAGTTCTGATCTTTGCACGCATGGGACATGTTTGGCTCTCCGCTTAAAAGGGCGAAAGTTCGAAGAGAGCCTTCGACACCACGAAAAGACTCGGCGCCAACCACTCCCACAAAGCCACGACACGCCCGTGGTGGTGGACTTCCAACACCAGCGGCGACCCCACAACGAACGCTTGACGCTGGGCCATTACCGAAGCTGAGGCTTGATGGCCTAATCAACGAGCCTGCGGCCGAGCCGGAAGTGCCACCGACACCCACCTCTGTGTCAAAACGACGGAGGCTTGACAGCGAGGAAAGTAACATCTTTTTTCAAGGCAAGGCGCTATTCCAGCGTGGGTCTAAAACGCGCGGCGTGATTGGCCGTGCTGAAGAGCGGCAGGCTATCAGCGCAAAAATCTCGCAGTGCACAAGTGCCCGTGCTAGCGGCGCTCTATATGTGTCGGGGCTGCCGGGGACAGGTAAGTCGGCACTGGTCTCCGAAATTCTTGCATCGGCCCAACTTCCGAAGGGCACCCGTGTTGCATCTATTAACTGCATGACCATCGACAAGCCGGACCAGACCTACGCTCTCATCGCTAAGGAGTTCGGCTACCTTGAGCGACAGTCGCAGAAGGACAAGCACCAGGCGATAGAGTTGCTACAACGTGAATTCACGCTGGCAGACCATAGCCATGTTCTTGTCATGGATGAACTTGACCGAATAGTAACCGCTGATCAGGAGGTCCTGTTTCGCATCTTTGAATGGGCATGCGGTTCGACGAACCTACTGATGATAGGCATCGCAAATGCCATTGATCTCACAGACCGCTTTCTTCCGCGGCTGCAAGCCCACAAATTAAGGCCCCAAGTGCTGGCATTCAAACCGTATACGGCGCAGAGCATCACAGAGATAATTGAAGCCCGGCTTAAGACACTACCTGCGCCGCTGATGCACCCTGCCGCGGTGCGCATTTGCGCCGCTAAAACCGCAGCAAATTCGGGCGATCTACGCAAGGCGTTTGACGTGTGTCGACATGCGATAGAGGTTGTGGAGGAGCTCGGGGAGCCATTAGTTACGACGCCGCATGTCGCAAAAGTTTGCTCGGCCGCATTTGGCGGGATCGACGCAAGAGAGCGTCTCCAGCTCCTAAACTTCCAGCAGCGCGCTGTCCTGTGTGTCCTGATGAAGACTGAGCGTGCTAGCACGGTGCCGAACATAACGGTGCAGCAAGCGTTCCAGGAATACGAGCAGCGGTGTCAAAACAACCCAGCCATCAACAGCCTTGCTTACGCGGAGTATATGGAGGTTGTAAATGCGCTGGAAGCCGCAGGGCTAGTGTCAGTTACTGGCCTTTGCGGCAAGAAGGGGCTTGGCTCTCATGGGAATGTGAGGGTGTCGCGGGGTGGCGGCGGTGCTGCTGGCAGCAAAAGCTCAGAGGGCTACCGCGATGAGTTCGGGCTCCGGAAGATCAGCTCTCGTGCTCAGATGACTGACGTTATTAGTGATTTGTCGAACAACGACCCGCTGAGGCACATTCTGATCGATTAGCTCTGTTCATGCTATTCTCCACATTTCCAACATATTTAATGCATTCTGCCACTAATTCTCCGATTTAGATATCTTAGCATTTAGCTTGTCTTAAATGGAGATTGGCGTACACTGCAGGCCATTTTACTGGTAGGCTCCTCTGGTAGAGGAGAGAGGCAGTGCCATCTCAGCTGATCTTGCGCTTCAGCCAGCCATACTTACCACATGACCACCACAAGCACAGTGAGTTGGCCGCTCATCTTGAATTATCACCAATCTAAGAGGCCATGAGCGACGAAAACAGTAAACCAACTAGCGAACCTGTCGAAAAGAAGTCAGAGGGAGAGCATGACGACTCGCATCAGAACGCACCGCACACAATCCCTGGCGTCTTGCAGGTGCCGTTGCTTCGCCACCATGGCCTGGGCCATGGCCCTGTAGTGCTCCCTGGCAGAGCAGCGAACCAGTCAAGCACTGGCGCTCTGCATATGCCTGGCCGAGGCCCTATTGTGCGCCGTGATTTGGTTGACGAGAATGGAGACAAACTCGAACCAATCCACTCGCAAGTGTTTCAGAGCCAAGGGAAAGAAGATAAGGATTAGGCTTCCGAGTCTTGGGAGCGCGCGAAATGACACTTTCGTAAAAGCGCAGCAATTTGCGAACAGAAAAGACTGCATCAGCTCTAGGCCCCTGCGATCTCCGTTACTGATACTAAACCACCTCTAGTAAGCAACAATTTACAGCATTGACTCTATTGACTGAACGTTTAAGACATAACTCAATTTACCGCCGGGCAGCAAGCCTGCCCACATGTGTACTATGAGCAGCCTCATAAGAGCGCTGCCCCACATCACGTGCGCCTCCACACTCTCACACCCCACGAGAATGCAGGAACCAGTGGATGGTGGTGACGCGAGCGGCCGCGGCCAGTCACACACGGCGCCTAACTCCGCGCGCAACTCGTATATTGTCAACGGTAGACCATTGCTACTTCAGCGTACCTCCTCACTCGCGGAATTGGCCCGTGAGCACAAGCGACAACGCGATCCAAAGAACGACGTGCGTAAGTTCTTCCTCGACGGCGATGATGGCGACGAGGAGCCATCATCATCGACACTAGAGCAGCAGCAAGACTATTTTGTGCGCCGCAAGCAGCCTGCCCCAGAGCACTCGAACTTATTATATCGGACTGGATCGCGGCTTGCGTTAAATGCAGGTCTAGAGATTGGTGAGGGCTACGAGCCACATAAATTTGGCCACATGCACACACGTCAAGTGCGTAGTCAGGCGTCAAGCAGAACGGCTAGTCGCGCTGGAAGCGTGGCTCCGAGCTCGAGCGGCTCTGAGGCGAGCTCCGACTCAGAGGTAAGCGACCGCGTCCTTCACATTGGGCGCAGACACCGCTCAGATACTATGAGTTCCGATGTCTCTATGTCTGAAGCGAAATGGCCGTGGCGTTTGCCTCACACTACGTGGGTCGCGAGGGCACTTGGCTTTTCCGCGCGCGATCCCGTATCCACGCCCGAAAAGGTCTGGGTTGGGGAGAGAACAACTGGGTTCGACCCAGCGTTAGTGCTCGCAATTGCAGTGGCCGTGCTCACCACTTAAGCAATGTGAAGTCTCGCTCTCCGCGGTACGCCAGCAAGAGTCCTTCTCTCATATGATAATAATCTTACGAATTTTTATTATTTAGACGGTTTGCATCAGCTGAAGAAATGCGGCGAGTTTTTCACGCCTTGCATATCAAGAGTCCCACGGGCTGGTGGAGTTGCAAACTCAAGTGGGAGCCACAATTTTGCACTCTGCCGCCCAGGATTCCCTATATAAGGCGTTGCGTTTTCCCACCGCACATCCCCAGTCAGTTTTAAAGGCGACCGATCCTCGTAGCTCTGCTGCAGTTCGATGTTGAGACACTCCTGCAATTTGAGACCTGTTTTCACACCTTTGCGCAACGAGATGAGTTCCTCATACAGCGGCGAGTCCGCGTACACTCTGCCTAAAACCATGTACCCTTTGTACCGCTCACACCACTCGTTCTTGAGTTCGATAAGCAGATCTCGAGAGTACAGGTCAGCAAACTGAGCACGGAGAACACGGTTAAGCTCCGGCACACTGGCCGCGTGCGTCCAGAAGCTATCGTGAACGGCAGCAAAGCTAACACCCGAGGGCAGAGCGCAGCATGTTGCTAGCATATGTGCTGCATCAAGGCTATGTACAAAGTTGGCCACGACTCCAGCTAGTTGCTTTTCGCGGATGATTGGCGCCTTGTGAAACGGAGACGGCAGAAAAAAGCTCTGCAGTGGCGTTCGTATGGCCATGAGCTTTGGCTCTACATAGGGTTGGACAACAGGCATGCCGAGTGGCGACGTCCAGGACACGGTCGTTGAGCCCGCCGGCTGGTCTGCGCGGCACGAGCCCGTGATACGGCGCGCACAATCAAGAAGCCACTCTTGAACTGCTTGCTCGGGTTTCAACTTGCTCTTTAGACCATTACGAATGCTGCTCGCTACGACGGCGGCATTTTTCACACCCTTTTCGGTCAGTATCTCGAGCATACGGTGCGAGCTCACTCCGTAGAGAAATGTCATAACGGCTTCTTTCACCATTGGGCGTTGAATAAGTTGGTTAGGACCAGACACTGAGCGGGCAATTGCTGTATAAATGTCTCCGCACTCGTTATAGCTTGGAAGAAGATTTACAAAACCCGCATTTTGCTCATCCCCAGCTAGTGATACAAGATGCTGAAGTCCGTTGCATGTACCGTCGAGCTGTACTGGTAGCCGTGATTCGAAGGCCTCAGAGTTAGGGCAGCCCCATGCTGCAGCTAACTCAAAACAAGCCGCCAATGTTTGGAAGGGCTTCGCTGCTGATTGCCACCAGGACACTTCAGCTGGCTGTTCTGCGCTTTTGACAATATCATCCCGGTGAGAGAGAGTCCAAGCTTGCCTTTCCTGCATGCTCAAACTTTTGCAGCAGCCATAAAGGTTCGCCAAATGTACTTCGAGCCATTGCAAGCCGTTGGCTCCAATTGGCTTTGCTTCGCCAAATTGAAAAAGCGCGCGGATAACGTCCTTGCCCATAAAGCTCAAAATTGACTTGCTCGCAGCATATGCGCGTCCGCGAAAGTCCATGTACATGGGTAGATAAAAGGGTTTGCTTCCAAGTGCGCGGGCTACCCTCATGGCCTGGCGCCACTGATACCCCGATATTTTGCGGCTATGTTTCGTCTCTGTCGCATTCGACTCCGGATTTATATCGACGACGTGATCGAGTACTTTCATATTGATTTGCCAAGGCTGTCGAGCCAATCGATTTAGTCCATCTAGGTGCGACTGCATCGCCCCCGAGGCAATAGCGGCCTTAAGCGTCGTTTGCCCTTCAGTGCTATGGCCTTGCCGGGCTATCAAGGTCAGGTCTAGTGCTGCTGATGCGGGAGTGCTGATCGCACGAACACCTGTCCACGGTCTCGGCTGCGCAAGATATGGGAGCTGTAAGCTCGAAATTGAGTCATTGTTCGCCTCAAGTTGCTCTCTCAACTGCTTCACAAATGCCTGATTCAAGACAAAGATGCCTCGCTTTGTCGCGCCTGACATGTACCAGGTCCGCCAAAATGCTGGCCTGCTCACCGAGCGACCTCTATGCAATACATTGAACCGGCAGCGAGCAAGCGCCTGGTCAGCCCACCACGATCCCAAAACTATCCGCTGCTTTGATGTCCACTGCGGCTGCGCAATGACCCCCCAAAGGTACCTAGAGCGTCGATAAAAGTAGGGCAGGCCCTCAACTTCCGCAATGCGTGCCAGCATCGCATGCTCTAATGCATCTCCAAGCTTCCGGCAGAATCTGGCAAGGCTGCATGGAAATGGTGCACTTGCCATCTTAGCACTCAAAAGTGCAAGCTCATGACAAACAATCGCGCACTGGTCACTGTAGGGCAGATAGCGGTTCAACGCAGACGCTGGAGCCGATGATCGCTGACCTCTCTCGAGCTCCTCCTGCCATGCATTCTTCATTTTAGTTAAAACTGGGCCTAAGTTCTCAGGACGGTCTATAAGCTCCTGCTTGAACTCGGGGGCTCTATCATAAAGAGATGACGCAGAGTCGCCGGAGCTAATCTCCCGAAAGCCATGCGCTGCTGATATCTCAGCCCTATTCTGCAGATTTGCGTGGGCAATTATGTCCTGAAACGTCCCCAGGCGCTCAAGTCGCTCTTGAACGTCTTTGGGGACAGCTTGAATGCCTCTCTTTAAGGCCAGTACTAGCGCAAACTCCTCGAGTGTCTCATGATCTAGAGTAGGTGCCCACTCACTCAATAGATCTCCAGCGTTATCATGCGATCTAGTTATGGCCGTAGCAAATTCAGGTATTCGTGTATCGGGAGGTCTAAGCGTGATCTTATCAATAGATGGTATTCGTCTTGTTTTGGGATGGAGTCGAGCATGCGCTAGGTTGACCGGTGGCTTAATGTACTCGCACGCCTTGTTGGACCACTGTAGAATCGTCCAACGTGGAACTCTGGGCATCCATCGAATGTTCGGTTTAACGACTCGCGTCGCGCGAAATATTAAGGGCAAGGGGTGGCGCGATTCGTAAACTGAGTGTTCTGTAAAGGAGTAAGAGGCAGCAGCTGCGCCGGGGAGCGTAGGTAGTAGGAAGGGGGTGGTGATTGGCATACTCAAGCTCTATTGAGGAGACGTTCCAATCAGAGAATTGGAAGCTAGTGTCATGCAAAGTAGAATAGGATATTGCTTTTATACGAATGACATTATTGATACACTTCAACCGTTGGTTGATTATTTCCGACCTTGAGTAAGTTCTAAAGCGGCCAGCACCTGTTTGCCAAATTGTGAGTTGCTAATTTCAGAGCGGAATGGGGCCAAAGCACTGCCTAGCCGAGTTGGGAAGCTCGGAATCTTGTAGTGAAGTAGCGTGACCAAGATGCCACTCGCAACAGGGTGCTTGGCATACTCATAAGCCCGGCTGAGAATGACAGAAAAAGCTCTCGCACGACTCGCAGCGATCATGGCAACACGTGCTGCCAAGACGCTTCCAATGGGGTCTACGATAAGCTGATCAAGCGCGTCTACAAGTTCGTCAAGGCACTCTTGACGCTCGGAGCCAGCAGAGCTCACTCCCAGAAAGCTTTTGATAGTGGCACACCCAGCTTCCGTTTTTGCTATAGTCAGCCATCCCTCTTGGTTTGGTTTAAGATGCACTGCATTGTTCGCAAGCTCTGTGATGGGCGGAATACCTTCCTGCCAAGGAAGATGCAGAAGCTTTTGCCAGACGTGGCTTCCGGACGCAGAGCACATCGTGCCAATAACGTCGTCTAATAATTCAGCAGCAACAGTCGCCTGAATCACAACAGGACTAACGTCAAGCAATCTTTGAATGACGTGACAGCAGAATTGATCTTTGGACAGGTGTGCTACGCGGCCCTCCATGAGGCTTGCAAACGCTGCTATCTCATTCTCCTTTGCTAATTCTAACATACACTGCACAAGGAAGTTTCCGAATCGGTGAACCATCAGTGGTAGTGCGTTATCGAACACTGCAGACGCGAGCCTCTCATACTCACCGGGAACGCAGTACCTTAATCTTTCTTGTAAGAACAAGGAAGTTTTCTGGTCATTGTACTTCCAGATGTGCTCGCACATTGCATTAAAGTCTGTACCAAGCTCCAAAACTCGACCCATTTGAGGCGTGAGAAGTAGCTTCGAAATTTTAGGAGAAGCAACGGGAGAGCATTGAAAGTTCATAAAGGGACTAGCACTTGCTCCTCGTGGGATAACTTCGACTGTACGTGAAAGATGCTGATTGGTGATTGGAGAGCCATGCTTCACTCCAGAAAGTGTAATTGGCTCGCTTGGTAGTCCCAGACCTCCAGACCACGCTGTCGCAAAATTCTCCACGCCGGGATACGTCGCGTACATCGCCGGTGTATGTGCTCTTCTTTCGCTTCCTTCAGCGGGGGTTGTGCTGCCATCCAAGTTATCCTCCAATGACTTCAAAACTGCTTCTGAGATACGCTGAGCCTCTCTTTCCTCGGCTTCATCAGCCGCAGCCGAGTCAGACCGATGGGCCGCACACTGCATCAAGATACCGTTCCGCGTCGCAGAGTGCGCTTTCGCAGTAACGTCGAAGTTGGGGCCGTTGGCAAGGCGGACGTCGGAAGGACTGCCAGCATCTGCATTGTGAGCGGAAGGCTCGTGTTGTCTGCTCAGGCTTGTACTTAGGTGGGAAGACCCAAGCTCATTCTTGCTCGATATAGCTAGCATTGCCGAACGACCCGCTGTACAAGCTTTGGCAGTAACTAACAGGACAGACGGATATAAGCGTCTTCAACAACAGTTCCTTTTACCCAGGTTAAAGTTATAGTTTAATTCTGGTTTGAGTGGGGATTGTTTACGTGCCACTCTGGGTAGGGGTTAAATGTGGTCGCTTCTGTCAGTCTTATGCGCGCATCGACTGTCATCGCTAAGGTTCCCAACTCTTATGGCGGTGAGCGGACCCAGCTGATACGATGATGACCAAACTAGCGAGACAGAGTAATACCATTTGAAACGCAGTCGAAACGCAGTCCAGGAATTGAAAAGCTCTGTTTCGCAAGTTGCAAAAACAGTTAGTTGTAGAGCGGAACCGCGATCTGTCTTCACAGATGTAGCATGCTGCCAGGTGGCAACTGTGGCATCATCCCCGATCAGATGCTAAACAAAGACTTTTGGATGCGGTGGCATTCACCTCAGCTACTTAGGTTGACGCGCTCGGCGAGGACTTTCTCGTTGACCCGTAGCGATGGGCATCGTGTGGGCTTACCACTTGTTATGGGGGGGGGCCTGGAAAGTAGACAGCATCAGTCAATTCAAGTATGTGTAGTTTTTATTCGCTCGCATAGTCTATGCGTCCAATTGCATTGTTGCTTCAACTTTTATGGGCTCACCAACGATGCCATATGCGCGAAAAAGTAAAGGCTAGAAAGTCGTGGCGCCCGAAAATGCTGGAGTTCGCTTAGTATCACGCGTATCAAGATACTATCACGTGAAGTCTGTTGCATATGTAACTTGGGATACGCCCTGCTGCAGGTGATCTTCGGCGAGCTTACTAGCGCATCCCTCCTTTTTAACCTTGTCACTAAGATTTAGCAGTTTCGATCTGAGCTAGCATGAGTACTTACTCAGGTGGAAACTTAGACTCTCTTTCGCGAGAAGGCAGGTTCTAGTAGACTGATCGTCTCCTGACGTGTGGGCCTGCATCGGGACTGAGTGCGTTTATTTCGTTTTAATAATGTGGCACGCTAACGTAATGGACCCGAGCGCCCGTCTCCACCACCCATGCCCGCACGACTCGGGTGCCGAACCCTAAGTTGTTTAGTAAAGAGGAGCACGGCACTTGAGCCGCTCCGACTTGCATGATAGACCTTAAGGCGACATGTGTGTGGACTTGGAAAAGGCCGTTTCTGGAATAGACAGCAGTCATTAACCCTGCGGACCGAAACAATAGGTAAGTAGAACCAGTTTCTGTGCACTATTCGTCAATCTATGACCTGCAGGAACGGGGTTTGCTTCATTGTGATTCTTAGTTTGCTGACGGTTCTGCATGTCGACATGGGTATCGAGGCTAGGGGTAACTATGTTATCTTCAGATTACGCATGCACCGATCGAATGTGATTTTGCTGCAGCCGAGCTCGACGCTCTGACGTCACACGAGCTCGCACGGAAGCAATTTTTATAAATCACTAAAGCGCTACTCGTAAGCTTATACAAGGCGGCCAAATATTCATTCACAACACAGAAAACATTGTCTCGGCTCTCTTTGCGATATTTATAGTATCGGAGTTTCATTGTCGAGGTCGCGTTTGATTACCTAAGGCACCGATTGTTACACACTTGTTCTGCGCCGCGCGATATCGGAGCGAGTGAGGCCGGAAGCCAAAAGTCTATGGAGTCACAATTTTAGAGATTTGAAACATACCCGACAGAGCCACGACGCAAACTCCCGCCAAGTAGCTCAAATAAAGATCTTCCTGCTGAGCACTCTTCAATACTGCGGGAAAAGATAGTTTTAAAGTGCTCGCCTTGGATGCAGAGGACGAGGGAACGCCGACTCGAGCTCCGCCTAGCCCCTCAGGGCTGGGGTAATGATGCATATCAATGCGGCGCACGAGGGGCATCTACCAACCTAATTTGATGCTGCTGATAAAGACTGAATTCGTTATCATCGCAAGTTTGCAGTATCGTAGGCGTAATGCCCCCTTGAAGCTGGCCCACTGTTCAATTGCAGATGCTTATCTAGGCGGATCCTCTATGCTGGCGGGTATTAAATTGGACGTTCTATCGCTCAATAGATCATGTAGCATGACCGTATTGCGTTTACGCACGGTTCGTGCGCCTCAGCATCAGGGTTAGCGCAGACGCCTGCGATAGGGGGACTCGTACCAAACTGCAGGAACTCTTGCTTCACAAGGTGATGCAGGGTTTCATGCATATCGTAGTCGAGATATTGAGGAAAAGGCGCAATTCGCATGTGAAGACTGGGTTAGCAGCGGGCGGAGGCTTTCAGCAAATCAGGTAAACACAGAAATTGATAGTGCCAATAACGTGCGAGCATACGCCGGACATGCGTGCGCAGGGTTCGCCGATGCAGGTGCAAGGGGAAAAACTGGAGAGTGGGGCTCTCGCAAAGCGGAGGCGCATAGAAGAGGGGATAGGGGGATACTGTATTGTTTGTCGTCGGCGGCGCAGGCCGCCCCCACCCTTTCCTTTGATCGACATGGGTCTGTGACATGGGGCCTAAGAAATCAGGGGACATCTAACTCTCTCTCCTCACTCACTTGAGGCGGCTGCACCTCGTCAACAAAGCGCTGTACTTTTACGCCTCACTTAACGGAAGCTAAGTCTGGCTCACTGTATCAGTCTCTCTCTTGACTTTTACAGGAACAAGACACCCCAAGGCTGCTTAGGATTCGTCCAACCACTACAGTCGCAGAAACGGCCCCTCTGCTGGGTTTTTGAGAGCACAAGCGCACTGAGCGCCCTTTTATGGCGGCCTATTACGGATCTAGAAGAGAGCTAATCAAGCGCTTGACTGCCCCACCTTAAATCTTCACTGTCGTTATCGCCGATGGGCCATCCATCGCAAAGCGATGATTATCCGAAAAACCAGGAGGAAGACGACTCTGAACCTTCTTCAGCAACAGCGCCCCCCCCTAAACCAGCTAAAGAGGTGCCAGTACCACAGTTACAAGCTCAATCTCGTGCCAATATGAAACAATCACAAGAGGCAAGCTCGGTACCGACAATATCGCCCACTACGAGCCAGCTTGGAGCACAATTGCAATCACCGTCATCGTTGGCTGTTCCCGTGGCCAGCGCGACCCCACAGATCCCTGATTATGGCGTCGCGCAATTATTTCTCACACGCACCCCGCAGCCGTACGTAAGTGCGGGAGACGCATCCGCGGTACTACGAACGCCGCAGCACTACAGCTTGCCGATACATGGGCTCACCGGCTACGACACGCGACAGGGAGAGCACTGGTATGACGCGCATGGTACTTTGTACGTCATGCCCGACCGCGGGCATCCGGCGCCAGCCGCCATAAGCTCGCCGCAGGCACCCCCAGCTGCCATATATCGGGACCCTGTACAACAGGAGCAAAATGCAGGGCAAGCTAGTTCGCCGCGCGTATCAGGCGGAGTACTACAGCCATACTCGGCGGTACCAACGATGCTAGACCCTGGCATGCTCGAGTCAGCGCCGTTGAGCTCACCCACAGCCGCACCTACTCACGCGCGAAGCTACCCAGGCGTGCCGTCTCTGCCACAATTGCAGCCCGGATTGTCAACGTGGTCTCCAAGTTATACGTACAGCTACTATCCGTACGTGTCTGCACCGTCCTACTGTGATCCAGCCGGCACGATGCGGCCATATGGGGCTGTGGATTCTATGCCAAGCGTAGCGCATGGCGCGTCCCAGGCTGAAAACTACGAGTTTCCAAGAGATCCCTCGTCCTCGGGCTCAATATACTCGAGCATCGAGGAGACTAAGGGTGACTCTTCGCACAAAAGGAGGCAAAGTATAGCGTCGGGAACTGGCGAACTAAAAACTGACGCTGAAGGAGTGCCGTGGTTAAAATTTGAGTACTCTTGTGATCGTGTTCAATGCTCTTATCACATTCGTTGCGACATTGACAACGTTGACGAAAATGCCTTCGCCGCAGCTTTTCGCGAGGAAAACTGTGTCTATCCAAAAGCTATGGTTCCGCCCGGAGAATACAAAGGGCATCGCCAGCACTATGAAAGTGTGTGCAATCAGATCGGCTGGCGTCTCGCTTTCCGCAACCCGGTCTTGCAAAGCCGCCGCGGACTTATACAGCGTGCTGTAGACACATACCGCAACAGCAGCCAGGACATCTCTACCCGCTCGCGAAGGGCACGCCGCCTTGTTAAGCAACAGGAGCAAGAACGCCGCCGTCAAAGCCAACACCCACGCCGGCGTTAGAATTTTGTTAGATTACTACTTGAAGAAGAGATTCACGCGCAGATAAATTCGCTGTCGTGAGTTATATAAGAGGCAAAAACAATTTAAGAAGAAAACCTCGGGAGTTAAGAAGTACCATGCTGGCCGGAAATCTTGCACGCAACCAACTCGTTGCTTTCGCCCTTGCACCCCTTTTCCGCCAACGAGCTTTCCCGGTCGCATGATTACATGATCAAAAAATACAGGCGGGTGCCGCAATTGTGCGCGTCGCAGTGCAGATCAGATACCTCGTCGACTGGCATTTGCATCCATGACGCGATTCAATGCACTTACATCCTCGTGGACAATCTAAAATGGCAGGACGCTGCTGGAGCGGTCAACTGAATATACACGCAGACGTGTAATATGATGTAACAAGAAGAAGCTGCCAGAGTCGCAGAAGGTTTTGAGAGCGGATGCGGCCGTTGTTGTTGATGTACCGCGCGCCGCGCTGCTCACCGCGTGCCGGTGGAGGCCAATACCCGTACCCATAATCATCAAGCCAGAGATTAATAATTACTTGGCTTGCTGACCTCACCCTAACCAGCCACGCACCTCCCTCGCTCTCACTCATTGTTGACGTCAGTTCGCACCATTTTCCAGTTAACTTAGAATCCGTGCAAATGTTTTCGCGAAGACGCTCGAGGAGCCACTATGATCCTGCGCAGTACAACACTGGAATTCGCACACCTTCCGCATCTGCGTCAGCCGCAGCGAACGCGTACTACTTTCGCCAGCTTGGCCCATCTGCCGCAGCCGAGGCAATACGCCGGCATTCTCTCGATCAATCAGATGCGGAAGCGATTCGAGATTTTAGACCCACGTCTCACTTCCAATCTCAGCCGGCGACGCGACGGACGAACTCGATGACGAACACACCCCCCCCAAGACGAGCTAACTCGCTCACTTCTCGCTCGTACCAGGTCACGTATAACACACCACAGCCGCAGCAGCGATTCTATGCTCCCCAAAATAGTATGGTGGGACGTCCGCCGCGCCGAAATTCGCTATCGAGCCGCCCAGGTGAGCGATCGAACTCGCTGACCCGCACCGAGACCGTGGCCAACCGCGACGCCAGTGGTCGCACGCTGTCTTTGACCACAACCACCATTCGGCAGATGGGTGCTTTTGAGATCGTAACTACAAAGGACATTCCCGTGTCGTCGCCGTTACGGCAGCCACGAGGCCCATACCATCACGATCTTGATGCTGGGAGCAGTGTGCATTCTATAGACAGCGAGCTTGTCGGTATTCAAGAAGATCCAGAGGAGGATGTTGATCACGTTCCTATGCCATCACCGCTTCGCTCTCCAGCTAAGTCACCGGCAAAGCAAGCTGCTGCTCCGATGAGCCCGGAATCGTCGTCAGAAAGTCGGGCCAGTCTTTCAGATGTCAGTGATGCCACCCCAAGCCCACCAGACTCGCCACAAGCGAACACTAACTTGAGCACACTTGTGCCGCCTGTGCCACCGCAGTCAAAGCATCGCGAATCTTCGCCGGCTCGCTCGGCCTTGAGGCAGTCAACGGTCTCGTCTGGTGACTTACAGTCAGCCAAACCCTCCCACGTTAGCTTTGGTGGAGATAAGGAATTTGTCTATGAAAGCTATACGTATGAAAACGACGACATTCCGCCTCCGGCCAAACCTGCTGGGCTTGCAGCAGCGACTGCAGCGGCACGCGCACGCCATCAGCAACAGCAACAAAGGCCGCCTCAAAAGCCTGTGGCCCAAAAGGCACCGCCGCCTCAGTCACAGCAAAAGCTAGTGATGACGCAGCCGCCGCTCGCAGTGACAAAGCGAGCCTCTGAGCAGAGTCTACGCTCAAAGCGCACCGGCGGGACGCGCCCCGCATCTTCAGCTGTCGGTGGGGGACTGCCGTATCCACAGGCGCGATCTTGGGAGACACAGCAACATAGCAGTGACGACGATGATCTACAATTCGTCGATGCCCCTGATCCCGGAGTCCCAGCGCGGAGTGCTGCTCGCGCACAGCAGAGCTACCAAGTGCCTCAGCCCTCTGCTCAAGATGAGGAGGAGGCAGTAATAGCCCAACGTCATGCACAGGCTGTGGCTTTAGCTCAACAGCAATTCAACAAAGAGAATGCTGAAGCAAGTGCAGCGAAAAACGTGGTTCAGAATGGCCAGCCCAAGCACTATTACCGCTCCCTGCTGGCCCCTGCCACGGACAGCCACGATTATGATGATGACGACCGTGCCAGCATTCGATCTGACTCCTCGTTCACGCGTCAAAGCCAGGCGCGTCAACAAGGACCAATGACGCAGCGGAGCAGCCAGAGTGCGTCCAACCACCGCATGAAATCACTGCGTCAGCCACAGACTCCGACGCTTCGCAGCGGTGGTGCGTCGGATCGCGGTAGGAAGGGCTCCTTGCTCAACCAAGCGCGACCGCAGATGGCGGAGCCAGCTCCGGCAGCTGGTGTGGCGCAGTCCCAGCAGGGCGGTTTCCGTGCATATTCTCTGCGACAGCAATCACGCCCCGACCCGGCGGCCCTGCTTTCGGGTGCACCGCCGAGCAGTAGTGGCGGAGGCGGTGGTGCCTTCCGGTCGCGAGTAGCCGATTCCGATTCGGAGGACGAGGGCTACTCCAGCAAGGGTAACAATGGTACCGTAGGAGGCAAGATTTCTCTAGGTGACGTTTTCTCGCCGAGCACGGATGTTAAAGACATTTTCAAGTCTTCGCGATCGCAATCCGAGCAGCTCCCCAAGCCAAAGAAGAGCGGATTCTTCAAGCGCATGTTTGCAAAACGAGCCTAATAAGGGAATGCTGGCTTATATTGAGTCTGCGCGTAATAATTTAAACCAAAGCAACAGAGTTTGTTGACTGTACACTAGAATCCCACACACTACCTTGAAGTCAATAATGCTCCAAGCCCTTCCTGTTAATGGCCAATGTAACTAAGAAGCCTTGAGTTTCGTCGCTGCCAATGGACAGAGTATCTTGCAGCTATAGTGCCCACTTTCCCTCTTTCCATTGGCGATATTAGCCGCTGGCGGCTGCGCGCAAGGCTAAAGCGATCTGTGTAGCTCACATTGGACACCATTGATATTTTCGTATCCGTGGTTGAGCCTATCTATCTATGTAAAGACTTCCTTTTGAGCTCCCCGTCGCAAATCTTTGAGGCCATTTTTGTTGTGAGAAATGCTAGCGCTACTTGAGAATTAATTCAGGAGACCCGTTGACAACACATCTCATAATGCTAATAAATATTCACACATGTCATAGGTCCAACAGTGCGCGGTCACTCGCTTGAACAGCCATGTCATCACCAAGTTCGTCCTGCTTTTCGTCCGAAACCTCGACAGGGCCCTGGCTCCAAAGACCATCAGCGATTCGGAGTCCATCACGCACCACATTGTCCATCATGGATCTGAAAAGACCAGGCTCTGGCTTCATGCTCAGTATACCAGTGCCATGCTCGGTCAAGTGCAGAGAAGACTGCAGCGTTTCGGAGAAGAACAGCTCCAAGGTTTCGTCTGCTAGTAAAACCATGCGGAAATGCGGGAGACTTAGCTTCTGTTCTGGGGCAGCCTCCTTTTCTGGCAAGTCTATAAGACTTTCTGGCTCAGCTACGGTAGCCCTGTCACTAATCTGTGGTTGGACAGATTTCAGGCCTGCTACATCAAACGCTCTTTGGATAAAGCTTGAGACAGCAGCAAGACAGCGAGCAGATTGCCGCTGCTTTACCTGCTCCAAAGCCTCGGCCATCGCACCCTCATCTTCCGTATTCCCAACTTTGCTTAATTCTGCCTGACTGAGGGCGTCAAGAAGCATTGGCGATGCTGTCTTAGGACTAAATGGCCTCATGATGAGCAGAAAAGCATCAGCTACCTCGAGGATATCTTGAGAATTGAGCCCTCCGTTCTTGTCTTCGCAATATAGCTCGAAAAAGTAGTTGATAAGCTCCATCATGTCCGGATTTATAAGATTGTCGAGACCTAGGACACAATCGCCTAGACACAGTGATCCTTGGCCTCGGACATCCCACTTAGTGAACAGTCGGTGAAGGAAGGGATGGACCTCGGCCTCGTCTCGCGGCACGTACTGAGGTGAGACCCAATCCGCTAGCGCACTCAAAAAAGTCACAAATTGGTAGAAGCTGAGTTCTCCATGATTTCCGCCAAGCGCAGGACGAGTTGCCTGCATGGTGGCATAGAACTTGTCGTAGACAATGCCAGTAGCATCGTTGTTGAGACAACGCGGCTTGGGAGAAATGTTTCGAATTTGGGTCCGTTTCGCGTACTTCTCGATGTCCTCCAGTACGGGTCCCTCATTCTTTGCTCGAAGGCTACGAATCCAGTCGTCTGTTACCACGCTAAATTCTTTAAATGCTGTGACCATGAGCTCCTGGAACTTCGTCACTTGCCTGAGGCCTGGATGGGCCTTAGGATTGGCGGGGTGATCGAGAGTGTCAAAATAAGTCTTTAGCACCTCAATGACGGCTGTGTTGTCGGTAGCATCTAGCAGCGCATCGCCATTAACACGGAGAATGGCCAGCGATATCTGGAATAGAACACGGCTCCCTTCAAGCATGAGAATATCGATGATACGGAATGCATACGGAATTGGCATCGAGTTCACAAACAGAGATAGGAACCAAGGGAGTGAGACGACAGATAGGGGCACGTCGGTGTTCACAAAGTGCTGCCACAGCATGGGCATTGTTTTCTCAACCAAAGACTCAAGCACTTTCTGATCAAGCAACATACCATACATGGTGCGCGAATAGTAACCTGGCAGAGTACGTGTGACAAGCATGTGCAAGGTCCAAAAAGCTTGTTCCTCCGTTTGATAGATGAGCAACGCGGCCGTGACAATGTTCATCGCTTGACAGTAGCCAACCTCCGGACACATCCAACTGTAAGCCACAAGGACGCGACGTAGCCTTTCAATACCTTCCGGCGTTTGATACGCCGGATACTCAGGCAAGGAGCGATTCAGATCCTTTGCGATTTCCTCCGTGGCGAGCGATGTTTTGTCCGCGTTTTCGTCCAGCAAGCTCGTGTACATAGAGCGTGACTTCATGCGCTCGTGCACAGAGCCGCAGCACAATTCCCATATTTCTCCACGCAGAGCGTTTGGGAGTCCAACACGAATGAGTTTGTAGAAACCCTGTTGGCGCACAATTCCGATGTTACGTCCATGTCCTGTGAAGTACTCAAGCCACAGACGCATCTTTGACCGCTCGTGGCTGAGTTTTGCATCACCGGGATACCCAAACGCCCTACCTAAGCCGCCAGGCGGCACTATGAGCTCTGCCGTTATCTTTTGCTTCGACTCGCCTTTCCGACGACGCACAGCACTTTCAACTAAAAACTCGGAGTAGAAAGAGGTTCCAATTTGGCGCAACTGTTTCGCGAGAGGGACCTGATTCTTAAGATTCGCACCTAACAGCCCGCAGAATTCTTCGCAGCTAGAGAACATACCGTCGAATTGGAATAAAAGCTGGAGATCCTGATAAAGTGTTATCTTGAGAGCGAACAGCGAGGAGCGCGAGGGAAGCCTCTCGACACGACGGATAGTCGAGAGGGGCACAACGAAATTCAGTACCCTGGGGTCACCGAACGACTCAAACATTAAAAAGCTTTGGCTGAGGAAGAGCTTTCCGTCAAATACGTCGTCAACGGGTTTCATTGATGCCGTACCAGCGCCCAGCGGCACCGTCTGCACTGATGCAGTGAGTTGGGCCATTAACGCCTCCGGCTCTGGCAGTTGGAATCGGAGACGAAGAAGCTCATCAGCACCCAGCCTTCGAGAGTAAAGGGTAGACTCCTTAGCGCCGTCGTCAAGCAGGCCGACGACGGTCTCCTTGAGTACGTCGAACAGGCCCATTTAGCTGCGTAGGGGAGGGGAGTGTGTTGCATGGGCTAGGGCGAGATCAAGAGGTGTCGAGCAGGCCACTGAGCACCTATGCCTCGGGTAAACACCGCGCAGAATTAGTTCCTTGAGGTACAAGACGTAGTGATCTCTTGAAATTGCTGTGGGTTTACATTGTGTTTTAGTACATGAGAGCTCATTGTTGCAGTGCATGCCAAACTCCCATGAAGCGGCTACGTGCAGCGGACCCATAATTTCTGGGTAAGGGATATGTAGCCGGGCTGCAAGCAGTCTAGAAGTAGGGACTTAGATCCAAAAGCTCATAGACCTCATCATGCTTGCCGTGCGGGAGAATTACAAGATCAATTGCCCGCTGGCTTTGCAACCACTGTGGCTGGCGTAGTGTCAAGAGTTCATCTCCGCGAGAGTGGATCACGGTCATTGGCGGCAGTTGAGGCCAATCCACGCGCGGCCAATCGTCTTTGAACGCATCTCTTACAAAACCCTCATAGTCTGGGTATTCACTCACCAGCCCAAAGAGATCGTAAATGCCTTCCATTGCAATAATGCGCTCAACAGCGGAGCCAAGCATGACACCTAGCTGCCCCGAAAGGAACGCTCCGCAGCTGTGACCGGCAAGCACGACACGATTCACGTTCTGCGTCTTGCAGAGGTCTTTAAAGCCGTCGCTGACATCGTCAATGTGCGCCGGATGAGTTGCCTCTGGTGAAAGCCGATAGTCGATGCTCGCAAAGCCAGCATACTTATTTGGATATGCGGCCTCAACGCTGTCTATTAAATGAATCGCAGATTTGTCGGTGGTTGAGGGGTCTCGCCAGGCACCGCCATGAATCACCACTAGCCAAGGGCCGCTACCAGAACCCCGCCTATAGGAATACCGCTGCCGGCCGGCTCCCCATATTACTGTTTCCATGCTGAGTCACATTACAAGGACAACAGCGTGAAGTTAGTGAGAGAGGGCGTGTGTGTGAGCTCTAAGGCTTTTCTTTAAATACACAGCGGCTTATAGACCTTTTGTGGCAAACGTAGGCTGTTTTGCGTTTAGTTAGCTGTATATGGGTCACACATAATCCACAAATAAAGAAATGCTGTCTTCCTTTTTGATAATCCACCTCAATATGATGCGTATGAGGTATGTAATTAGGCAGCACAGCCTGCTTTGTAAAAGCATGCGTTACACACTACGCAACTCGTCATATACGCAGTAGAATTGTATAAATCTTAACATGTGTGCTATCAGCCCGAGGAAGTAGCGCCATGCATAAAGTGAGACGGCTCCTGGGGTGCTAGTTTATCCAGCATCTTATCCCACAGATGCCGACTCATGTCTTCAGCTGAGACGGTGCGTCCGTAGCCCCTGAGCTCCTCAAGAAGTGCCGCGATTTCCTTCGTGCGCCAGCTCATGGCCGGTTTTGCTCGTGAAATTTTTGTAAGAGTGCGGCCTGCGCGCTCACTCTGATGATGAAGCCGTGGTAGCACAGTCTCGAAACGTAGAAGTTGGTGAGTTATGAGGCTATTTACCGCCATGCGCCACTCGTAGTTATCATCTAGGGGCTCAACGCGGCCTAGCAGTTCCAAGCGCTCTGCATCCGTGCATCGTGAGAGTTCAGTGTGGAGTTCTGACCGCCGACTATTTAGGCTTTGTAGTACGTGCACGCACTCATCGACTTCCCTTCGTAGCAAGTCCATTGTAGATTGGAGTCAAGGTGGCGCTGCGCCTGAGAAATGTAAACATACAGCCCTAACCTCAAGTAGCCGAGAGCGAAGTTTCTCAAGCTGGAGTTCTCAAGCTGGAGGAGCGAACGTGCGATGCTGTATTCAGCAACCAGCAAAGGCACAGCAAAGCTATTGCTTGAAAAGCTTAGATAGCTGCGGACTCCAAATTTGACCTTGGGGTGACTACAGAAGGCATGGCTTCCGAAGGCGCCTCTACAAACCATGGCCTCCAACTTTGGGCTAATTTATCATAGCTGAATATAACATTGCGCGGTCAGGAATACATTAAAATAAATTGCCGTTTTTACATGGTTTCTGACGGTGTGCGAAACCGTATAAGTTATGTGGTGTTTGAAGTTGGTAGACAGATCTCTTATGCCAACTCATCTATTTAGGCCTCCAGAGACAGACGAGCGTTCGAGTTCGTGACGCGCACACCAAGAGCCTTGGCGCGCTCGACAATCTCAAGGCGCTTGCGGCTCGAGACGTTGTGAGCAATCTCAGCAGCGTAGGCCTGGGCCTGCAAAAGCAGCAGCTCAAGCTCCGACGTGTTGGAGACAACGAACGTCTTGTGGCCAGAGGGGCGCATGTGGCGAGTGCGCTTGTCCGAGCCGTAACCAATCTTGGGCATACGGATCGTGCCCCGGAACCGACGGCGCACGGCCGAGTCGATACCCTTGGGCTTGCGCCAGCCGGAGTCCGCAAGGCGCTTGTACCGGTCAGAGTGGTGGCGCTTGAACTGGTTGCGGTGCTTCTTCACGATCTTCGGGTGCGAAAGCGCGGCGGCCATTGTCGATGTTAGGAAACCTGCGTTAGTCCCTCTGGTGGTGATGAAAACTAATGGCTGGTAACGAGGGTGCCAGGGCAGGGCAACCGAAAAGAGAATGTTTGAGTGCGTCACGTGTACGTTAGGGCTTCTGTGAAGATGAAATTATGGCGTTCTTACATATGCCCAGATGTAATCATTAGATAAGCGAAGTTGCGGTGAGCGGCCGGGCTACTTTTGCCCTGCCACATCTCTACTATATGCTACAGGATATTGTTTAGTTAGCCGCAGCACGCAGCGTGTAGCACGCGCCTAGCTAAGCTCAATTGAGGAGGAGGATACGGCCGAAGTGGTGCGGTGGGCCTTCCTAGGAGAGAAATAAGGCCTCTCTCCCAGAACCCCAGCTCAGCCTACTCGGAAAGGGCGATACAATGCCTGCAGATGGAGGCGACAGCGCACAGCTGTACCTTGTACCCTCTCCGTGCGAGCGCTGCCGGCCATCGGGAGCAGAGTCGCTGATCGATCTCTACGGTCTGCGCGACTTTGCGAACTCCGTAGCCCGCCAGGACCCTTCGACTGGTGCTAAGCGCAAATTGCGCAAGTCTTACAAAAACCATGTGTCCGATCTGCCTGGCAAGCATCCAATTCCAGGTCCTGGTGAGTCAAAATGGACGCTGCTGGATGCAGCAATTCGTCCCCCGACAAGTGCTGCCGATGCAGCCAGAAGCCTCGATTTCTCAAACGAAATGCTCAGCCATCTGAAGTTCCAAAAAAGTAATGGTGGTGTGCCTGGATTCGATGCAAAGCTACTAGCTGCCCCGGGGGTGGCCCAAAATAACGAGGGCGCAGACACTGTTGGCCGCTCGCCGAGCGGAACCGTGGCTCCAAGCCCTGCTGCAACATCTCCTGGAGGGCCCCGTAATGAAGATGCACGCAGAGACAAGCGAAAGCGGAAAGACATGATCAATGGGGAAAAGAGGCGAAAACCCAACAGCACCCGAGTGTGAATTCCAACGTTGTTACTATCGTAATGTCCGAGGCTTTGAAAGAAGAACTGCGATTTGAGCCTCACAACAGTATAAAGGGATTGCTGAAAAGCCCTTCCAGTTTCAGAGCCATAATCGGCCTTAGCTAGCTGATACAAGCTACCTGTCTATGCCGCACAATTGGGAACTCTCGAGCCACTGTGCTATAGGTGTCAAGCTCTTTTAGGCGAAGTTTTCGCAAATAGTAATAGTTGAGGAGAATATAAGCGACTTTTTTTTAAATCCTATTGATCTGTAAGACGGAAAATGTTCTTCTACGTATTGCACCTCGCGGAACGTAACATCAGCCAAACTGCTTACGGATCTTTCCAAAGATCTTTTGCGACGCGCTGGACACCTCGCTTATTCCGCTCGCATTATCGTCTCGCGGCTCCTTCGACTTTCGATTGAAGAACGAGCTCGTCGTATGCGTCTTCTGCGGTTTCCGCAGCTGAGATGGAGAGCCTGGCTGCTCAGTAGTGCGCGTCGCATCAAATCCTCTAAAAGTTGAGGATGGCCGAGGGCTGCTGGCTTGCGTTATGTCACCTCGCAAAGACGACGATGACGACTCGATGCGCAAATTTCCGTTACCATTTCGAGCAGAGCCATTACGCCTCAGGCTGGCCTCTCGACGCCCTTCGCCATTCTTGTCTTGATGGTGAGGTAGCAAGTGATGTTGGTTTTGCTTTTGACTCAACACTCTTGCTGAAGGGGCATTGGGGTCTTCCATGGCTTTCAGACGGTGCTCCGGAATGAGCATGGACATGGGATCTTCTTCCACTTCAACAATGGTCGACTTGGATAAATTCTGGTTGTTATCATCGTCCGTCTTGTGCTCATGATCCTTCTTCACTCCATCGAGCATCGACTTCATCAATGAGGACTGTTTCGTCAGAATCCGATCAAGACCAAGGTCGCGATCATCTTGATCCGTGTGTGATCTGTGACGCCTCAAGCGATTGCTCATGATAGAGCCTGACTGGCTCAAGAGGGTCTTTATGATATCGTTGCGCAGATGTACAAGCACATCAAGCTTCGTCCACATCTTATTCTCATAAAGAATGAGGCGCATCGGAATCACCAGATTCTGCAGATCAAACAAATTGTGCGACGAGCGGCCCTTATAGGATACTGTAAGCTTGGTGGGATGAATCTTCAGCGCCCTAATGGAAAGATAATTGGAGGCGCGGTTCAGCATTTCATCTACTTCAGCCTGGTCTTGCTTTGAGCCAGGAAGAAGCCTATGCAGCAATCCGCCGCGGCTCTTATGGCGCTTCTGCTGATCTGCGCGCTTAGCCTCAGCTTGAGCTTCGGAATCGGATAACGTCAACTCGGAGCTAACGTCACTCGCCTCATCCTCGCTGTCGTCACCGCTGTCGTCATCTTTCTCATCATTCTCCTTGTTATGATTCTGCTTAACCGGGAAAGCAAAGTCAAGTAGCTTGTCAGCAAGAGTTTGCTCAAGTTGAATGTGCAATGGCTTCAGTAATACGTCCACACCATCCAAAACCGGTATACCACCAACGCGGTCAAGCAGGGTCCAACGAACCCTTAATGCATCTGGCAGTGACTTGGCGCCCGTTGTTTCGGGATCCTCATAACTAGCGAGCATCTGCGAATAGATGGCATCAGGGAGAAGGTTGCGCGCATATACTCCACCCATTGACGTTCGGTTTAGGCTTCCCAGTTCTCCAGTAAGCCTAGAGAAGTGCACACGAAGCAAAAACATCTCAAGCATAGGGTCTCCAATCTCAGAAAGCACGCGAAGCACGATGGAGTCTGCCAGTAGTGACCATCTTGTCAACATTTGAACTTCTGTCTGCATGTTCTTACGGAGCGCAGACTTGAAAGCACGCATAAGTACCATGAGCTGAGTCGTGCGCCGCGTGACTTGGCGCTCGACACGCATGAGATGAATACGCTCGTTGTTGGATTGCTCTTTCTCATGCAGTAGCTTGACCTGCAATTGCTCGTGAAGAAGATGAAGCTGCCGGATGTCTTTTTGTAACAGCTCAATCGAGCGAAGAGAGAGCCTGTAGTCTCCCGAGAAATCACTCATCAGGTAAACACGATTAATCGCGTCCTCACGTCGTTTGACAAGAGGATCCTTGTATTGCAAAAGATCAACTGCTATCATGTATAGCGAGAAGAATTGAATACTGTCAACATTGACAATAAGCTGCGGCACATCAACCACAAGATTTGCCAGTAGTGACTTATTGCGCTGTTTCCCATGAATTCCCATCTCCGCGTCGGTCTGCGATTCATCCTCCTTGCTTATTTCACCTTCGTCAGGAGCTCCCGCAATTCTCTCCACAGCGTCTCTGTGGGTGTCGTTAGCAGGCACAGGAGCAACGGCTGAGCTGTTCTTACCGCCTTCATCGTTGGCTGAAACGTGCAACTCGTTAGGCTGATCATATCGCACAGAAACTGCGGCAGCCTCCATAACCATAAAGTTCTTGAAAGGCCTTGCATCGAAGCATAACTCCAATCCGAGCCAAGGAGGCCACAAACTCTTGTTTTCATTCTCCTCGCCGGAGTACTGCTCAAGACACAGTGCTTCAACCTCTGTTCTTTGCACATCTTCCTCGCCTAGAACGAAAAATCTAGGATGAGTGAGAAGCACAGCGTACCTACGTTCAATTTTATGATCGACCTCAGTGCTGCCAATCTCACTGAACGTATCCACAATCTGAACTTCAACGTTTTGCGCAAGGAGTTCAACGCACTTGTCAGGGCTCTTCTCTGAAACCAATTGGATACGAGGCGTCATGAATATAACGGAGTGATCCTTTTGGGCCTCTTGACCTTCCTCTACAGCTTGAAGTCTGTCAAAGAGAGTCTTCATACGGTCTGTGGTACTCATATCGCAAGCGTCGAATTGCTCCCTGGTTCTCTCCCTAGTGGTTTTGTTCTCTTCCTGCTCGCTACCCTTGGGATGCTTCTTATGGTGGTGCTCGCCAGCTTTATGCGCATCCTGTGAGTCGGGGTTAACGTCTCCGGCATCTTTCTCCGATTGTTGCTTTTCGTCCTGTTCAGTGAAAGCGCGCCGCTCAGCTTTACTGACTAGTTCCTCGATGTACTGAATGGCACGGCGACAGCGGACGTATTCAAGTTCGTTTCTTTCCGACATCGAAACTTTGAGGCGGAAAAGCAGGTCGCGCACGTTGTTATCCCACTTGAGATGAACAGCATGAACAATAAAGCGATTGATAAAGGAGTTGAAGCTTTTATCATCCATATCAGGGCTGTGCAGCCCCTCATATCCGGCAAGCTCCTTGTCCGCATTTGTATCATTGAACTCGTGATCGATGCGGTGTTTCGCTTTCTCACTATCGACATAAGACTCTAGATTTTCACGCATAGCCTCCTTGATGCCATCCATCCGTTTGTCTTCGGCTTTCGCGCATTCCTCTAATCGATCAATCTCTCTTGCTAACACTGAAATATTCATGTTGCCAACGGCAATAAGCTCTTTCAACTGCTTCAGACGTAGCCTGACATCCTTATTCCCGGACGCATCGGAGCTTAAGGACTCAAGGGATGCTTTCAGATCGCTTACGCGCTCCTCCAAGTCGGCTCGTCGATAGGCAAGAATGTTAGCATGAATGCGGTCTTGACGCTCCGTGCTCAATTTGCAGTCGTGTACCACGACGTCGCCAAACTTTTGCACCACTTCTCCAGTATCACTGTCTACATGTACTGCCTGCGACGAAAAGTCAGTGCGACGAAGATAACCAAAACGAGGAGTGTACATGAACGGCCACACTTTCACGTTGGACAAGCGAGAGTGCGAACGATGCTGCTCGCCTACCTCAGTGTAGTCATTGAGGTCGATCCACTGCTCATGGGCAATGAATCGAGGTCCGTACTTGCTGCCAGAGCCATTTGCAGAAGAGTGATCATAAGACGTCGAATCGTCGGCAGTGCTACTCCCCAGATCACTATCATCATCACTGTCGTCTTCATCCGAATCGGCTTGCAACGCTCTGAGTGCCGTCTTCGTGTTTTGAGTACGCAGCTTGGCCTCAATAACGCGTACTGAAACACTCTTTATATCAACCTCGCCGAGATAAGTGCGCATACGCCAACGTCGTTGACCGTGCAGATGTACACCCAATTTCTGCGGGGAGGGGGGCTCTCTGCGCGTGTGCAAGTCAAGTACGAAGGCATCAACTTTGGCCTTCACGCCAGTGGAGCGGGTGTGATTTTGGGAGACTTTGTGCGAGCCCAATTGGTGGAAGAAAGACAAATCAAGCGGCCATAGAGCAATTTGGTATTGCGCCGTACTAAGCGCAGTACCAAATGTTCTGTTGTTGGAGCGCACACGTACTGGGTCCGGGAACATCGATCCTGTTTTAATAGGAGGCCATTGCTCGCTTCGGAATTGGTCCTTCCATGCTTTGAAGTGATGGAACACCCCTGGCGTAAGGTAGCAGCTGTTCTTCGCACCTTTGCCGCTATCTTCTGAAGTCACGAATGGCATCCCGTTCGTGACCGATACTGGGGTGCTATTAACGCTGATAGCCATGTGAATGAAGTCAGATCGGAAACCACGATATGCATCGTACTTCTCGACGTCTTTAATGTATTCTGGCATAGAAAGCTGAATTTCGTAATGAGGACGAAAGTCAGAGTTCCGTCCGCGAAGCATATGCTTACCGTGCACCTTTTCCTTCTTACCCTCTGGCTTCTCGAAGACCATTCCAAGCTTCCACGTCGTTTGCTGCGCCAAATCGAAGACCACTTTCTCAGGTTGTGCTATGTTCTCGAAGTTCGGCCTTATAGGGAAAGCACGAGCGCTGGGGGTAGCATGCAGGTATTCGTTGTCTGACTTCATATAGTCGGGCACCATAAGCTGAAACTTGTCGGACTTAAAAATGAAAAGGCTTTTGGGGTCATCGTTGGGGTTTATTTCAACTGTTGTGTTGTTCTTCCAAGCAAAGATGAAACCGCTATCATCGTTCAACAGAGTATATGGGCTCTTTCCGGCCTTCATCATGAGACATAGGGGTGACTGAGGCATCTCGAAACTGAGCCTTGCATGCAGCGTCAAACGGACTTTGTCCCAGAAGCCCAAAACCGGAGAGGGGTCAATGGGTGGCTTGCTGAAGCCGGAAAATCCTTCGCCAACACCGTGAAACCCGGGCTTGTAAGCTGAACACCAACATACTCGAGTGGGGTATTTGCTTTCGACCCTCACCTTGAGATCGGTGTAGGTCTTGATTGGGGTGAGTGTACGATGTACTTCTAGCACATCGGGCCCGGCTTTGTGACGGTCTGCCTTGACTAGTGGCTTCAAGGGAACAAAAAGCTTGCGAATATTCGACTCAGAATGCATCATTTGTTCAGTGACGATCAAGTTGCCTTTGATGCGCAACGCGCAATTGCTAGACGGGTCCTGGTCACGAGCTAGTGGGGGAAAGTTCAGTACAGGCAGAGGGAAATCCTTCAGTTTGACATTCAGCCCACCTTGAGCTTTCAAGTCGACGTACAGAGGCACCAGAATTGAATACTCGGTATCCATTGGCAGACCCTTCCCAATCTTGTTTAGGAACTTGTGCAACTTCTCATTTGTATCATGCTCGGTTTTCGAGATGATCAAATCAAGTTTTCGGAAGTCGACCGCCATTAATACCGGCTTTTCTGAGTAGCCGACGATGCGCTCTTCATAGCACGTATCCGGGTCCATCTCGTCAACAACGACCTCATTGCGCGTCCTATGCACGCCCAAATGCTGAGTTTGTCGGGACTGAGTAATGATGTCTATCCACATTCGGTCGAAATCGTGTAGTAGCTTTAGACGCGCTTCTGCCACAGTAGTATTGCTCGGCTCTCCAGATTCTAAAGGAACGGGGAGTTTGCGGAATTCTTCCCACATAGGACTTGCCCAGAATTCAAGCCACGGCTCCCCATGAAGAACGGCATCACCATCATCAGCCGGACTACCGAGCTCAAGGCCACTAGTGAGCAAAGCTTCGATTTTCGTCCTAGGAATGTGGCGCATTGTGTTCCCAATGGCGTTATCCGTGCCACCAAGCTTCGAAAGGTTGTTATGTGAGGGCTCACGAGAGTGTTCACCAAAAACAGCATTAGCGCGATGGCGCACTCCAGAAGCCACATGGTCCATAGTATCGTGCACGTTGTGCTGTGCTGTACCAAAAGGCGAGAGGCGGCAACTGCCGCCCTGCCCATTAGCTTGATGTCCATTTGCTTCTTCTCCCTCGTCACTGCCTTCATGCTTGTTTGATTTTGTTTGCTCTCGCTGACCATTAGCGGTTCCATCATGTGAGTTCCTGGGCTGCGGCGAGCTCTGATGACTCCTTCCCTCATTGTGTTCTGACCGATGGCGGCTATGTTTCAGGTTACCTTCTTCGGCGATCAACTGGTCTCTGCCTTTCTTGATCATGGATTTGATCCTTCTGTCGAACATGTATGTCTTATGACGACGAGACTCAGCTGCTCGCTGTTGAGCTAGCATAACCAGCGTGAGATCAGCTTCGAAGTGGTCATCTTCAAGAGACACAATGAGCTGCTTAGACTTGATGCGTGTGCGTGGGATGTTAGGGAGTTCCTTGATGACTTTAGGGTCCAAGAAAAGCGTCGTGTTGTGCTGCTTAGTTTGGAGAAGGAGGGTTTTAATCGACTTGGCCAAGGTGATGCCGTTGTCAATGATCCGGTAAAGCTTGAACTTATAAGGAATGTTGATGCGGAATCCGTCTAGATCCAGCATGATCTTTTCCTTGATTTCGGGAGTCAACAAATTGTATTCAGCCTTGAGGTTCAGCAGTGACATGAGAACACACCACGCACCACGCTCGAACGGGTGTTCGGAGAACATCCGAAGGGATTTAGCATGTAAGGAAGGGTTCGTCAACCAGTCACTCGAGACCCGCGCAGAGCACAACTCAATCATGACCTGATCATCACTGGGAAGGTCGAACTTGATCAACGCTCGAGCCAAGAAAGCATCAAGAGTGTAAATCTCAGTTCTGGTATCCTTTGGCTTTGAATTCTTTTTCGGTTCCTTTGAATCGGAGGGTTCTGGAGTGCTGTAGATTTCCTCGTCATCCTTGTCATTGCCGAGGTCACGGTGGGCTCCGCGAGCCATGTCCAAAGCCTCTCTCACTACAGAATAAGCAAGAATCAGGTTGATGTTCAAGGCGAGCTTGAGGCGCGGCATGACCGAGAGTTGCAGCGCCGATATGAAGCCGGTGTGCGTGTTGACCGTTGCCTCAAGAACAGGAAGCTCGCAAATAGTATTGCGAGCAATGAGTTCCTCGTCACGACGACGCTTGTTAAGGAACATCTTGTCCACCTTGTACAAGCCGAGCTGAGTTCCCTTGATCCCGATGCGTCGCCCATCAGTCGAGGTGTGCATGTTCATATGCTTGAGACCCGTCTCATATGTGAGTTCGACGTGGTCTAGCGAGAACATCAATCCCATTATTTCATTTTCCTGCTCGCGGAATCGATCCGTTGCAAATGAGACGCTAGATTTATCGGCCACGAAACGCATCCGAGCGATTGGTGCAGGGATCTTTCTCATAGGGCCGATCTTAGACAGCGGAGGCCCATTTTCAGGGTCTTCAACCTGAACCGGCTTAGGGTGACTCTTTCGATACTGCTTTAACGGTCCACTTATAGTGCGCTGGATAAGCCCGACCGCATAGAAGATTTCGTGGTGAAGCGCTGTGATATGGAAACCTGAGTGCGAGCCGTCAAGCTCAACTTCGAGGTAAGGATGCGTGCGAGCTTTCACAGTAAGGTGTGCAGACTCGGACTCCGAAAGATCGAAACGAGGGACAGCTGCACTACGGTACCAGATCTGATTCTCAGCTGTCTCGAAACTGAGTTGTGCTCCATAAGAGTCTGTCTCGGGACGGTGCTGCGCAGTAATTGTCGTGAACATTCGCTGACACGATGACACGAACATGGCCTCTTGGCAATGCTTGCCGGTCTCGCAGAGCAGACGTAAAGTAGGATCACTGATAGTGAGGTCGATGTCAACCTTAGGGAGTGACTTTGCAAAAGGGACGGAAATCTTGCCCGACTTGCGTAGGCGGTCCTCTGGAGTGTCACCATGCGATTCTACATCATCGTGACCTCTTGCCCTCTGCTTCTTGCTCTCCGACTGCGCAGCGTGACCGAGGATCACACGCATAATTGTCGCAATTTGGAGCTGCTCGACAGTCAGATTTGGCGAGTGGACTGCCCAGCGCGAGCGAATAGTACTCTCATTGTGCACTTCCTCGTCGTCATCTTGAACGAAACGCAAGGTCCGTGAAAACATGTTCCCTCGCGTAAGAGACGTCAACATTGGAATGTATAGAACTTCCTCTTGCTCACTACCGGTATCAATGCCTGCTGTGAGGCTAGCGACGGTGAGAATAGCCTGGTGCGCAACATCGCCCTCGTCGTACATCAATTTGAAACCGCTTGAGAGTGGATTCATGCGACTCAGGTCAAGATTGAAATCTTTCATAGACATTGCAAAGAACACCGGGTCCGGAACATTGCGTAGCACGGGCACGCGGAGGACCTCAAATGCACCGAGTGTAAGTTGCAAACGGTTTACCAGATGCAGAAGCATCATGGCGCCGCGAACCATGCGTTGGCGATCTCGAGCACTCAGGATCTTGGCCTGTTCAGAAGAATCCGGCACCGCGTTGTCCGTGGCGTGTTGATCCGTTGTCTCCTCGGTCTTCTGGGAGATTTTCTGCTGGCGCATTTCCTTGACCCTGTCGAGCATCTCAACCAAGTGGGCAATATCAAGCTGAAAGCGACCAGCATGCAGCTGCGCGCCCAACTCCTTTATACGCATTTCGCTAAGATCGAGCACACCTGCTATGTCAAATTTGAGATCCTCAAACACCTGCCATGGCGACTCATCCTCTAAAGATTCTGCTGCGTAGACCTCTGAGATAGTGAGCTTTGCGTTCAAAGGCAGCTCGCAGTCGCGAAGCTTATAGGTATCTAGGGTGCCTTTGAAGTTGGAAGCCTTGACGTTGCGGGTCTTGCGCATATCTACGCGCAGATTGATAGTTGTGGCAATTGCCGAGTTAAGGCCAGTGAAAGCAACCGCAGTCGAGACCATTTGAAAATCAAATACGCGCAAGGTCTGAATGACCCACCGTAGGATCTTGAAGGCGGGCGATTTTTTGGGAACAATGGGGATCCCACGCATGTCAGGCTTTGCATTGGGGGTCTTAGCATCGGGCCCCTTCTTGTCAGGAAACGCGCTATTAGCGTCGGTGCCGGTTGATCCCTCATACACTTCGGGACCGGAGGCAACGCCGTTATCTCCTTCGAGCTCATCGGCATTCTTCTCTGCCGAATTTCCTGTCTTCTCATCAAGCACTTGACCTGCCGCGTCCACATCCTCTTGACGTTGGTGTGTCGCTGCAGCATCCGCTTCAGGCTCGTGCTTGATGATAGTATCGAGATCGACAACGACCTCTAAATTCGACACGATGAACGTAAGTAGGCCCGGCCGCGCAACCGTTGGTCGATGCGGGGAAAGGCCAAGTTTGCCAATGCGGATCTCGACACCTTGCTTTGGCGTAATGACAATGTGGCGGAGATTGAAGTAGCCAATGCGCTTGATGCTAACACCGGTAAAAAGGCGTAGCACTGCAAACGCAACAAGAGTTACTAGGTAGAAGAGCGCAGCGTACCAAACGACTCGCGAGAGCAGCCACATCTGTAGCTCTCCGTACTTGGTGAACAAGGACATCCGGACAGACGCCTCTGGAATAGCGCCGTCCATGAGCCTACTGTTCGTTAAAACGATTTAGTTCAGGTTGCGCGATGGAGAATAGAGAACAGGTCCCCCAGTGGAAATGTCGTTAGATGAGGCGAGAACGCGAACGTAACCTGACGCCCTTGCCGCAACAGACCACAGGCGGAGGCGGGTAGACTTTTGCCGTCTTAACGCCAATGACAGCGGTAAGGGTAGCTTAGGGCGGCGCAATCAATAAGATGGGGTGCAGAGGCTCAATATAGGCACGAGTACTAGCGGTAATGCAACGTGGGCTTTGGTAGCCTCGACCCACTTTTTACACCGGTGCGATCCAAGGAGAATGCGACTTAGCATCGGGTCAAATCACTATGACGCGGCATAGACTGAGATTCAGCCGATGCTCGAGAACTCTCCCAGCCCTAGGGCGCCGCTGGAAGACCGATACAGCCCTTGGGCCAGCCTCACCTTTGCTGTTTGAGCCGCAGTTAGTAATATGCGGCGATATGCCAAGCACATACGTGTTGCAGCTGTTACCTAGCCGACAGTGACTAAACGCGCGCCAGACGTGCTACCGAGTGCTGCTGCAGCAGATCTGGGCCATGTTGGCTGAGCACAGTAAGCGCTCTATTAGGGTGCAAGAATTAAAAAACAAGCAGCCTCCGATAGTGCAGCGCCTACTCTTGACTTAATGAAAAAAGTATCAAACACATAGAATATGTTAGGCTTTAAAAAAGCATTGTTTAACGTACGCGCCACCCTGTTTGGCGCTCGATATGGGTCAGCGGGCTGTAACCGCCGCTAAGCGCTGCCCTTTTTCGTGCGCTGAAACGTGAGCGCTCATATAGGGTGTTGTGATATGGGTGGTGGTAGTGGTAAGGGTCTAACTGTCGCTTGTAAGGAACAAAAACGGTAGCCGCGAAACCGTTGATCGACGATCGCGCCTAGACTGTCTGCTCACTAGCATGGTTCTCATGGCCGCAATTACAAAGTAGGAGTGCGGTCGTAGGGACGGTGCCTCTGATGCGGATCGCTGTGCTGCTCAAAAGCATAAGGTACCGCGTCTTCCACGGCTCACACTTTCAGTGAGTACCATTAGAAACTCTATTTACTCTTGAGGGCTACGAAATAGGCTAGGGCGTCTTTTTTAACGGCTACACCAGCTAAGAGCTAGTGTAGTGTGACAGCTCGTTCAGCTCATAGAGCTCCCACCTATCTGGTCTAGGGCGCGCCGGATCTGTGCCCATATCCCTCGAAATTTTCACTGCTCATCTCCTAAAATCCATAATGGCCCCAAAGAAGAACAAGCAAGTCACTTTGGACCTGGGAGAATTCCTCTCGCAGCACGGCCAAAACGAGGGCCCCTCGAACTGGGGTGAAGATGAGCTCGAGCTTCCGGCCACGTTCCTTACAGGTGGCGCTGCGGCCGGCGCACCCCGTGGGGGCAGCGGCTGGATGGCAGGCGGTGGCTTCGTGACGGAAAGCGCGCCGATTCCGGATGTGCCGCCGTTCACAGCACGCATCGGAAACGTCGCGTACGACATCACAGAGGAGGCACTTGGTGTTTTCTTCGAGACGCAGCACGGTCTTCAGATCGAGAGCATGCGTCTACCGAAGGGGGTTGATGGCCGCGTGCGCGCCGCTTACATTGACTTCGCCTCGCGCGATGCGCTTGTAAAGGCTATTGCTCTGTCTGGCCAGCCAGTGCTCGGCCGCTCTGTCGCTGTAAGCGTTGCAGAGCAGAAAGGCCCGCGCATGGGCGGCGGTGGTTTCGGCGGCCCAGAGTTTGATTGGACGAAGCGCTCCGGACCCTCTGAGTTTGGCGGACCGCCTCCGCCTATGGGCGGCGATCGTGGCGACCGCTTCCGGCGTCCGGACGCAATGCCGGAGCCGGATTGGTCGCAGCGATCCGGCCCGCTGGCGCCTTTGGACGGCCCTGGACCGCGTCGCGGTCCTCGTGCCCCTGAGCCCGATTTCGATTGGACGCAACGTTCTGGTCCGCTTGCGCCCTCGCGGCCCCGCGCACCGCGTGCCCCGGAGCCAGAGCTCGACTGGGGCGCACGACGAAAGCCGCTGTCGCCGCCGCGGCACCACCGTGAACCTCGCGAGCACCGCGATCTGCGTGAGCACAAGGAACCGCAGCTCGACTGGTCGAAGCGGAAGGGCCCGTTGATGGGCAGCAGTAAGCCTGCGGCACCAGCTGCTTCCGTGCACACGCCTGCGCCCGCACCGGCGCCCGCAGCGCCGCGCACAGAGAGCCGCAAGACACAGGACTCTCGCGTGCAGCGCTTGACGCAGGGCTTCAAAGCACTCGACATCGACGAGGAATCCGGCTCTGACTCTGAGACTCCCGCGGTCGAGACGACCGCTGAGGGTCAGTCGCAGCAGCCTGAGTCTCTGGAATCTATCCAGAAGGCGCAGCGGGAGGCTGAAAAAGGCAAGTGGAGCACAGCTTAAACATGATGACTGCTGCCTCTTGAGGCCAACAACGCAAGACTATATATTTCATGCGCTTTGTGCGCTGCTCTGTTAAACATTATCCTAGCTGCAGGTCTGTAACTTAATGAAAAAATATATTAAATCAACGTACGCGCGCAACAGGGTCTTAGAAGCCAACGAAATCCCTGACCGTTACGTACGCACTTAGTCGTTTGCCTTAGCTATCGAAGTGCTAGTCGCGGTGGCTCTATGAGCCAGGAGCGAGTTGCAGTGCTGTGTAGCTTCCAAGCAGCCAGATCAAGTGAGTCAGGTACAAAAGGTGCTCCCGCTCGGCCGCAGGCCGATACCGTGTCCCAGGCCGATACTGTGATAGCTAGCATGGACTTTGTGTGGAAGCAACGCTGGATGCACTTTGAGGCCACGCGGAACTAGGAGCGCATTTGCGGATTTCATACTCAGCTCATAGTGAAGCTATGAGAGCAGGAGGAGCTCAGGAGGGGCCAAAAGAACTTTGAATGGAATAAAAACCTTCTCCCTCTCTGATTTACAGCTTCTTAGGCAGTTGCATGCCAGTCACCCTTCAAAAGAGACATGGCACTCCATCCATGCCGCCTTTGATATGCAATAATTGATTTTCTGCCTTCTTTTGTATTGACGGAGGTGCCCCTCGTAAGGCAGGTGGTTCACCACAGACTCACCCCTATTCAGAGCTACTTGGTTCTTGAAAGAGACTATAGACGCACTGTTTTTAATTGCTTCAGTCATTGCGCTTGGCCTCGCAAATCACCGCGCAGAATTCGGTTTGACAGTCTGCAGTGGGATGGCGGCACCGAGCCCCCCTACAATAAGTTCGGTGGAAGGTGCACGGCAGCCACATAGCAATAGTACCGAAGCTGTCGAGCTACATAGGTTAGATCCCGAATAATAATGCAGCCATATAGATACCTCTCGTAATTACGAGGCGAACAACCCAGCAGCTCTCCTTACCCAAATAGATCAGCCGCGTCAATCCTCTCTCGCTGCCCGCTCTCCGCACTTAATCGCCGATTGCTGACCCAATCATCCCAGGCCAAGGTCGAACCACGAACCCCTGTAGAGTCGTTGACGCCGTGAAAAATGGGGAACCAGGGGTCCAAAGTGAATAGAAAGAGCAGTGGCGATGGACTTCCTGAGTTTCGGCGCTCGGACACGCAAACCTCAACCCGCTCAGGGCGGTCCATCATGAGCAACCGCAGCGCGCAGAGCAACCGCAGCGGGCGCAGCAGCCGCAGCCAGTCGCGTGGCCACGAAAGCCAAGATAACAATGGCTATGACCATGAAGAGTCTCACATTCCGTCCACCCATCTAGAGGTTCCGCCATCGGGACCCGTGACGCGGCGGCGGCTGTCATCGAATAGTATGGCCAGCGTGCAAACGATGCATTCAGCGAAGAGCCACGTAGAACCCGGCACCCTCGGCCGCGACGCCGTAGTACGAGATAGTAGTAGCGAGGAGCAAGTGCATGATGTATCGTACGGCCAGAATGCCACTATCCTCAGTGGCGGGCCAAACGGAAGCGTCAACATCGACTACGTTATTGAGCAACTGCTCGACATCGGTTATTCTGGTAAGACGCCACGCAATTTTTGCTTGAAGAGCAGTGAAGTTGCTGTCATATGCGCTGCAGCGCGGGACCTGTTTCTCAGCCAACCGCCGCTGCTCGAACTGAGCCCACCCGTAAAGGTTGTTGGCGATGTGCACGGTCAGTATGGCGACCTACTGCGGCTTTTTGGCATGTGTGGCTTTCCGCCACAGTCGAACTACCTATTTCTTGGTGACTATGTGGATCGGGGCAAGCAATCGCTGGAAACGATCATGCTGCTGCTGTGCTACAAGATCAAACACCCAGAAAACTTCTTCATCCTGCGCGGAAACCACGAGAGTGCTGGTGTCACCCGGATCTACGGGTTCTACGACGAGTGCAAACGGCGTTCCAGCATCAAGACGTGGCGCACGCTTATCGATACGTTCAATACGCTGCCCATTGCCGCCATTGTCGCGCAGAAGATATTCTGCGTGCATGGGGGACTCAGCCCGAGTCTCACGAACATCAATGAGATTCGCACTATTGAGAGGCCAACAGACGTGCCTGAGTACGGTCTTCTAAACGATCTCCTCTGGTCAGACCCCACAGATGGGCCAAATGAGTGGGAAGACAATGAGCGTGGCGTGTCTTACTGTTACAATAAGGTCGCAATCAACAAGTTTTTGCAGCGATTTGGATTTGATCTCGTATGCCGTGCCCACATGGTGGTTGAGGACGGCTACGAGTTCTTTAATGACCGCTCGCTCGTGACGGTGTTCAGCGCGCCGAACTATTGCGGCGAGTTTGACAACTGGGGCGCCGCCATGAGCGTGAGCGAAGAGCTACTGTGCTCGTTCGAGCTGTTAAAGCCGCTTGACAGTGCGGCACTGAAGGAGGAGATGCGGCGCGAGAAGCACGAGCGACGGCGCTGAACACCCACAGACACCGCCCTCATATTTTATTTTTTCGCATACACGCAGCTGGCGAGCCGACGTCAGCTAGCCGGGCTAGCTGCCGCGCGCATTCCGTCACGTCTGTGTGTGACCTTATTCTCGCGAACACCATTTCGTGTAATCCAACCACCAACACCCTCTGCCTCTTTCATTACATCTATTGCTTCCTCGTCTTACTGACATAGTGCCCAATTGGATTTGGAAGAGCTTAGGGCTGGATGGGGCTCCTTACAGGCTCTTTGCCGGCGCGCTTGCCGTGTGGATCGATGGGAAATTCGAGCCCGCCTAGCTAATGTGGCACACGCGGCACCAGCCGGCCGAGTAGAGAAATTTTTGAAACCCACCCTAGCGTTCCCCTATACATACATACTACATGCTTTTAGCGATAAGCCTCCTTTACTTCGCACCCTAACTACTACGGTTGGGTGTTCTAACTCTATACGCATACACACTCTTTTCTCGTTTCGCACGAGACCTAACCTCGGATCTGCGGACTTCGAGACTTTTGAAACTTCCATGAGCGCTAAGAAAAAGGCCAGAACGGCGTCGCCGGCGGACGCAATACAAAGGCGGGTATTCACGCCGGAGTTTCAAGAGGACTTGAAAAACTCAGTAATGTGTGCAAAGCCGTACAGTCATGGCGTCATTAACGGTCTATTTGATCCTGAGGTGCTGCGGTCCGCCCGCGACGAGATCTTTGCGAACGTGCATTTCACTGAGAAGGAAACAGACATCTACAAACTCAATCAAACTGGAGATCTGCTTAATCTTGATGGACTGCCCGAGCAGGAGCTCAAGCTTTTGCAGTCCCTTGACAAGGTGCGAAAGGCGCTGTACTCGCAGGAATTCCGTGACGTCATGAGTGCTGTGACAATGTGTGGTCCCCTATCAGGCTCGCGTTTCGACCTCTCGCTGAACAATTACAATAAGGGCTGTCATCTGCTTGCTCACGACGATGTCATCGGGACGCGACTTGTTTCATTCATTTTGTACCTCGTGCCGCCTGACTACGACTGGCAGCCAAAGTGGGGTGGTGCTCTAAGGCTCTATCCAACCCTGCGTGAAGGCGTCCCTGCAGCAGACTTCGCGGCCGCGGTTCCTCCACAGTGGAATCAACTCTCATTTTTCCGCATTCTGCCGGGGCGCTCATTCCACGATGTCGAGGAGGTGTATGTCGATGAACCAAGGCTCTCTATCCAAGGCTGGTTTCACGTTCCGCAGCCGGGGGAGCCTGGATATGATGCTGCCAAGGCTGAAGAGGGCAAGGAGAAGAGCACACTAGCGCAACTGTCGCAGGCTCACGACACAAATGATGGATATGAGCCGAAACGTGAGTTAAGTGCCATTGCGTCTACTGATGACGACAGAGATTATCTTGCGAAGTACGTTTCTGCAGAAGTGCTTAATGATGCGCAGAAACTGCAGGCCGAGTTCGCAGAGTCGAGTCTCCTCCAGCTTACCGATTTTCTCGCGCCGGAGTTTTGGCAGCGCGTGAAGGGCGAGATCGAAACCCTTGAACTGCAGCGAACACCGGCGAAGGCTGCGAACGTTACGAAGCCATGGGCAACGGCGAGCCCGCCTCACCTTCGTCGTTACTTGTATCTTAATGACGGCGAGGGATTGACGGCCCTGCAGGAGCTAAAACAGCTATTGCGCTCATCATCTTTTTCTGGGCTGTTACGCTCGCTCACAGGTCTTGCTCCAAAATCTGAATATGTTGAGCTGCGCCGATTCCGACCTGGCCAAGACTATACCCTGGCCTCAGTGTCTGGGTTTGATCAAGACATTCTGGAGGTCTTGCTCTCAATCACGCCGGCAAAATGGGAGGATGGTGTTGGTGGCTACGACCTTGTGATGGGCGGAGGCACCGACGAAAATGACGACCCCGCCGTGTACCGTCAGGCTTCGGAGGACGATGACGGCGTCTTATTGAGCAGCTTGCCTCGACAGAATGAGCTGACACTTATTTTGCGGGACTCAGACCTACTTCGATTTGTTAAGTACGTGAGCAAGAATGCGCGGGGGTCGCGGTGGGACGTGCTTGGGCAATATGAAGTTGAGGAATCCGAGAACGAGCCTAGTGAAGAGGAGACAGGAGAAAAGTAGAGGACTTGCATACGCGAGTTCGATTACTCGCACATTCTGAAAAACGAATAGCTTCGTAGTAAATCAGACGCCAGAACGATACCGGTGCGCCGTCTTTTAAAAGCTTAAAACTATGACGTGCTAAACTGGGCTGAACAGTTGAAACTAAGTAGTGAAATCAATTAAATCAGGGGCACTTGGTATCTCCGAAGTGTCTATTAAATGTATAGAGTAAATGAATAGGGTGGTTGTTTTTGCCCTCATCTACTACTCCGCAAAGTAGCCGGGGAGCGATGCGCGTTCATGCATGTGATCACTTTGGATTATGCGCTGCAGGAGAAACGACTTAGTCGATCCTGATGTAGCGAAGATCGTGCCTTCCAAAACCTAGGTCTTGCGCAAACTGGTGCATGTGCTACGAAGCAGAGGCATCCGGCACGCTGTAGCTGGCCACGCTTGCGCAGCCGTCGTTTGCTACGAGTGCGGCTTCAATTGCAGTTCTACCTCTTGCTTATCTAATTAACGGTCTCGGCCCATGTGGCGCAGACTGCTCATTGCCTCGTTCAACAGAAGGACGATCAACTCATTAAAAAATCTCCAAAGTTCATAATCGTTAACGAGTGGCTTCTAGTTGATTAGCCTTCTTTGCTGTGTCACTGTAGAAAGGGGCACAGTTGTGGCGCCTTTGTGTGCAACTGTTCTCACGATGGCGTCCGCAGAGTACGCATCCTTGGGGCTAGGGCTGTTACTACGCAGGAAGTGCTCACTCAGAAATTCGGGGGTGGGGGGCTAAGTATAAAAGCTGAATCCCGGATCTTCTGCGGATACAACAACTCAGAGAAATGTCAGCCTTTTACGATCTGAAGCCTCTTGACAGCAAGGGCCAGCCATTCCCGTTTTCTGAACTGAAAGGCAAAGTTGTCGTCGTTGTGAACGTTGCGTCGAAGTGTGGGTTCACGCCACAATACGAGGGCCTAGAGAAGCTGTATAAGGAATACAAGGACAAGGACTTTATAATTGTGGGCTTCCCATGCAACCAATTTTTAGGACAGGAGCCTGGGTCTGCTGATGAGATCGCGCAATTCTGCCAGGTAAACTATGGCGTGACGTTCCCAGTCTTGAAGAAGGTTGACGTGAACGGCAGCAACGCAGACCCTGTGTACCAGTATCTCAAGAATCAGAAATCAGGACTGCTCGGCTTAACGCGAATCAAGTGGAACTTCGAGAAGTTCCTCATCAACCGCGAGGGTAAAGTTGTGCAGCGCTACGGCTCGACAACAAAGCCTGCAGATATGAAGAAGGATATTGAGAAGCTCCTTAAGTAATTGTCAAGGTATAGCTAGCTATCAGTTGCAGTAATAAAAATAAAAAAAATAATATGGGTCAGACGGCACCTACCGCAAGGCACAGGGCACAGGAGTGAACAAGCGCGAGGAGTGAGAGAGCACGTTCGGTGTTGCCTGGTTCCGTTTAGCATGAGACCGCAAGCAGTAGCTTAGACGCCCGAGTGGGTGAAGTCGCGAGTGACCGCCTCCTTCTTCTCAAGTTCTGGAAGAAGCTTGTCGAGATGCTCCGCCGCACTGCGGTGGTACTCGCGCTGAGCCTTCACAAGCTGGATGGCACTCTGCACAGGCTTGTAAGTGCTGGCACTAACGGCATCCTTCATGAGCGTGGAAGACTCCTCAATCGCAGCCACAAACTCATCCTCAGCCTTCTCAACCTCAGACTCGAGCTCAGACAGGTTTGCCGCACCTGGACCAGCGCCGCGCAGGGCGCCTTTCTTTACGTCGAGGTCAAGACGGGTGTTCTGCACATGCTTGCGCGCCTTAGAGACACCGGCATGCGTCTGAGCAAGCAGGTTACGCAGCGCAGTCGTGGCGCGGCTGATCTCGTGGTCTTGCTCAAGCTGGTACCCACCCAGGGTTGTTTCGGCATCGCCGACCTCAGAGAACACGCCACCAACGTGCTCCTTCGTCGTTCCCGTCAGTGTCTGCGTGAGCGTTTCAAGGGCGCGGCCTAGTGCGTGGTGCAGCGTGCGTGGCTCCTGCGCGGCCTCGGCAGAGGCGGGAGAGCCATTAACAATAATGTGGCCGGCCTCTGACGCGGAGGCGGCTTGACGCAGCGCAGAGAACCGGTCCTGCAAGCCTTTGTAGGTCGAAGACAGCGTATCGCGGAAGTACTGCGGGTAGTCGTAGCCAACGCTATCATAGACGCTGAGGATCTTAATCAGGCTCTGGTTCGCAGCGTAAATCTCATCATATTGCTTCTCAAGATCAAGGTATTCCGCTGGAAGCGTCGTGGTGTCCTCGGCACCGCCAAGCTTCTCTTGCAGCTGCTGGCGCGTGCGGGCAGCAAACGGCTGGATGTTCTGGCTCAGGTTCGAGTAGCCATCGCTCACAGTATCCTGCAGGTTCGCCAAACTTTTGCGGAAATCGAAGTTCATTGTAGCGCGGCTAAATTGGGGGAAGGAGAGAAGCTGTGCAAGGGGGGAGAAGCAGCGGAGGTGGAAGGCGCGGCGGCAGGTTTGGGGAAAGGCGGAGCGCAGCTACGGTCAGCCTTGAGATCCCGCTGTAGCGCTGACTTAAGCACGGACTGGTAGCCGTAAAGAGGGGCTTCAAGTCAGCTCTCCTCCCTCGCTCGCTTCACTTAATGTTCTCGCCAGCGTCTTGGGATGCGCTCGTACCCTTGCCGGGGTGCAACGGTGGACTGCGATTCTATGTGACTCTTCCTCAAACAACCGACGCAAGGCTTCACCAGAGAATTCTTATCGCGTTTAGGTTACGAATTAATAAAGTACTGGCCTCGTCGTGTAACCTTATGAGTTGAATTCTTTATATAATATCCGGCAGCACAGCGGCGGTTAGGAGATAGCGACGATCGCATACGCTGACACGCCCTGATACAGTCAGCGTGACGGCCTCCCTAGACACGGCACCGGAACGGAAAAAGTGGTGAACGCATTCGCGAATGCAACAGCCGACAATGAGCTTGCCACGCCGCGAGCCAGCAAGTGTGGGTGGCGCAGAGAACTTTGTGTCAAAGCTGTATCAGATGCTTGACACGCCACAGTTCAGCGGCATTGTCTCATGGAGCCAGACGCCTGAGGGCCCCAGCTTTGTGATCTTCGACACGGCACAATTCCAGGAGTTTGTACTGGTGAATGAGTTCAAGCATGCAAACTTTTCAAGCTTTGTGCGCCAGCTCAATAAATACGACTTCCACAAGGTGAAGTTCCGCGACCAGCAGAGCCGTATTTGGGAGTTCATGCACCCGCACTTCCGGCCCGAGAACCGTGACAAGCCATGGCTCATTCGACGTAAGCCGCAGTCGAGCGGACGCCGCGCCAAGCGCAATGACAATGCAATCACGGAGGAGACGGCGGAGGCTGTGCGTGCAGCAGAATCAGCAGCTCGGGACGCCGAAAACCTTGTGCAGGGCCAGTTCACGGACCTTGAGAGCCGCGTACGACGCCTTGAAAAGAACAATATGCAGATTCTGAATGTGCTTAAGCTGCAGCAGAGCCTCGTTGAGAGGCTTCTTGCTGCGGCAAAGCTGCCCGATGAGGATGAAGAGGCTGGTGGGAATGAGGACATGGACATTGATAAGTTGGTGTCGGCATCGCCTGGTGCTGTGCTATCACCCGGTGGCGTGGTAACGCCGCCAGCGCCGGTTCGGTTACCGATTCCGTCCAATCCTTATGCACTTGTTGCGATCGATGATCCGACGACGCGTGAACTTATGATCAAGTTCCTGATAGAGTTCGGTTTTCAGCTTGACACAGTTCCAGATGGATCAGAGGTCGTCCAGCACGCAGAAGTCACCCGGTACGACTACATCATAGTGGGCTCTGTGCTGAAGTCGCTTGATGGCGTTTCTGCGACAGAAATAGTACGTCAAACGACGAATCAGCAAACACCTGTGCTCATGCTAGCTGAGACTTCGGACCGATCGTTGATCGAGATGTTCATGTCGCGCGGCGTAAGTGCCGTGTTGTTCAGGCCGTTTTCCAAAGGCGATCTCTTTCACGCTTTGGAGCAATTCAAGCTCTAGTTTACTAACGCTGTACATATACATGTAATGAGTGATGATTTTGTTATTGGCTGGGTTTATTATCACACTTTGGCAGAACTTACCAAGTGTACCAGATCGAAGAGACAACCTTTTCCAGATGAACGGCCCTACTGCATTCGGCTCCTATGTTAACGAAATGATGTCTTTGCGTAAATCTTTTGGATGCAAATGCCATTGTCTACTTTTCTGTAACTTTTTGGTACACGGTTTACAACACTTCGACGGCTCCCCCAACTTAGTCCAAGCAAAGCACACCTTTTTGTTTACAGCAAAAAAGGTCATCAACACGAAATGTCGAGTGACTGGACTCAGGCAGTGTCGTCACGCCTCTAACATTGGAAGGGGCGCGAAATTGAGCATGATCTTCATTACCTGCGATAGGCCTCTACCCTCACCCACAAAAGCGGTACCCCAGTCTTTTATCACCGATAGAGTCAGTTAAATCACGTGCATTCACCTCATCTGCTAGTGTCGGTGGATTTACCGGTGTTGCGCGCGCCTGCTCTGCACAAAAAAAGTGTATGGGCCTCCTCTCGCTCGGAACCCCGCTCCCTTGGAGCGAGGTCCGTAAATACACGGATCATGTGCGTGAACACGGCATCACACAGCTGCTCGCCACGATCAGAAAGTATGGTCGCCGCGAGGGTGACGCCCTGCTTTGGGGCGATGAGGTTGAGTTCATCGTCGTAAGGTTCCATGACGGAAAGGCAATTCTCAGTCTGCGCCAGCAGGAGATTCTTGATCATCTTATGGCTGTTGACCCCGCCGAGAATGCAAGCTTTCACCAAGAATACGGTCGGTACATGGTCGAGGCCACGCCTGCACGCCCATTTGACCACACCTTTAGCGACATGGCGCGCGTCGAGCAGAACATGGCTGCGCGTCGGCGCATCGCGGCTCAGCACATGTTGCCCGACGAGCGGCCACTGACGGTCACAAGCTACCCTCTTCTTGGTGTCGGACAGTTTTCCGAGAGCACAGAGCCAACACAGGGTCCGGCCACTCAGTCACTGTTCCTGCCTGACAACATCATCAATCTGCATCTGCGCTTTCCAACCTTATCGGCAAATATCCGCGAACGCCGTGGCAAAAAGGTCGAGATTGAGGTGCCAGTTTTTAAGGACAAAAATACGCGGGAGCCGTGGGTCGACCCGCTAACCACACAGCGCCCCGCCGGTGTTCATAGCGATGCCATTTACATGGATGCCATGGGCTTTGGTATGGGCTGCTGCTGCTTGCAACTCACGTTCCAGGGTAGCAGTATGAGTGAGGCGCGTAACATGTACGACGCGTTGGCGCCACTGACACCGCTCATGCTTGCACTGAGTGCGGCCTCGCCAATCTTTCGCGGCGTGCTCGCCGATCAGGACGTGCGCTGGAACGTCATTTCAAGTAGCGTCGACGATCGCACAGACGACGAGAAGAAGCGCGTACCGAAGTCGCGGTATGACTCCATGGACTGCTACATCAGCGGCACTGATCCTGTGCTCACGGCGAATCCTGCATTTTACAACGACATAGAGGTGCTCACGAACCCAGCAGTGACGAAGCAGTTGGAGGCCGGCGGACTCGCGAACGATCCGTTGCTTGTCCAACACTTCTCGCACTTGTTCATCCGCGACCCCCTAGTAATCTTTCGTGAACTGCTGGATCAAGATGACGATGAGTCCACAGATCACTTTGAGAATATACAGTCCACAAACTGGCAAACGATGCGGTTCAAGCCTCCCCCGTCACCCGAGATAGGCTGGCGCGTCGAGTTCCGGCCAATGGAGGTCCAGATTACGGACTTTGAGAATGCAGCGTTCGCAGTATTCATTGTGCTAATGTCGCGTGTAATCCTCAGCCTTGATCTTTGTTTTTATACGCCCATCTCGAAGTTAGATGCGAACATGCGAACAGCCCACGTTCGCGATCCGGTTATAAATGGCAAATTCTGGTTCCGTACAAATGTTGCGGACCAGACGCCAGACACAGACCCTGGTTTGATGCTACTTACGCTCGACGAAATTTTCAACGGATGCGATAAGTTTAAGGGCTTATTGCCACTGGTGCGCGAGTACCTGGCTTTCATGAATGTCGACATGGAAACTCTGTGTACACTAGAGACGTATTTAACGCTGCTCTCGAAACGCGCATCCGGGACGCTGAAAACAAACGCTCAGTGGATCCGCGAGTTTGTACAGAATCACCCAGATTATCGCCACGACAGTATCATCTCGGAGAAGGTCAATTATGACCTCATGGTCGCCATTGATCACATATCGAGCGGCGACAATTGGAACTCGGTTGCGCGCTCTATGCTTGGTGGATGCACTACGCCTATTAACCCTCAAAATTAACAAAGATATCACGGGGCATCAGTAAAAGGCCCCAGAGTCGAATTTGCTATAATATGCTAGCATACTTGTTCGTGCACGCTGTTGTGCGCTTGGCGTTCAGGGTCAGTTTGCGTCGCGCCGCCTATCCCATTAAAACATGCGATTAATGCCGAGAGGCTACTAATAAATGCTCATTCCTCGCCCCACATCCCTTAGTTTCGCTATTCCAAACTTGAGCCTAGCCTATGATGTACAGCTAATCATTTTCGCACCCCTCCCTCCGCTGTCTGAATGGTGCTTCCTGCTGGACGTCTCTCTGGCGGTCATCTGATCATTTGCAAAAGCGAAAAACCCTAGTGCTTCGAGTCACCAAAGCCGGGGACGCGACGTAAACGCATGGCTGCCATCCCGCGCAAAACTGGCGGCACCACAGCGCGCGTGCTCGAGCGACGTCGTGCATCGCGACCGCGGCCTCGGCCACCACCAAGTCGAGTTGATGAGCCTGATGCATATGATGGCACGACGTCGTCCGAAGCTGCGATGGACTCCGATGCAGCAGAGCTATTTTTCCCGGAGGACACTTCCCTGCTTGCAATGTACATGAATCGCATTCTGCTTGTGCTTCCCGTGTCAATCACGTTATTCATCCGTGCGCTCCCATCGCCAGACTTCCGATATATTGCCTTCGCGTGGAGCATTATCCTGCCGTTCACATCTGACATTTCCATTGACGAGGGCATCTTCCCAGCACTCGTTGCGTCGTCGCTGGGTTGTGATAACTCCGTGGTTGCTCGCAACCTCTATCTGTCGATTGCACGATCGCGCCTTGGTTTATTCGCGCTCGCCGTCTTGTCGCTGTACCTTTCAAATGTGCACATACTTATTAGCGGTGTGCTTCTGCGCCTGCTCGTCTCTTTCTCGTCGTCTCTTGTCCAGAACAGCATTTCGAAGTCTGAGCTCACTCTCATTTGTGGTGCTGTCGTCAACGCTGTGTACTATCTTGCAATCACTGTGGCAGGCACCGAGCCGCTCAGCCTTTACGATCCAGCTGCTGTGGTGGCTTGCGGACTTGCTGGCGCGCTGCCTTGCTATCCGTTGTTTGTACGGTTTGTGCGTTTGTATCGCGAGGCCCACGGTCACATCTCAGCCAAGCACTACCGCCTTGCTGCCGCCATTTATTTTCTGTACTTCGGCGTGGCGGGCTTCCTATTTTTCCAGGTCTGCCATCCTCACAGTACACTGAAGCTTTGGGATGGCATCTGCGAAAACAGCGATTTGCTTGTGTACTGGGCATCCATCCTTAGCTGTGCCGGTGTAGTGGCGTACTTTTGCGGGGCCTGGCTCAAACTTGACGGCCGCCGCAAGCTTTGGCACGTTTCCTCAGTGCTCATGTTTTTGCCAGTAGCTGTACGTGAGCGACCCTTCACAAAGATGTGCCTTGCTGTTGCGCTCGTATTGTTCATTGCCCTTGAAATTGCGCGCGCAACGGCACTACCACCATTTGGAATACCGATTCACAACATGTTGCGGTCGTTTATCGACCACCGCGACAAGCGCGGACCCGTTATCATCAGCCACGTCTATTTGTTGCTTGGTATCTCAGTGCCAATCTTCCTGGCTGGCTCACCAGCAGGCATTGTATGCCTTGGCGTTGGCGATACAGCGGCATCGCAGATTGGTCGACGGTTTGGTCGTGTGCGCTGCTTTGGTCACAAGTCTATTGAAGGCTGTATAGCTTTTGCAACGGCAGTATACGTTGCACTCAAGCTTTTCACTAACGCGACTCGCATCTGGCCCGTGGCCATTGCCACGGCTCTTCTCGAGGCTGTAACACCGGTCAACGATAACCTCGTGGTGCCCATGTACATGTTCGCCTTGCAGTGCCTTATCTCGAGCCCCGAGCAGTTGCTTTAAAACACTTTGCTTCACATGTTACGGCCTCAGAGTCGTTTTTGAATCGAACGGTCAAATCCTACATGTTGGATCGTGTGTACTATGTTGTATTTATTATGAGGCTGACCCGCCTAAGGTCTATTTTAAAAGTCATTTACATCGCTACCTCAGTTGTTTGAAACTTTTCAAGGTCCTCCAGCTCCCATATGGCAATGCCCTTCTGATCCGCTTCATCCACGGGCTGTGCCATACCTCTCAGGAACTTCTTGGTGGCAGCAATCGCCATGTCAGTGCTGAGGTTTACGTCGGCGTCGAGGATTGCCTGATTAATCCATTTCGGAAGCTGGTTCCGCTTCTTCGCGAACCGACGGTCGGCTAATACCATGATACCATAGTCGTCTTTACCACGCAATACACGTCCCAAACACTGCGCGGCGTGTCGCATGGCATCGAATGACAAAAAGTCGTTCTCGCGAATGTTGTAGTTGTTGCGTAAAAACTCAAGGCGTGCTTTTAGAATTCGCGACTCCGTGTACTGGAAAGGCACGCCAATCATAATTACAGTGCGCCCGTAGTGGTGATCGAAATCAATGCCCTCACTCACTTTCCCTCGAGCGACAGACAGCATAACGGCACCGCGTCCATTGCTACAGGCCGAGCGGTATGTTTCAAGAGCAAGCGTTGTCTCTTGCGCATCTGGCGTCTCCACTAAGATGAGCTTATACTTCCATACCTCGTCTAGAATACCCATTGTTTGCCACATTGAAATGATAGACTCCATGTACAGGTATGACGGAAAGAAAACAACAAGACCGTCGGGCGTTGTTTTGGAAAACTCAATGAGGAGGCTGCCATAGTTGCGCACGACGCTCGGATCATTCCGGATCTCAAACTGCGACGAGATTGCAACTTGGTCTGAGCCTTTCGTGACCACCAACGGTAGAAATGAACGCCTTGATAGTGACATCGTATAACTTTGCTGCAAAACTGTTGTGAAGTTGAGCATGCGCGGGTACATGTCAAGGGGTGATATTGTGCCCGAAGTGATAATGATGCTATCAAACCTGTCGATCACAGGCTTGATGGCAATACTCGCATCAAGACAGGTGAATCGCAATATTGGGTTGGGCACTGTTGCTTGTTCGGTCTCAAAGGGCTCAAGAATCAACATAAACCCTTGTTCGTACGTCGAAACAAGTGTTGCAAATGTGACAATGTCCTTGAGACTACTGAACTCATCAAGATTAGTGAGCTCTAGTGTGCGGACCAGAGAGTTCAGCCGCTCAGTGCAATATCTGAGAGGCTTTTTGTCAATATAGGTGATCTCCTTCAGGTGCTTGAGAAAGCTTCCTGGCGTTTCAGAGATAACATGCAAGATCTTCATGCGTGTCTTTAAGTACTCCACAAACCGGCGCAGGAATGCAACAAAGTGCTCTGCCTTGCGAATTGAGCCAGGCACAGCGTCGGCCACGAGGTCTTCCGGCAGAGCTGGGTTTGACATGAAAATGTCCATGTCGCGATTGGACTGCGTCTGCTGTAAGCCCTCAACAAGGCGGTCATACTCGGTTCGCAGTTTCTCTTGATCGGTTTGCTTTACTTTGTCGACAGCCTCGCCGAGTGAGCTCACGCCGCGGTGTGCGCGGCGTAGCGAGTCTTCGGTGAGATCAATGCTTAACGACTCGATGCATACGTTGTCAATGTTGTGAGCCTCATCAAAAATGACGATGGCTTCTTTTGGAAGATCTCGGCTAACGCGCTCGGCGATCTTTGGATCTAAAAGGTAGTGGAATGAGTAGATCACAAGATTGCAGTAGGGGATCATGCGGCGTACAGTAAAGTAGGGGCATGTCTTGTGCTGCTCACAATAGGCAATTAGGTCTTCAAATGTGTACACACCCGGAGGGATGTAGTTGTGGGGCTCGATTTCGTACATGTTTTCATGAAAATCGCAGAGCTCGCCGCCTGTCTGCTTTGCAATGCCGTTCGTCATACTGCGACAACGCTCATCTACCGTGACGCCATTTCCTTCATACCGCACTGACGGATGTACACAAAGGTTCTTGCGCGATGTGAGGCCGAGGCCGCGGAAGTCTTCTCGGTATCCCATCTCTTTCTCACGGTACTGCATGAGCGTTTGCAACTCAGCCAGGGCCTTGTCAATCTCACTCATTGTACGCGAACAGTAAACAACCTTGCGATGGCTCGGATAGTGCATCTGGTACGCCACTGTGACGGACAACAAGGACACAGTCTTGCCAGTCCCCGAAGGCATTTCGAGAATACTCACGCCTCCCGCGTCTAATGTGCGCTTGATGTCCGCCATATATTGGTATTGCTCTGGGTAGATTTTTGGATATGGAAATAGGACTGGCAAGTCCTCAATGAAGAACTTCATTGCCAAATTCACCCGCTCGTTGTGAGCGACGCAAGGCGATTTACAGAGAAACAGAGTTTCCAAATACACACGTGATACACACTCTCTGTATGAACTTGGCAACTCTTGCGCGATAGTACGGCGACTAAGTGGTGGCCAGCCTCTCCCTATAAAGTAAATGAATTATACTGTTCGAGTAGACAACAAGATCTTTTTTGACAGTTTTGCATGACGAGATTCATGTCGAGAGCGTGGTGATGCAAGAACCAATACACTTCAGCTCTTATCAGCTGGGTATGAGAGAATCTAGGATGCGGCAATTAAGTAGCCGAAGTAAGTGGGCCATGATAGTTATCTAACTGCACGCAACCGCATTGGTATTTTTCGCAAAGCGAGCTTAATTATGGGCACTAAACGCCGAAGCCATAAAGTGTTCGGCCGTGGCGTTTCAATGCATAGACAACATCGAGCGTCGTCACAGTCTTGCGCTTCGCGTAGTCCGTGTAGTGCGCCGCATCGCGCACAATGCGTTCTAGGAACTCACGTAGAATGTCACGAATGCTGTCGTAGATAAGGAACGAAATGCGCTTCACGCCGCCTCGACGCGCGAGGCGTCGAATCGCCGGTTTTGTGACACCCTGCAGGTTATCACGCGTGACTTTGCGGTGACGTTTCGCACCACCCTTTCCAAGGCCCTTGCCGCCAGCTCCTTTCCCTGACATCACGATATTTTCGTACGCGTAGCAATTGCTTGAGAGAGTGTAGACGTAACGCGCTAGTTATATGCCTGCCAAATCATTACCCTAACCCATATATTGCATGCCCTTCGACCTTGTGCGCGTCGCGTCTTCCTGCCTGAAGTCGCCCAAAGGTCACCGCTATCATGGCACCAAGTACCGCGAAGAAAAGCCCCGCCACTTCAAAAGGGCAGGCAACGCTTTTCTCCTTTTTCCAAAAGAGGAATGGCGGTAGCAGCCCCATCACCCCGAAGCCGAAAGCACGCCCAGCACGCGAGTCTAGCGGGTCACTACCAAGTCCTGGAGAATTGACAGGGACTCTGACATCTGACGCACTACCCAGTGAGCCTGAAGCACCTGTCACGCATCCATCCCTGAGCACTCCCCTCAATTCCAGCCAAGGTGCGCCGTCTAGTAGCCCAACGCGCTCCGCGCCGCGACGCGCTCATAAACGCGCGAAGATCATTGAAAGTGACAGCGAGGGCGAGGGAGATGACGATGATAGCAGCGACGAATGGTCTCCAGCCGCAGTATTTAACGAAGAGGCTGTTCAGAGTGAAGTAGATGACGCTTTGGTCGCGGACGAAGACTCTAGTGATGAACGCCCAGTGGCGCGGCGTCGAGTGAGGCCCTCAGAGAACTCACGCTTAAAATCTGAGCCACCCTCTGGCTCCTCGATGCGGTCGTCTACACCGTCAGTGGCACCACTGAAGCTAGATAGCACGTCCGTCCAGAGTCCCGTTGCCAACACCGCTGGTGACCTCGCTAAATTCTCGAAGGACTCCAACTATACTCCCGAGGATGCATTTGCAGGCTCTCGTACTAGCCCCCCACCGAAAAAGGTGCGAGTGAGTGAGGACCCCGAGCGATACAAATGGCTGCTACACATCAAAGACGCAGATGGCCACAGTGAGGACGACCCTGAGTATGATCCACGTACGCTGCATGTGCCGACAAGTGCATGGGCAAAATTCACCCCATTTGAAAAGCAGTATTGGGAAGTCAAACAGAAACTCTGGAACACAGTTGTGTTCTTCAAGAAGGGCAAGTTCTATGAGCTCTACGAGAATGATGCTGCGATTGCACATCAGCTGTTTGACTTAAAGCTGGCAGGAGGCGGCCGTGCAAACATGTCACTATGCGGCGTGCCGGAGTCCACGTTTGACTACTGGGCAGGCGCGTTCATTGCCAAGGGTTATAAAGTCGCACGCGTAGATCAGTCGCAAACGGCGCTCGGCAAAGAGATGTGTGATACTATTGCCAACAAGAAGGAGGAAAAAATCATCAAGCGCGAGCTTTCGTGTGTGCTTACCGGGGGAACGTTGACTGATGCTACGATGCTTGTTAGCGACCTCTCTCAGTACTGCATGGCCATCAAACAATCTGGCCTCGACTTCGCTGCGTGCTTTGTTGACACTGCCACTAGCCAATTTCATTTGGCGCAGTTCACGGACAAAAGTGCAGACTACCCCCTTCTAGAGACCTTACTTGCGCAGACACGGCCAAAAGAGCTTATTGTTCCTCGCGGCAACCTGGATAAGTTCGCTATCAAAATCATGAAGAACAACACTTCTGTGGACACACTTTGGGAAACCGTGAAGCCTGACGTAGAGTTCTGGGATGAGGACACGACACGGCGAGAACTCGACCTTGAAAGCTACTTTGGCGACGCAAGCAAAGCGCCGGAGGCTCTCATGAAGGCGCTTGAGTGCGACTTGGCTGCTTCGGCCGTAGGAGGACTTCTCTGGTACTTGCGGCAGCTGAAGCTGGACACTCAGCTGCTCAGCTTAGGCCAATTTCACAGCTACGACGCGACAGCCACGTCGCACGGCACTACAATGATGTTGGACGGCCAGACACTGCAAAATTTGGAAGTTTTTGCGAACAACTGGGATGGTAGTGCGGAGGGCACGCTGTTCAAGTTTGTAAATAACTGCGTGACTCCTTTCGGGAAGCGCAGACTTCGCAGCTGGGTCGCACACCCGCTGCAACGTCTCGAAGACATAAAGGCGCGCGCTGATGCTATCGATATGCTCATGGTCCAGGATGAAGTCACAAGTACACTTGTGGACAGGCTCGTAGGGCTGCCCGACGCTGAGCGTATGCTAAGTCGCGTACATGCCGGTTCCTTAAGACCGCGTGACTTTGTTCGGCTGGTTGGTGGACTTGAGAGTATGGCTCGTTTACTCTCATGGCTGGACACCCTGCGGTCTCAGCTACCGCAGATTGAGCCATTCATTGGAGACATGAGCACCAGTATTGAACATACTATCGAGCCTTGGCTCACTGCGTTTGATCACTTAGAGGCTAAAACGCATGACCTTCTCGTGCCTGAACCTGGCGTTGATCTCGAGTTCGATGACACAAAGGCTGCCGTTCAAGAGTGCGAGACATCTCTCCACGCTAAGATGAAAGAGTATCGGAAGCTGTTTGCGTCTACGCAGCTTGAATACCGTGATAGCGGTAAAGAAATTTTCCTTATTGAAATTCCTACAAAGCTTGCTGGTAAGGTTCCGCGCGACTGGCAGCAGATGGGCTCGACAGCGAAGTTCAAACGCTTCTGGTCGCCTGAGGTTCGACGTCTTGTACGCCGTCTGCAGGAGGCCCAGGAACTTCACAAACTGGCTGCTGTGGCATGTCAGCGAAAACTTTACACACGCTTCTGCGAGAACTATGAGCAGTTTATGAGCGCTATAAGGACTGTCGCTGCGCTTGATTGTTTGATTAGCCTTGCGCGCGCCTCACAGGGTATGGTCGTGCACTGCCGCCCCGAGCTGCTCCCTCCCAGCGGGTCTGCGTCACTTGAATTCGTCGAGCTACGACACCCTGTCGCGCGTTCAACTGACTTTATCCCAAATGATGTGCGTCTTGGCGGCTCTGGAGCGCGGATGTCACTGCTCACGGGTGCTAACGCAGCCGGAAAGTCAACTGTGCTCCGCATGACAGGCTGCGCTGTTCTTCTGGCGCAACTTGGGTGCCATGTGCCCGCAGCAGAGGCGCGCCTCACACCCGTCGATCGGATTATGACACGCCTAGGGGCCAGTGACAACATTTTTGCTGGAAAGTCAACGTTTCATATGGAACTGGCTGAAACTGAGCGCATTCTCAGTGAGGCATCACCTCGCTCTTTAGTTGTTCTCGATGAGCTAGGCCGCGGTGGGTCTTCAAGTGACGGCTTTGCCATTGCTGAGGCCGTCCTCCATCACTTGGCCACCCATGTTTTCTGCCTAGGGTTTTTTGCAACTCACTATGGTACGCTCTATGACTCGTTCACGACGCACCCGGCTGTCAAGCCGGAGCGCATGTCTATTGAAGTGAACAGTGAAAGCCGCGAGGTAACGTTCTTGTACAAGCTAGAGTCAGGCCGCAGCGAGGGCTCATTTGGCATGAACGTCGCCGCCATGTGTGGTGTTTCACCTGATATTGTTGCTGAGGCCGAGAGGGCTGCTCGCGAATATGAGCACACCTCAAAATTGAAGCGCTGGGGCAATAGCCAGGATGTGCCATTGGGCTTGCAAAGCGATGTGGTTTGGGCGCTCTCTCATAATTTGAGTGAGGCCGCAATTCGCGTTATGCTAGCGATGGCCCAGTAATACGTAGCAATCTGAGTGCGGTTGTAGAGTGCTGTTCAACTTGTAACGAAACATAATTTATGACTAGAAAATGAGTGCAACGGCAGCCCCTGCCTATCACCTCGGGTCACGTCAGAGAGGTGAAAAAGCTCATGCGCCACACATGCTATGCTCGAGTGCATAAGAAGGTACTCATTGGCCGTTTGTCGCTTCGCAGTCTAGCTAAGCGGGAACGACTCCGAGCCCTCACTCATCGCTAGCTTAAGTTGCGCTCGCATGACGTCCTCGCTCGAGTAGGGTGGCAGCTTCAGGTAATTCACACAAGTCATGACGCTCGGGAGATACTGGTCATTCCCAAACAAACTATTCTCAGGAGTTTTGACGACCACTGTGAACGGCGGATTGAGTGCCTTAAAGCCGCCAATCGGCAAATGGGGCGATCCTGTTGCAAACATTAAAAATTTTCGACGCTCTGCCTCGTCGAACGACGCAAGCACGCGCACAAGCGATTTCACGGGTACGCTCTGCATACTATAACCGTGATCCGCGCGGAAGGCCTCAATGAGAGCCTCTTCGCTCCAGTCTTCTGCGCGACCTGCGCCGCAGAGGGCAACAAGCTCGTCGGTCGTAAATGCACGCAGTGCCGATACGGGAATGGTTGAGCTGAAGCCTCTTTTGAAAGCATCAAGTTGCTGTCGAATGCCTTTACCGACTACGCGGTCCACGACGCATGCTACAAAGTCCCCTGCGTTTTCTGGCGTAACATCAAGGTTTGCGCCATTAGGGACAAGCTCAACACCTGTTCCCGGAAGCACGAAATCGAGGCCCATATCGATAATGTCGCTCGGAGACGAGTTGAGAATGAGTTCGAGCGATGCTGCGAGCTGACTATCAACGCGACGAACCGTCTCAAGGTTCGTAGGGCTGCCTAGCACAACGGCAAAAAAAGCTGGATTCAACCTGAAGTCCAAGATGCGCTTATCCAGCAGCGCCCTGGACATGAGCCGGCCAATGCCCTCAAATAGACGAAGTCCGTATTCGTTCGGTGCTTCTGGCGACGGAAATAGACCCATCGGCGTTTCGCGCCAAATGCCGAGATCGATGCGCGATAGCTCGCGGCTTGCGATCGCGAAAAACTCTTGCGTTGGTCCGCGCCCAGTTCCCTCCTCATTGTAAAACATGACGTCAAGCACGGCTGGGTTTTTGCAGCTCATTTCGAGTAACCTCAAGGAGCCCTCCAGCAGCTTGTCACGCGCCAGCCGGTATTTCTGGCGGCGATGGCGGCCCAACACGCGGTCGTCGTCATCGGGCTCACCACCGCCATCATCCTCGTCCGCGTCGCGATTTTCCATCTGTCGCAGAAGACGCAAATTCCTGCCCAAGCCAAAGGACGTGAGCTGTACAAACTGCAGGCGTGTGCGTAGAGGGTATAAGAATGGCGCCTGCATCACAGTGTCGAAGGTCCACTGGGGGAGCATTGAGGCAGCTACAATTAGCGCATCGGCCATTTGACGTGTGAGCTTGGTCGTGAGCTTTGAGTTCTGAAACGCTGCCCAGGGCACCGGTCCATTGCGCGCCTCATTTTCGTTCGCCAAAACAGCAAGCAGCGTTATGGCCTTGCCAAGCTCGCCGTGGCGCGACAGATCTGGTTCAGGTTGTTCCGCTGGAGCCTCGCGTTCTGCCACGCGCTCAAACTGGAGCTGAGGTATTTGGTGGTGGCCAGCGCTACCGTGATTCAGCTGGTCATGCACGGCCTTCAATACCGAGATATCCGATGGGACGCGCTCGTCTCCAGCGTAGAACGCATAGTTAGCTAGAGTGGAGTCAGTCTCAATAATGCTGTGGGAGGAGAACCGACCACGGATGAACTCTTCGATTGCACGAAGTGATGCCACAGCTGGAACGCTTAGCGTCCAACCGTTTGAACTGTTATTCCGCTCACTGACGCGTAAGCTGATGGATCGGCCTAGCACATTTGCTAGTGCCGGAACTGAGTGTCCTGGGGACAACTGTAGAGGAAAACGCTCTAGACGCCCAATAGCACCTTGTAGAATGTTGACTAACTGAGAGCCTAAGTGGCGCCTCAGCGCAGCCTCACCTGCGTCTTGAAAAGCATCCAAAAGCCCGGCACGCAGGAGTTCTGGAAGCGGCGCAGCAGCGAGCTCCGCAGAGTTGATGAGACCTGCTCTCACGGACTCGAGTAATGTCGAATAGTCTCCCTCGACCTGCTGCGTCCGCAGCATGCCGAGAATACGGCTTGCCATGTACTCCGCCACTGGCTTGAGATCATCTGTAGGTGAGTAACTTCCAGAGGGCTCCGCTGGTCCGCTGAGTTCCTCAAGGTCAGCAGTAATGCCGGTTAATGACAACTCTATGAGCAGCTCAGGATCCTTAGCAAGATCCCACGCAAGATCGAGGCCACCAACTGTGAGCGCGAGGCTGTCCGCGCCCTCGGCAACGACCTGCGCTGCAAACGGTGCGAGCTGAAGCTCTCTTACAAGCTGGGGAAACTTTGTCGGGTTAGCCGCAGCGGTCTGAACAATGACAAGCAAGGCGAGTTGCCTTACAGGGGTATTGGTGCTGGCACCATACACGGCCATGGCAGTGGGAATAGCACTAAGAGCGTACTCATGCAACGTATCCGATGCAATCGGAACTACTTCAGACGACGACGACTTCCGATAAGGTCCAACGAAGGGTCCGATCGGCGGGGGTGGTGGCAACAAAACTTGGAGAAGTTTAAGGCCACTAAACAATGTCTCCTTCGGGGTCGCAAGCAATGCAGAAAATGAGTCTTTTGAGCCCTGCGTGAGTGTTGCAGCGACTAACGATGCGAGCGCTGGCCGCGACTGGACGTACTCCGGGCATCGCGCAGCGATGTGACTACATGCGCGAAGTACGCGTGCTACGTGGGGCGTCTGGGCCGAGATATGTGACACAAGCGTCTCCCACATCGTCTGAGATACGACCTCACGGAGGTCAGCGTCTGGAGGTGAGCGCTTCGCAATGGCACTCACAAGCTGGCACAAAGTGCCAACAATAAGCTCACTTGGTGGGCTCGGTAGAGCCGTTAACAAGTCGCGGGCAGGGCCTACTGTTGTTGGCGATACTGCATGTGCACACAAGTCAACAGCACCGAGGATTTGTTTCTGAATATAGGATCCAAAGAAGTCGAGAAAGCTGACGCAAGGCAGTAAACAACCGGACTCGAGTACAAGCTTTGGCTCCACAGCAGCAACGGGTTTCACAACTCGAATCAGCTGCTCGACGAGATCGATGTATCCAATATTCTCGAATCGAGTCCTTAGCACGGGTATGATACCTGCTACGATAAGTGCGCGCACAGCGCCATCAAAACCGTTGTCTACTAATTGCGCCATTGCGCGCGCTGTCATCACGAGAATCTCGATATTCTCAGACGCGCGTAGGAGATTAACCAGCGATCGTGCCACACTGTTTACTGGAAATACAGCAAGGGCAACAAAGCCACCTTCAGGCATAAGAAGGATGCTGCTGAGGTCCTCGAGGGCTGATATAATAACGGCCTCCTCATTGCTCTTTAACTGCGACATGACGTTGCGGAGGCGCGGTCCCATCACCTCTAAATGGCCGAAGTCACTGAAGCCGCCCTCGCTCGGGAACGCACCGCGTAGCGCTTGCAGCAGCGGATTGCGGCGTAAGTCCTCAAACTCTGCCTCACCATCGGCATCATCATCCGCGCCATCACCACTGCCATCGCGGGGCATGCGCCGCAGGCGGCGGTGCATTTCTAAGAGTCGGTGGATGCCCGCATCGCCATCGTCCTCTTCTTCATCCTCTTCCTCGTCATCCTCGTTGTCGACGCCGTCATCCTCGTCGAGCTCTCCGAGCTCGCCAAAACGTCCGCGGCTACCGAACGTCGTCTCAAAGGGTTCGTGGCTGAAAAGATGAAGACCCATATCTTCTGTGTCGTCCTCGTCCTCGTCCTCAGGCTCGTTCCAGCGGCGGCGTGAGCGACGCCGCGGCCTTAGTTCACTATCCTCGTAAATATCTCCATCGAGTTCGCCGTCGAGTTCGGCCTCAAGATCGGCCTCTTCATCTACCTCATCGAAGTCATCCAGATCCTCCTGGATAGCCGAGTCGACCTCAAAGTCGGCAAGGTCCTCGTCGAGGTTGTCGAGTACGTGGGCATTGGCGTCATCCACGACTTGCACAGGGTCGCTATCAGGCGTTGACTCAGGAGGTTCGCTGCTGTCCTGCGGATTAGTGCTCCATGTTCGGCGGCGCGGCATCTGCAGATGGAGTCAGAGTGGTCAGGAGGCCGCGATGGCGTTCCAAAAGTGGGCAGGCGCTGGTGTCCCCCCCAAGTGGCCCTAACCCCAGCTCTAATGAAAGCGGTCAGTCACATGTGGGTCTCTCGCTCGACAAGCGAAATAATGTACGAAACGCAGAGGGTCTGTCATTCAGGGCTCTACGCAATGTAAAAAATGTGCCTTCGTAAATGCCTTACGGTAATCTATCGTGAACTAGTGGAATTTAGCAACACACACTCACTATTGAAAAGCGTTCAATTAAACTTTGAAAAAGCACTATTCCTCGCATAACACCTAGATTCTGGGGCTCCTAGTTAGAGCCGGCAGGCCCTGCAGGAGGCCGCGCGACCCTCCAATAAAGTGGCATCGCAAACCCGGCAAGAATGAAGATGGGCACAGCCGTCACGAACTCTTCGGTTGATGCATGCGTGAAAATAACAGTTGAGAGAAACAGCTGAGTAGCGCTTGCCGCGAGCTGTGTGATCGTGGCGAGCCACTGTGGAGTGACTCCTAGCATGGAAATCTGTGTCCCTAAGGCAGCGATCGCCGCTGCGGCAACACTGCCTTTGCTGAACACTTCAAGAGCTATAGACTCGTAACCTGTTTGTTGTCTCCAAACGAGCTGGGATGCGACAATCAGAACCGTATCGGAAATAGCAGTGGTTTTGGCTGTTTCAACAACGATGCCGCGGCCTGCGGGATGGCCAAGAAAGCCTGGGAGCACTAAAACTGCAGCTCCCAGTGTGCCCACAGCGAGCGCAGCGCGCGTAAGCGGCTCAGGCAGGAACGCAGCGGCTACGAGCGCCGCCTCGGCCACAACAGCAAAAAAAGCGAGCGCGCCAAGGGGCGCGGATCCACCGGCAGAAGAGACCATAGTTGCGTGCGGATGACGAAGCCGGATCCTGGTCCTAACCTGGACGACCCGCTATCACCACACCCTGAGAAACCCCGCTGCCCTTAATATTTGCGATAACAGGGCTGCGCAAAACTGGCTGCTTCATAGATAGCATGATCGCAGCTAACAGCGGCTTCATGTAAACTGTTGTGTAGAACCTGTCCTACTTAACTTATCTATCAGCTGATACGAAACAGACGTGGAGCAGTGTTTATTGGCCTCAGCATGATCGGGTTCAGCGTAAGCGGCAGAGAGCAGACTTCAGATCTATGGCCACCGCAAGTTCCCCCGGACGGAGGAAGCATGGTGGCGTTGTTTTGACGACATGCCATGTTGTGGACGTCTCCGGCCCCTCTACTTTGGTCTAGAGGCGACATGCGGACTACTATGGTGGGCACTTCACATGGTGTGAGACGGGTCGAATCTGTGAGCCTAAAAAGGAAAATCCAAAAACAGGAAGCAAGCAGGCTCGCGAGGTTTCAAGAACAGATGCACTACAGTTCGCAACATGTTAGGAATTTCATTTGGGGGCACTGTAGCTTTCGTCCACCTGTGCGTAGCCTTTACTCGCTCAGGTCGTACTCTTCCTCCACATCGTCATCTTCCTGGCTCTCTTGGTAGATTTCCAGTGCGACTGGGTAGATCTCATCGCAGATTACCTTCGCTATCTCTGTGTTCTCGTCGCGATCCTCCTTTTTGTCTGTAGTCGTGTAAGAGAACCATGTGAAAAAGCTCTCGTCGCCGCCGCCTCGAGTGTGCGCATCTAGAAGGGACTTGCCCTTCCACACAATTGGAGTCTCCGTCGTGGAGTAGTAGTACTCACCAGAACTGTCTAGCAGTAGCGTCTTGCGAAGGCGCTGTGCCTCAAAATAGGGGTTGTCGCCAAAGTCCAACTCTATTGTCACGTTGCGCAGATTCGTTTCATCCCACTCTATCCATATTTCGCGCAGCGTATCGAACACAAGCGAGTCCTCGTATGTAATGTACGGGCTCAAACGCCCACACGTGTCCAGTACCGTCGGCCAGAATCGCGGCAAAGATGCTACAAATGAACGACGCTTCGCATAGAAGGGTTTTAGCAGCACAACGCTGTAATCGTACACCTTGCGATCAAGGTCCTCGTGCTCCTTGATAAGGCCCTCCATCGACCTGGACTAATTCCCCTTCTTTACAAGTCAGCGCTAATGCTTTGGGCCGTGCAAACTTAGCTTTCTCCGATGAATTTTCCGAAGGCCCTTTGTAAGGCCTTGGAGCTTCTTTGTCGTGAGCGCCACCTTTACTGGGATAGGCAGTGTCGCTGACGATTTACGGCCCTGCGAGCACACACTACCCGAACCCGCGTGAGCCCTTACCCATATGTAAGACCGCTCTAATTCCACGCGTCGCGTCTCTTTCCCACCCACCCCCAAATTGACGCCTCTAAAATGGGTCTTCAAAGCTTGCGGTTGCACAATTTCAAGTCATATGCGGGCGACATTGTGCTTGAGCTTGATGGAGCCGCGTTTGTCTCGGTTGTCGGGCCGAACGGCAGCGGTAAGTCGAATTTGCTCGACGCTGTCTGCTTTGTGCTAGGGATGCCGCCCTCGCAGCTACGCTGTGCAAGCCTCATTGAGCTGTGCCATACTGGTGCTGCCAAGATGTTTGTTGAGGCTACTGTCAATGTTTACGGACATGTCCAAGTATTTCGACGTACACCCTCCGCGTGCTTTGTGGATGGCACGCGCGTCACTTCTGATATCTATGCGCAGCGCTGGGCGCGCCTCAATGTCTTCCCAGAGCTCATGAATACTGTTGTTCTGCAGGGCGACATTGAGAAACTTGCTGGTGCCGCACCGCCGCAACTGGCTTCGATGGTTGAGTCGCTTGAGGCTGTTGAGTCGACGCAAGCTGAGACGGACTTCGCGGACTTGCGCCGTGAATACGATGTTGCGCGTGCAGCTCTGGCGCGTGCAAGGGCTGCAGCGCATGCCCAAGCTTCCGAGCACACGGACGCGCGAGAAGCTGCTGACGAGTACCGACAACTCCGAAGCGCGCGCGCGCGGCACGACCGCCTCACTTCAGAGTTGTCTAGTGCGAAAGCCCAACGGGCAGACCTTATTGAGCGTGCACACTTAGCCAAACTCGCGGGACTGCGGCGCGCTGTGAAGGAGGCCCGCATCAACCTTGCTGACGCGCGCTCTGAGGCACGTCTTGTGTCTCATGACAGTAAAGCGCTGCGTAGCGACTATGCGCGACGACGCCGTGGCATGCAAGCGGCACGAGCGCAGGAGGCCGAAGCTCGTGCCGTACTTGCGCGCACGGAGGGCGAGCATGCGCCGCTCGCGCACCGTGTTGAGGCTCTCGCTGCTGAGCAGCGTGTGCTTGCTCCCGACGCTGAGTTTGCGCATGAGTCGCTGCGGGCTGCTCAGGCGGAGCTCGCCGGTGTTGACCGCGCTCTCACTTTGCTGACGCGTGCCGATGCGCAGAGCCGCGCAGAGGACGAGCGTGCTATAGGAGCAGCCCCAGAGCTGCGCGAGCTGTGGACGCGGCTGGAAGCAGAGTTCCGCTTGGAGCACGAGTCCGAGTTAGATGGCATTGCTGCGGCGCAGCGAGATGTTGACTCCAGTCGCCTCGCATTCGAGAGCCTAGACGTCGCAGTGGCAGCGCAAGTGGATGCGCGTGATGCGGCAGCCCTTCGCGTGCGAGAGTTAGAGGCCGCCGTACAGAGGGCTGATGCCTTGGTCGATGAGCGGGGTGCACGGGCGGCAGCGACGCGCGCACAGCTTGAGCGCGTTTCGAGCGAGCTCGCAAGCGTGCGCGCCGATATCGCCGAGCTCCAGCCGCGTCTTGTCGAGAGCACACAAAAGCTACAGCGCGCAGGTGGAAACAGAGCGGTTATGGACAAGCGGCGCCGCATGCTTGATGCAATTGATCGCATGAGGCGCAGCTGCCCCGGTGTGCGAGATCTACTAGGTAACGTCGTGAGTGCTCAAGAGACACAGTTCGATGCAGCGCTGGAGCGTGCTCTAGGGCCGCATAGTGATGCTGTTGTAGTTGACTCTAGCGAAACTGCACTAAAATGCGCTCAGCTTGTGCGCGAGCAACGTCTTGGCGCGTTTACCTTTATGCCAGTCGCAGACTTGGATGTACGAGGTGTTGACACCGCCCTTCGTGCGCGCCTGCGCACATCTGGTGTGACTGGTGCGCGCCTGCTTGTAGACAGCGTTTCTGTGGACTCAGCGAATCGACCGGCGGCAGCTTATGCGCTCGGGGATGCTGTCGTTGTGCCTGATATAGATGGTGCGTTGCGACTTCGCGAGCTTGGCATTCGCGTGCGTCTCATTACCCACGACGGAAGCGTTTTATCTGCGAACAACTTAATGAGTGTGATGCCTGGCATGGCATCCTCCGCGGCGTCGGATCGCGCGATCACAACCCTCACGCGCAAGGCAGGTCAGCTGGCTGAGCGTCTTAAAGCCGCGTCTTTGAGGGAGCCGGACCTTATTGACGAGGAAGCAGAGCTCACTAGCCGCATTGATGCTGGAATGAGCTCTCAAGAGACTGCGCGCCACGATGCGATCGTAGCAAAGGAGCAGCTTGCCAGCGCGCAGCGTGAGGCCGACCACCTTGCCGAGCCTGTTGAAGCCGAGAGTCAGCGTGCACAAGCGCTACAGAGTCTCGAGCAGGCAGAGGACCGTTTGAAGGCTATCCAGGCTCAGGTACATGCTATAAAAGAGAAGTTCTTTGCACCTTTTGTAGCTGAGGCCGGTGGGTCTTTGGTTGACTGGGAACCTGTGTTCGCACGCAGCTCCACGCGGCATGCTGAACTTGAGCGTGAGCGCGCAGCACTGTTAACGCGCAAGGCTTCCGCTCAACGGCGCGTAGATACCGCTCGGGACGTGGTCACAGACGTCGAGAAGCGCGAGCAAGCACTGAAAGGCGCGCACGCTGCCGCTGCTGCCGAGCTTGCTGACCTTGAGGCTGCAATGCGCGCAGCCACGGCCAAGCTGGAGCGCGCTGGTGCGCGTTTGCGCGACCTCAAGGCAGAGGCAGAATCAAAGAGTGACCAGGTAGGCCAGGCTGAGGCCGCAATGGACGAGGCGAACGAGCGTCTTGAGGAGGCTGAGCAGGCTGAGCGCCGCGCAAAGGCTGACTTGGCAGCCGAAAGGATGGTGGACCGTTTGCGCAAGAAAGCTAATCTAGACTCTGCCGGTAATGCTGATATGGAGGCGGTGCGTAATGAGGAAGACGTACACATGTCTGCTCCCGAAAGCAGCGATGAGAGCGATGATGGTAGTGATGATGACGACGCCAGTGATAACGAGCCCGAAGATGATCCGGTCGTACCCAGCGCAGACAACGCATCTGCGAACTCGGCAGTACTTTCTGTCCAGCTCGTGGAGGACCGAATCCGCGAGATTGAAGCCGAGCTTCAGGTGCTGAACGTCTCGGAAGACTTTGAGGATTACCTTTCGCAGGCCGCCGAGCGGTACTCACAACTCAACGAAGAAGCTGCTGCTCACCGTAACGACAGCGACGAGCTTCGTGAGCGACTCGAGGGAATACGCCGACGCCGTGCCGCTAAGTTTGACGCGGCTCTATTTCAGCTTCAGGAGGGTCTCAACGAGGTCTATGGGGAGCTTGTTGGGGTGGGTGCGCAAGCCGTGCTAACACCAGTAAACCCGGATGAGCCGTTTGAAGGCGTCGAATTTGCCATCATGGCGCCAGGCAAGCCTTTCGCTCCTGTAAGCCAATTGAGCGGTGGCGAGCGATCTATGGCAGCGCTGGCGCTGCTGTTTACATGTCAACGCCTACGGCCTGCTCCGTTCGTCGTTCTAGACGAGGTCGATGCAGCTCTTGACTTTGTTAACGTAGCAAATGTCGCGAGTTATATTCGCTCTCACTCGCGAGCCACGCAATACATTGTTGTTTCTCTCAAGCAACGCCTTTACCAGCGCGCTGGCCACCTTGTAGGCGTATACAAGCGCGAGCAGAGGTCACAGCTGCTCACCGTCGCGCTTTAATTATGCGCTCTTGGATACCCCCAGATGCCGCAAAACTTATTTTTCTTTATTAATTTGTACCTAATTTATTTATTTGAGCAGCCAGCTATTGGCTCTCTACTCTTGGATCTGGTATTAAAGGCCGAATCCGCAACCAAGAGGGTATATACTGTTTGTGAGACAAAAACGCTCATCATTTTCACCTGAGCACATCTGTAGAGAGATCTTACTTAGCTGGATTGTTCGCGCCCGAGGTGAAAAAGTCAGCTGCTGCTCGCACAATGTGGCCGATGCAGCAGCGCTTGTCTGCGAGGTGTGTGCCATGATACGGCCTGATAACGCCGTCCCGTCTCACGCGTCGTAAACGAAGAATGGCTTCAATCGAGCGGTATGATTGGCAAAACATTACATACAGCGTTGCGCTTGAGTTCAGGCGGCTTTGGGCTGACGCCGCTAGTGAGGATGCGATGATAAGGGCTTTCACGCCTCCAGATTCACTATTTGGCGCAGCAGATCTTCCGCCACTCGTCGATTACGAGCAGTTGATCGAGCGCGCGGAGCAGTATAAGCGGCTCACTGAGTGGAGCACACGCCAACTTTTGGTCAGAGTACGGTCTGAACCCCGCACGCGGCTGTTTCTGCTGCGCGATCCGAAGGGCAGGTATGTCGCCGGTGCTCAGTGGATACTGCCTAAATACCTTCCGCAGCCCAGCCCATCTTGGTTTTTCAGATTCAAGACGTGGATATTGAGCCGCTGGTACGCTCTGCGAAACTGGTGGTGCATGCGCGGCCGCGTGAACCCCTACGAAGATCCTAAATTTCGAGCCGACTTTGAGCGTCGGCGGCGCGAATTGAGCGTCAACGATACACCCGAGCGCCTCAACGAACTCATGTCCTTAAATCCGCGACAGCTCAAGGAAACGACGTACCCACGCGACTATACGTACTATCTGACTGTTCTAGCGACACGCCGCAGTGAACAGGGCAAAGGATACGGTAAACAACTGATCACGGAGTCATTGCATGAGCTAGGTCCGTTTAAGCGCCCGCCACATTTCCTTGGACCCCCCAAGGCCTCTCTCATGTCTTTGCCAAGCGCACGCGGTTTCTACCAGCGCATGGGCTACTCACTTGGGGCCATTTCTGAGCATGAGCTGCCTAGTGGTGAATGGCTCCCACATACTTACTACTTCATCAATCTTCGAGAGAAGCCCCAGCAAACTTCTAAAGCTTAATATGAATGTACCTATCTAGCCACCTATTAACAATTACTACGTAGTGTCAGTAGCACCTGCCCACTGGCCGCCGTAGAAGTGATAATTTGTAGCCTTAGTCCCATAAATTTCCCGTATCGTGTATCACCACTCTTGCCCCCATGGTACGGCGAAGAGAAATAGCTAGATTTAAAAAAGTTACGCTCGAGGAGAATTTGGTCAACACCGGGCACAGGCCTCAATTGACCGAATAAAATGAAGCTTGACACGTCGCATATGCGTTACTTGTCCAAAAATGACTTCAGGGTCCTTACTGCTGTCGAAATGGGCTCAAAAAATCACGAGGTTGTGCCAACGCCGCTGATTTTGTCGATCAGCGGCCTGCGAAATAACGCGATCCTTCAGAAGTCCATACAGATCCTTACGAAGATCAACCTGCTTCACCGGGAGAAGAATATGAAGTATGATGGGTATAAGCTGACGTACCATGGATATGACTACTTGGCCCTTAAGGCTATGGTCAACCGCGATTCTGTGCTCGCGCTTGGCCAACAGATCGGCATTGGCAAAGAGTCAGATATTTTTACGGTGGCCAACCCGAAGGGCGAGCAGCTGTGCTTGAAAGTGCACCGTCTCGGTCGTGTGTCCTTTAAGGCCGTGAAGAACCAACGCGACTATCTTGGAAAACGCCAAAGCGCTAGCTGGATATACCTTTCGCGCCTATCAGCTCAGAAAGAGTGGGCTTTCATGAGGGCTCTCTACGACGCGGGGTTCTCTGTTCCGACGCCTATTGACCAGAGCCGTCACCATGTTGTGATGTCACTCGTGCAAGGCACCGTGCTGCGCAAGGTGACAGAGCTTGAAGACGCAGCTCGCGTTTATGCTCTTCTCATGGACTTTATTGCCAGTCTTGCTAACCACGGGCTCGTGCATTGCGACTTCAATGAATTTAATATCATGATCTGTGAGCATGATCCCGAAGCGCCCGAGAAAGAAGTTGTTGTGATCGATTTCCCTCAATGTGTTAGTATCGACCACACGAATGCTCAGGAGCTGTTTGAACGTGATGTGAACAGTGTGCGACACTTCTTCGAAACAAAGTTCGATGTTGTCGGTGAATACCCGAAGTGGGAGAACGTTAAACGTGAGGCGCAGCTGGATATGGAAGCCGATGCCAGCGGGACGAACCGCCGTGCACTCAAGGAGCTCGAAAAGCACCAGCGTATGAGCGAGCTTCAGCACGCAACTAAGCCGGAGGATGACGATGCCGAGTATGGTGATGAAGAGAGTAATGAGAGCGACGATTCAGAGGGTGAAAATGATGACCTAGACGAAGAGGCAGAGACCAATGCGACCGAAAGCGAAGACGAAGGCACCACACTTACAGAGCGTGTTGCACAGCTTAGTACATAATTTATTTATATTAGGCGCAATTTGCGCACTTCGAAACGCAGAGACGCATTAATTTTGAGATAGTTAGGCTGAATCAATCATTCCATGCTGCTGCGTCATACGCCTAACTAAATATGGAGAGTGCGGAGCGCGCCCTACGCGTCGATGGCTCAGGAGCCCGCGGTCCGCATAGGCGTTCTACTAGGCGCGGGCCCGCGCCTTAGTGGTAGCACGAGATCAAAGCTAAGAGTGCTGATGAAGGAGGTCTTCGCTTTTGCTCAGCCCTTGGTTAGAGGGATCAATACCGACTTGGATCTTGCTGCTTTTGCAGTGTCTTTGACACAAATGCTCGAGAACTCTGAGCTCACAAATGCGGGAAAGGGAAGCGAAATGACTATAGACGGATTGGTGGAGTGCGATGCCTCAATGGTCTTGTGTGGGCAGAATGGCGATGTCGCTGCGAGCTGCGGTGCGATACCTGGCGTGCTGAACCCAATCTCACTGTGCTACGAATTGGTGAAGCAACAGCTCGAGGGTACAGATCGAACCCGGGCAGCTCCTAATTTCCTAGCAGGCAGTGCCGCTTGCGACTACGCTATGCGCCTTGGGCTCCCTACTGGGACACTCACAACTGCTCGCGCTGAAGAAACGCGTCAGAAATATCTGCTGCTGGGGAGCGATCAACCCATTGATCGATACCTTGACACGGTAGGTCTCATCGTTGTTCGTGGCAACACTATTTGTGCTTGCTCGAGCTCTGGCGGCCCCATTTTGAAAGACGCAGGCCGTGTTGGCCCTGCGGCCTTGATTGGATGCGGAGTTTATGCAGCTTCTGGGTCCGCGAGCGTTTGTTCCGGTTTTGGTGAGGACATCACCGCAACCAGGCTGGCTTGCGCAGTGGTCGAGAGTGCTGGTGATCTTGCGAAGCTGCTTTCTGGGCCCTGGCGGCAGAAGCTGCAACGATCGCCATATTTTGGTGTAGTTAAGGCAACAGCCACGTCCGAAGGCGCTGCGTTCGAGTGGCAGCATACAACAGAGGGGATGGTATGCGGGTTCGCTTGCGTCACTGGCGCTAGTATCTCACCACATTTTATCACCAGCACAGAGCCACAGGGTGGGGGCATAAATATTTGAATTGTAGCTCATTTAAGTACAGTAGTAGCGGTCGCCAAAGTCGCCAAGTCCAGGCAGGATGTATCGGTTTTCGTCCAGCTTCTCGTCTATCCAACCTGTGACGATCTGAACCTCCGGGTGTTTTGCGCCGAAGGTCTCGAGACCCTCTGGGGATGCAATAAGGTTGAGGAAGATGATGCGCTCTGCGGGCACGCCGCGGCTCTTCAGAACATCAATCGCCATAAGCGCTGAGCCACCAGTTGCAAGCATGGGGTCAAGCAGAAAAACGTAGCGGTCAGCAATATCTGAAGGCAGCTTGTCGTAGAACAGTTTTGGCTGCGCCGTCTCCTCGTCACGCTGGATCAAGATTTTACCGATACGAACGGATCGGCAGCATTCGCGCAAACCCTGCTCCATGCTTTCGCCTGCTCGCATGATGCTCACGCCACAAATATGGCCCTCGAACTGAACGCCATCGTACTTTGCGCCGGTGGGCGTGAGCACGGTGAGCGGTTTCACTGGCAGGAGCTCGAGGCCGCGCTCGACGAGCAGGCGGATGATACGGTCGGCAAAGAAAATAAATTGTGATCGCGGCGTGTCGCGGTCTCTGAGCACAGAGTAAAGGCCCCTGAGCTGGTTGGTGGTCTCAAGAACCGTCACTGGCATTGTGCTATCGCGCGAAGTTCGTGCAGATCCAGGGCTCGTTAGTGAGAGAGGGTTCCATAGCCCTGATAGTAGTAGGTGGTGGGAGAACTGATAAATAATTATGTAATTTTTTGACCCGCGTCTGAAAAAGAAAAGTCTAGCTTAGCTTGCAAGCGTATATTCTTTACCGACCATGCCTCGTAGTGCGCGCAACAAGGTCGTGTCGCTCACGCAGACAGAGAAGAAGGGGCGCGAGAACAAGGAAAGAATTGCTGATGAGATCCGTGCCGCAATGGATGCATTCAATTTCGTGTGGGTTCTTGACGTGCAAAACATGCGAAATCAGTTTCTCAAGGAGATTCGCCAGCACTGGCAGGGCAGTAAAATTCTGTTTGGCCGCACAAAGCTCATGCAGCATGTCGTTGGTCGCACGCCCGAGGATGAGTACCTTGAGAACAGCAGCCAAATGGTCGACGTCATGAAAGGCGATGTTGGTCTTCTTTTCACCGACGAGGAGCCGCAAGTTGTACGCGACTACTTCGAGTCTTACATCAAAACAGACTTCGCGCGGTCGGGCCAGGAGGCCCCAGTTGAATTCACGGTCCCGGCCGGTGTTGTATACTCCACGGGAGGTCAGATTCCCGAATCGGAGGACGTTCCATTAGTGCACTCGCTCGAATCTACAGTACGAAGTCTCGGCATGCCGACTCGGCTTGACAAGGGCAAGGTGATGCTCGCTATTCCCTACACAGTGTGTCGTGAGGGCCAGACGCTTGACTCGAAGCAGACTCGACTGCTCAAGCAGTTTGGCGTTGCGTGCGCGCAGTTCAAGGTCAATCTGAGAGGTCACTATTCCAAGAAGGACTCAAAGTTCACAGCCGAACAATAAATAAAAGTCACCCTTTTGGCACGACATTGTGGGGAGTAGCTGTCCGGCTTCTTTTCCCCTTCCGGAACAGTCACAAGTACTGCAATCTGGGCGTACATGGCCTAGTTCAGACGATTTATGTATTGATAATAAACTCTTTATTTGCTTCACTTGTCTACATGACGATTCGCGTTTCAGCACCCTCGAAACACCCCTCCCCCACCCTTACTAGCCGTATCAGTCTTCCGCAGCGACTAGCCCTCTGTACTCCTACTATCACTTTTGCGAGCCAGAGAGCGCTTTGAATCAATGGAGCGAAATGCGGCAGCATGGGCGCAGATTTTAGGCGAGAAGGCAGGCTCAGAACTGCTCGCGGCTTGCGAGGATGCCCTCGCACTGTGGCCTCAGTCGACTGAGATCTGGACCATATATATTCGCGCATCAGCCTCCCCTAAGGAGGTCTTCCAACGATGCTTACCGCGCAGCGTGGATCCGAAGCTTTATCTGCTGTACATCGACTACGTTAAGAAAAGCAGCCCTTCGGAGCTTGCGACCGCGCTAGAGTATGCCCTCGACGTGGTGAGTTGCGACCCCGAGGCGGGTAGCATTTGGAAGATGTACATAGATTTCCTCTCTTCGCGGCCTGTTGCCAACGAGTGGGAGGAGCAGCACCGCCTTGATGAGGTGCGCCGCGCTTATAAGCGGGCAGTTGCGCTGCCACTGGTTAATGTCGAATCGCTGTGGAGGAGCTACGGGCAATTCGAGACAAGCGTGAGTCGGCAGCAAGCGCGCAAGTTCATTGACGACCGGTCTCCAGCATACATGACGGCGCGTAGCTGTTTGAAAACCTACGGAAATGTTACTAAAGGTCTGAATCTGAGCACTATGCAGGAGCCTGCGACGGCTCGCTCGGAAACGCCTAAATGGAGGCAATACATCGCGTGGGAGCAGTCTAACCCCCTTGCACTCGGTCCCGATGAGCTGTCTGCACGGGTCAAGTTTGCATTTCGCCGAGCAACAGCCGCAGCCCGGTGGTCGCCAGCGCTATGGTTCGACGCAGGGGCGGCTGTGGGCCCTGAATTTTGGGAACTAGGTGCTCAGGCGATGCCTGAATCGTATCTTCTATGCTTCAAGCTTGTAGAGCATTATGAGGGAACACGTCAGTATGAAGATGTTGAGCGTGTCGTGTTCCGGCTCACTGACTGTCTTGCGAATGCTGAACAGGACCCCACGCCGGGTTGGGCTGAGCTCGTACGCTGTACGCATCGTATGCAGGGCCGCGACTCTGCACGAGCAGTTGTGAAGCGATGTTTCGATACGGTGTCAGAGCCAACAGCGTCGTTATACATTGCCGCGGCCGGGCTTGAAAGCGGTAATGCCGAACTGGCAGCTAAAATTTGGGACTTCGCGTACGCACAGTTTCCGGATGACTCTGGTGTAGCTGAGCGTTACATCGAGCACCTTTTCACGGTGCGCAAGGACGCTGTGAACGCGCGTGCCGTGTTTGAAAAGACCGCAATGCGGGGCACTCCACGACGTGAGCTCTGGGATGATATGCTGCGGTTTGAGGCACGATTCGCCGAGCAGTCTGAGGCGAATCTTGGTGCGCTCCAGCGCCTTGAGATGCGATACTTGGAACTATGGCCGCAGCAGGACTCGGTCGCCTTGTTTGCCCGTCGATTTGGCGGACTTCGTTATGTTCTTGAAAGCGGTAGCGCTCCGGGGGCAGAGTCTGACTCTGCGCCGGCTGCTGCTCCTGATCACTCCCTTGTTGGCCGCGTGCTTGCAATGCTGCCCCCTCGCAGCCTATATGATGGTCCCATCGTGGACTCACGGAAGCTTATGCAGCTCATCACCAGCACCTAGTAATACTCATAAAAGTCGCTGGCCGACTACCTACTCACACTTATTTTCTGACAACTTGTGGTTGTCGCCCATATTAATTACATTACAGGGAGGGGAGACCAGGACCAGCCTTATCTCGAGACGTTAGAAGTTTTGCCGTTTTGGTCGCGATTCTCGCGGCGTGAAATCGGGACGATCTTTTTCAATTTCAGCTGCCTATCGGGGCCGGTTGCTTCGGCTTCATCAAGAGTGCTTGCAAGATCTCTAGGGTCTATGCCCGTTGCTTTTGCAATCGCGCTCAATGATGTCTTCCGCCGCAGTTTGTGCTGTGCATGTTTTGCAGCAAACATTGCAACTTCACGCTTCCAATACGCCTTATACGCGAACTCTCCGTGATCGCTCAATGGCTTTTCAGGGGAACCCACCGTCTGGTGCTGACGCGTAAGGCGGTACGATAGCCTTATTAGCCGTTGCCCAAGGCCGTTCCCTTGGAAGGGCGGAAAAACTACAATACAAGCCAAATTGTAATCGTGCCAGCTGTGTATTTCTTTTGAAAAAAAGCCTGCGACAAGGCCGGCCTGCTTATCGAACGCAACATAGAATGCAAAAGCCTCAATGGCGAAACTAATTGACTTCGTCGACAAAAAAAGGCTGCCAAGTAGTGACAGGCATTGCAGATAAAGCTTCGTGCTTTCAACGTTGGATCCTGTGGTTTGCACCTCGCGGAAGACATACTTGTCATCTTCGAAAATAGGTCTCCCAGGCAAAGACTGCCGATAGCGGCACATCGGCTCGTGCCTCTCTACGTCATTTTGTCTTGCAGAGTACAACAAGCAGTGTGTGCAGATGTATAAGTCATATTCACCAGGGTCCTCCGTCTTTGCCGGCAAGGCCTGCCAAATCGTCTGTGGCTCGCGGCACCGGTATGATTTCAGCTGTTTTGCCTCTGTGTCCACATATCCTGTTCCTGGACACCACGGAGTGAGGCTATGGGGCCCATAATGGACCGTTTTGAGCATCCGCCTGAGGGCTCAGTGCTACGCCGGTGCCGTGCTCAACCCAACTTGGATACGTGTTACTGACAAATGTTAAGATCGAGGTCAAAAAATAGAAAATAAAGTGGTTATAGATATTTTGAAAGCCAAGAGCCTGAACTAATTTAGTTTCACAAATCCAAAGAATACTAGCACCATGGCAAAGTACCGCCAGCGTTTCAATGATGCTGCGCGTGCTGGTGGTGTCGCAAAACGCAATGCGCTAAAAGCAAAGCGCCAGAAACAGTTCAATCGTGAATTGAGCGCAGAGGAGATTGAAAAGGCTCAAAAGAGGCACGAGGAGGCACGGCCAGAGTCTGATGCTCGCAAGCGCGTTCGCATGGCTATTCAATTTCCCGAGAGAGCCAACTCTGCAAAGCGCAAGCGCCTTGAGAAATACATCGACCGCCAAGTTCGGAAAGAAGAAAAAGATGAGCTTCTGCAGAAGCTTGCAATGTCTCAGAAACAAGTAGATGCGTCAACTCTGCAAACACTTGGTACCCTGGGTGCCGGAAAACAAGCAGTGAAGGATGCTGGCGCTTTGAGTGAAAATGAATCTGAGAGCGATGAGCAGGACGATATTGAGGCAGATCCGGCCACCAAAAGGCCTAGAGTAAATTTTGACTCCAGCTTAAGATTTGATGTTGAAGGCAAGTCTAATTCTGAGGATTCCGCCGCTGGCTCCGAGTCCAGCGAGCCAGAAGACGTGTATGACGGGGTATCAACCGGCGTCAAACTCACTGAGAGCACACCGGGTAGTATGGACTCTGCCTCCGAATTCTTCAGAAGCAATCCTGTCGATCGCACACAAGGGGGAGAAAAAATAGGGCTTGGCGGGGGTCTTAGTGGATTTGGATTCTCAAACCTACCTTCTAAATCGAAAGCCAAGCCAAAGAAGAAAATGAGCTGGCAAGAGAGACTGGGATTTCCAGCAGCTGAAAAGCTGTTGAATCATGCTGGCCTGGATGACAGCGTGGACAAGGATGCTTCCTCAGAAGACTCCGAAGAAAACTCAGAAGAAGACTCTGAGGACAGCTCTGAAGACTCTGGATCAGATACGGAATTAACCAATGAGCCAGTCGATGCTGCTTCTGTTGAGCAAGGGTTCACGAGCGAGTCGGAGAACAGCTCAGGCTCTGACACTGGAAGCCAAATTGAGTCTGAGAACGCAGAGGTTTCCGATGAAGAGTTTAGTGACGACGATGAATTAGATGAAGACTTGGAGCCGGAAAAACCCTCTTCCGGAAAAGAGTTCTCGGCTTGGGCACGCTCAATGGACCCAGAGGCAGATCAACCGTCTGTACCTACGCCTAGACCTAAGAACTACGTGCATGTGCCTCGCAAGTCTGAGGGTCAAGAATCAGTTGATGCAGAAGAGGCCCTGAAGTCTCGTCCAGGCTGGGTTGAGAGGCTTCCACTTAAGCCAAAAGTCGTTCAGAGAACGCCGGAGCTAGACGAATCTCGAACGCAGCTTCCCGCAGTTGCGAGCGAGCAGCAGATCATGGACTCCATCAACCACTTTGACGTGGTTGTCGTCACGGGTGCTACTGGATCAGGGAAAACGACGCAGATTCCCCAGTTCCTGTTTGAGAACGGCTATGCCAGTCGAGGAGTCATTGGAGTTACACAGCCGCGACGCGTTGCAACTGTATCCATGGCGCAGCGCATAGGTGCAGAACTCTGCGGAGCGGCCCAGGTTGGATACCAAATCCGATTCGACTCCAAGGTGTCCGCAGAAACACAAATAAAGCTCATGACTGATGGTGTGCTTCTCAAAGAGATGGGGTCCGATCTTTTACTCTCCCGCTACTCAGTTGTTGTTGTTGATGAGGCGCACGAGCGCAGCGTAAACACCGACATTCTTATTGGTCTCATGTCTCGTGTAGTAAGGCTTCGACGAGATCGTGGGACACCGCTGAAGCTCGTAATCATGAGCGCGACTCTACGCGTCGCCGACTTTGCCGAGAATGATCGGCTTTTCCCTGCCGTCCCACCTGTCGTATCCGTCGAGTCTCGCCAGCATCCCGTCTCTACTCACTTCAGCCGTCGTACTGCCGTAGACTATGTTGAAGAGGCCGTTTCAAAAGCTCGGAAAATCCATGAACGCCTTCCACCAGGTGGCATTCTCATCTTTTTGACTGGGAAAGAAGAAATTACGCGGGCCTTAGGTGAACTTGATCCTACCACCAAGAATGTCAATAGCGTTCGGTCCTCACCATCCACCTCTGTCGTTGAGGAGGAGAGCGTGGAATTTGGCGTAGACGACATCGAGCTTGATTCCGAAAGGGAAGCGGGTGATAATGATGATGATGAAGGCGAGTCGGATCTAGGTGAGGACGTGGAGCCCGAATCTAGCGAGCCACATGATGAGAAAAAGCTACATGTCTTGCCTTTGTACTCGCTTTTGTCAACCGAAGATCAGCTTAAAGTGTTCAAGCCAGTACCTGCTGGGCATCGCTTGTGCGTTATTGCGACCAATGTCGCGGAAACTTCGCTAACGATCCCAGGCATACGATACGTGATAGACTGTGGCCGCTCTAAGCAGCGTGTCTACGATACTGCGACGGGAATTCAAAAGTACGCAGTTCGATGGATATCAAAGGCGAGCGCTGACCAGCGCTCAGGGCGTGCAGGCCGAACGGGCCCCGGTCATTGCTACCGCCTTTACTCCAGCGCTGTGTTTGAGAGCGCATTTGCCGATTTTGGTGACCCCGAGATATCACGCATGCCGGTTGAAGGCTTAATTCTGCAAATGAAATCCATGGGAATCCACCAAATCGCGAACTTCCCATTCCCCTCGCCTGTTCCACAATCCTCGCTCAACAATGGATTGAAGATTCTTGAGAACTTGGGCGCGATAGACAGTGAAGGCAAGCTCACTGAGCTTGGGGCACAGATGAGTCTGTTTCCGCTTCATCCGCGACACGCGAAGATGCTGCTTATTGGAAACCAGCACGGTTCTCTACCATTTGTGGTCGCTCTTGTCGCCGCTCTTTCTGTTGAGGACTTGATTGCGGATCCCCTCAAAGTCCCCATACTGGACAACCAAGCAGATGTGCTGCAACTGCTGTCAGCTGTGGCTGCGTACTCGTGGACACCGACAGCAGAAATGTGTGATAAAATTGGCATTCGCGTCAAAGCGATGAAAGAGATAGCAAGCCTTCGCGGACAGCTGGCGCATATCGTAGCCCGCACACTGCGCAGCGATGCAATCGCAAGCCTAGCAAAACAACTCAACGAGCCATTGCCGGTACCCTCGAAGTTACAGCTGTCAGCGGTAAAGCAGATTGTCGCAGCCGGATATATAGACATGGTAGCAGCACGGCAGGCGCTTTTTGATACTGAGGTACGCACCTCCAAGCAGACCTCTCGCGTACCATATGTGACGGTGCAGCGGGGACCAACCGTTTTCCTGCATCCAACTTCAATCATGCAAAAGGCGCCGGATTTTGTGGTTTATCACTCCTTAACAACGCGAGAGGACACTGACAAGGTTCGCATTCGGCCTCTCACCGCTGTGACTGATGGGCAACTTGCTAGTCTCGCTGCACACACGCCTATGCTCACATATTCGAAACCTATGGGTGGCGCTTATGCACCGAAGACAGTGGGACCAAATAGGCGCGAGGCCTGGGTCGTGCCGAGATATGGCGCGGCAGTTGGATCTGGTGGCTTGGGATGGGATTTGCCGCCCAAGAAACTGGTACAAGTGCGCCAAGGGACCAAATGGATAGCACAGTAGCACCGTTTCTATGGTACACTTTGAACTACAAGCAAGTACATATTCTGTAAATTAGGGCGTGTGTCTTTTTTTGCAATTTGCGTCTGTGTCGTAGCATCTTCAGACAAACTTCGAGCGCCCGCTTTCATAGGTACAGTTTCTCTAAACAACGGTAACGTCTTTGCAACCAATCCTGGCATGAATAAATAGTCTCACGCACTTTGAGGTTTTACTTCACAACCAGGACAATTGTGGAGTGACTCGTGGCAAAACAGGTCGCAGTCAACGCAAAACTTTTGCGTGCAGTCTGGGCATTCATAGCGGCTATGTGTCTCGTCAAAGCGAGCGAGGCAGCCAAAACATTGTGAAACGTCTCCGCCTTCAATGACTCTGAAATTCTTAAGAGGAAACAGGTGGTGGTAACTGCGGGCCAAATGTGTCGAGAGGATGAGAGTAAGTTGACAGACTGGGCATACCATGGGAAGCGTACATATTTTCGACTTGCATTGCGGGCATGTAAACCCCTGCTTCGTGGGCCTCATATGGCACGCGCACAATGTAGCGATATTAGAGTGCTTGGTCCTGCTCGGAAACCCCATTTTCACCGCGACTGAGTTTGATTGCGCAGTACTCTGACTGACTGCCAAAGGCACGGTGGCTTCCATAAGGAGGTGCTTGAAGTGTGGCTCATTAAGAACAACGTTGTACGCCGTCGTGTCGCCGTTATTTGTACGCCGGGCAATCTCCTGACATACTGCCACCTGTGCTGCCAGCCCAACAACACGAACTCGCACTTTGTCGCTAACAAGTTGATCGATTGTGCGATTGATTTGACCTGGATCACTACTCATGAGTGCGCCGTATACAACAAGCACCTCTCGAGTGCAATGCTTTGGTACGTAGAATAGTATTGCGCGGGCCATCTCGAGCGCGTTTTGTAAGGATGGTACACCGGACCCCTCTAATTTGCGGCACGCCGTGAGCTTTTGGAGGTGCACTTCTGGGTTGCCGTCCAGGGGACTTACCAGTTGGGCGAGACCGTCGCGTACGCTTACGATCGCAATCTGAGAAATGGGATTCTGAGCAAAAAATTCTGTCACAAAGTCTGCTGCCACTCCGAGTACGTGAGCAAGCCTCGTAGGTCGCATATCGGTGTCGGCCATGGCCGCAGACATATCGATAACGAGCACAAGGTTGCGAATGATCCCTCGTTGCACAGGCCGCGTGTCAGCTGGGATTCGCCGACGTTTCGTCTCCTCAACCATGCCTGCAATCGTTGTAGCCAGACTCCCGCCCGAATCCTCCTGGACGACGTCCCAGCTGCGCTGGTATTCGTCCTCCCATCGGTAACCACCATTTTCGCCAGATGCACCGGGCGTGCGGCTGCGTGAGCGCCGTGCCGGTCTTTGTCCTACCACAGACTCGTCGATTTCCTCCACGTACTCATCGTCGCTTGAGTCCATCAGCCATACGAGCTCTGCGGTTCCAAGATCCAGATCGTGTAGATCCGAGTCTAACCGTATCACGATCCGTCATCTGTTGCATTTGAACCGCGCCAAGATTTACACGACTCAGGACATGGATAAAAAGCCTGAACGCTCATCGGGACAGCGAGTCTCAGGATAGTACTTAGAAACAAAGCCAAATTTTCTAAATCTCACGGATGGCAATATAGTTCTGGGTGGTGTGTAAGCACTAGCTTTGCCTCTATATTCATTTCATGGCTTCTCTTTACACGCCATGTGGGAGCGAAGTAGCCATTAAGTGTAGTGTAGACATTGCGGCGGTAAATTCTTGGGTGGCACAGGCACGCCTCTGCATCCTAAACAATGCTTACTGTACGCGGCGGACGCGAAGCTCATGTTGGGGGGCATGTAAAAGAATGTATGAAAGTTAGAGCAAGTGCTTGATTTTGCCACTGAGCAAGGTAAAATGACGCACAAAGCCAGAAGTGCTTGGCTTGCGTGCTAGTAGGTGACTATAAAGGCACCCGCATCGGGAACCAATTCGATGATCGAGCTTCTCACCCAGTCACATGCCCACGCGCTACGCGTCTGGAAGTTTCACGCAACTACTCACGATTATGGCTATCTCGAGCTAGTAGCCCGCAAAACTGCGCAAGAGTCCACATATGAGCGTCTAGTTCAACACTTGAACATTTTCTTCGAGCATGGTACGTGCAGTTCCCCTTTTTTTTACATCATAGCCGCTGTCGTCGTGATTCGCGTAATCACATGTAAAAACCGTTGCCTAAAAAAAACTTTGCAGCGGGATTTGCGGCTGACCGCATGACCCCTACCCACAAAAACTTTAAATTATAAACAACTAATAAAATAAATACACAAAGCGAGTATCAGATTTTGCCATATACAAATTTGTAGTATTTGGTAAGATCCCTGCAAAAATTACGTAGAACGCTGAAGCAGTCGTTGGTACACCCGAACACGCCAAATGTAAAAGCGACGCATTATAATACGTTACCCTTACCCAAGCGCAAAAGAACTTTTTGGGATTCCCCCGCATGAATTCTATGCAGGGGGAGGCGTAACTATAAATAAGGCTGCAAATCTAGATACTTACCTTCATCGTCTGAAACACTTCTGCACTTTACACAAAGCACTACAATCATCACTTACCATGGCTCCTCACATGCCTTTGCCGCCGCTCCGTCACACAAAAGATTCTGTCTCCCCGTCGAAGAGCGCTTCAAGCGCGCTCAGCCCGACCAACACGGATGGTACGCCACGTAAATCCAAATCATCCTTGGGAAGCAAGATCAGTAAGACATTCTTCTACAAGTGGGATTTCATTGAACAATAAGCGTATTTCTGCCTTAAGACAGGCATGGAGTGCGACCGAGAAACTTAATTTATTGCTGTTTTTTTTAATTTATCTTATTTATAACCACTAACTTAACTCTTAATGTGAAGTTCAAGCCATTGATTGTATCAAGTAGCACTCTTACGATCTGGGCACATCTATAAAGACATTCTGAGGATTAGAGCCATAAGCCTTGAATTCAATGATACTCTCGGCTCAAAAAGCTCTTTAGAAGCGCTACTGAATCCCTCAGGATTTTGCGGAAGAGTTGAAAAAAATGGGGCCAACCGGGAATTGAACCCGGGACCTCTCGCATATTAACTTGGAGCTACTGCTCAAGCCCTAAGCGAGAATCATACCTCTAGACCATCGGCCCTTAATTGCTTAGTTACATTGAATGCGGGGCGTATATACGCCGTAGACTCTTCATTAGTTTAGTCTGAAATGTGTTCTTGCTTTACCTGTCCTAATTTACCCTTACCGAAAGCAAAAGCAAACCAGCCAATCCGGAACTCAAACCGCTTTGAATGAAACCTCCTCTCATTATTGTGTCAAAGGCATTTTCTGCTCACAGTCTAGCGCCGCTTACGCGCCACGTAAACGGACAGGGACTGCAAACGTGCTGTGGCCGTAAGCCGCGAATTACTAAGCACACATATGAGGCAGGCCTATTTTTTTGCATCACGCCCTCTCTCATTTTTCACAACCCCTTTCTAGAATCTATGTCGTTTGGTGACCTTTCTACCGCTGCTGGCCTCGATAAGCTCAACACGCTCCTCCTGCACAAGAGTTTCGTGGAGGGCACTGAGGTGAGCGACGCTGATGTCAAGACCGCCAACGAGGTCGGCCCCAAGTTTGACGCCGAGAAGTACCCGAATATTGCTCGCTGGTTCAAGACTGTTTCTGCGAACAAGAAGCTGTCTTTCGAGCAGCCGAAGGCCGAGGCTGAGGCTGAGGGCGACGACGACGTCGACCTGTTTGGCTCTGACGACGAGGATGTCGACGAGGAGGCTGAGAAGGTTAAGCAGCAGCGCCTGAAGGAGTACGAGGCGAAGAAGGCTGCGAAGGGCCCCAAGCCCCCTGCCAAGTCCATGGTTACCATCGATGTCAAGGCCTGGGATGATGAGACTGATATGGACCAGATGCTCGCAAACGTCAAGGAGATCGAGATGGACGGTCTGCTGTGGGGCGGCCACCAGTTCGTTCCTGTTGGTTTCGGCATGCGCAAGCTGCAGATCAACTGCGTCGTCGAGGACGACAAGGTTTCCACTGAGGAGCTGGCCGAGAAGATCCAGGACGACGAGGACCACGTTCAGTCTGTCGACATTGCTGCCATGGCCAAGATCTAAACTAGATTAATTATTTAGCCAATTGCAAAGCTCCTATTTAGCCATTAACAGCGCAACATGGCTAGCATTGCCAAATTACCAACAAGCTTCTGTTCAAAAACCTCGTGGAGAATGGGAGAAAGGGCTGACACCAGGCATTACTTAATTTTTTTCAGCAGGTTGGCCGCACATTTTAAGACTATGGGCCTGTTTTCAAAAAAGGCCGTAGATGCAAACACAGAGACACTGTTTGCCAATCCGGTGCGCCGGGATGACCTTGTTTCTCAAGCTCGTAATTCTCATAAATTAGCGGCCTCTTCGCATCCGCAGAACGCAGCGTCAGAGCAAGAAGTTGATCTCCAAGAGAGTGAAGACGAGGAAGAGGAAGAGGAGTCCGAAATCGAGGATAAGTATCTGCGCTCAAAGAGAGACGAGGAGGCTACTCAAGGAAGTGCTCCAGCTGAAGATGCTGCCAATGACTCGGGGAGCGATGCTGAGCCGGAAACCACCGACGTCCACGAGTCGAAGGAAGACGACATGGAGAGGACGTTGTTCGTGAAAAACGTCCCATACTCTGTGATTACTGATAAAAAGGTTTTTCGTGCTTTTCGTCGACTGTTTGAGCCCGATGTTAAGTCGCTACGGTTCCGGTCAATTGCAATGAGCGAAATGATGCCGCGCAAGGCCGCGTACATTAAGCAAAAACTACACCCTTCGCGTGACGCAGTGAATAGTTATGTTGTCTATAAGGACGCAGACCGTGTTTACGATGCAATGAAGGAGTTGAACGGCTGTGAGTTCTCAGGGCACCACATATTTGTTGATCATGCTGCACATCCGCGCAAGCAGGACTCGAAGCGATCGATCTTCATTGGGAACTTGCCGTTTGAAGCTTCTGAAGAAGCGTTGTACTCTCACTTCCAAGATTGTGGCACGATTGAGAACCTGCGAATTGTGCGCGATCCGCAGTTTAATGTTGGCAAGGGATTTGCCTACGTGCAGTTTGAGGACGTATCGACGATTCAGCTTGCGCTGCTCAAGAACGGGCAGAAATTTGCAAACCGCGAGCTACGTGTGACGCGTTGCCAGGCGAAGGCGACAAAGAACCCAAACAAGTCTGTTCAGAAGCCACTGTACCAGCGTAAAGCCGAGCCAAAGAAACGAAGACGGCGCGAGCGCGTGGATGAGTCTGGTATGGTGCTTGAAGGCGAGCGTGCGAAGGTTGGCCAGTCGGGGCTGTCTAAGAAGCGCCGTGAGCGCGTTGCCGGTGGGCGTAATGCAACAAGGTCCAAGAAAGCCCGGCACGGATAAATATCACATTATCCCGTAAAGCTATTTAATATTTTTATGAACTGGGCATCTGATAGATCACATCAAGCGCCGCAGGTCCGCGTCGCTCCACGCGGAATGCTTCTTGCGTGAAAACAATATGGGCTGGTCAGCTTGGCTAGGGTCCTCCGTATCGGGGGCCACTATGGACGATGGCTCAAGAATAACAGTGTCAAACTCAACTTTCTCCCCGCGCCACTCGGGAAACAGAAGCTCGACGCGTGGCGCGAGCTTATGGGCCTCTGTATACTGAGAGTCCATGAGGAATACCTTCCCCGTATCCAGTGCCAAGTGACTCAAAGGGTTCTTTTTCCTTAGCTCAGAATACTGTAGCAGTCGTCGCAGGTAGGTGCTGAGGTGCTTAGGAATAGTCGAATGGCAAAATTAGGTATTTGAATCGACGTTTCGCCTCGCGTTGCGAGAAACAGTCACTGGCCAGATGCCAACGACCAAGGTTCGACTAGCTGCCCCCATGAAGCTGTTTGAAACCGCGACAGCAGAGCCAGCGCTCTGGAAAGCTTGGCCTAAAAGCACTTTAGCCAAAGTTGCTGACAAGCAGACTGGACACAGCCCGATTGGGATAGAGTCTGTTACGGATTTCCACAAATTGCAAAACTATGCGTAAGCAGCGCTGTCAAATGACGAAACCTAGCACAAGCCGATACCGCAGTGCGCTTAAGGGGCGACTGTTTTGCTCACATTCAATGCTTGTATCTAAGGCTGGAGAGAGCCAAGCGCTCATTTTATTGTTGTGATCAACCAACAACTAGACAATTCTTGTGTGTTCGCCGTATTTCGCTCTCAGTCGGCGTTGCGGTCCTTGCGTCTCGAGTCTGGGGTAGGGTTTGGGCCGGCGCTATAGAGCAAGTGCAGGACGCTATGAGCTGCGCTAGGTGCTCCGCTTTCAGACTAAAATATGAAAAAATTTGCTTACATGGGAGGGCCACCCGACGACAATACTGACACAATGGCTTTTGTGCCCATGCTAAGAATTGCTGTGCTGTGCTTGAGCGACGGCGGCGCTGACCTGGGAGCACCCAGCCACTCCCACGCTGTGGAACGGCCCTTGCCCAGACCACAAGAGGTCAGCACTATCTAGCCTTCAACGGCCTCATTTCACCGACGACGACGAGCACGCGGTGTTGCCGATGGGGATTGTACGTCAGATCAAGAATGTGACCGGCGGGTACACCACATCGCAGAAGATGGTGCGAGACGTGACCGCGAATGACGAGAACACACCCTCGCGCTCGCGGATGCACGTCATATCTGACATGACATACGACAGCCACGAAGTTGTGCTCATCATGGACATTCTCGACAAACGCCTCAATGACCGCGGCAAATACTGGCGACATGTTTTGAAAGCCCTTGCGCTGCTTGACTACCTGGTCCACTATGGCTCGGACAGCGTCATTTTGTGGTGCCGAGAGAACCTATACATAGTGAAAACGTTGAGGGAGTTCCACCACATTGACGACTCGGGGCGTGACGTCGGACACCCGATTCGCGCCCGCGCTCGCGATCTTACTGATCTTATATCGAATGCTGAGCGACTCGAGGAGGAGCGTAGCAGTCGTGGGCGTCGGCCGCGGCGATACCGTCGCGAAGGGGGCAGCCCGGACTCACCATCACGTCGTAATGATCGCCCCGATGACGTGGACGAGGAATTGCGGCGTGCGCTCGAATTGAGCAAAGAAACCGCCGCGCAGGAAGAGGAGCGCCGCCGAATGGCCGGCGGCCGATCCGCGAGCCAGGAAGACCTGTCGCGAGCAATGGCGCTGTCGCAGCAGAACGAGGCAGCTTTGATGGCTGCACAAGGGAGCCACGATCCTTTTGCGGCGCAAGCGTTCGCTCAGCAGCAAGCTCAGCAGCAGCAGGCGATGGCTCAACAGCAGGCGCTGGCCCAACAGCAAGCGATGGCTCAGCAGCAGCAAGCCAATGCAGAAGCGGCTGCACTGGCTCAGGCGCAACAAGAGTACCTCGCCGCACAGCAGCAGGCGCAAGCTGAGGCGCAGCGTCTATACGAGATGCAACAAGCACATCAACAACAGTTTGGACAACAGCAGACATCACCAGCACCAATGCAGCCACTGAAGACGGGATCAAATAACCCATTCGCGGCGTTCAATCAGCAACGAGAGGAGCAGGCGGCCGCAGCATCTCCACGGCCTAGCCTGGGCAGGCGGCCTAGCATGCATCGGCAATCGACATTTGATCGCGAGCACATGGATCGACTCGACCAGATTCTGAGTCTAGACGCTCCTATGGATACTTTCGGCAACACAGGTCTAGCGAAGATGCCTGCGCAGCACACACAGGGTGAATTCGTGGACTCGAGCGGCCGCGGCCTGACAGCAATGCTAACGCAGCGAAAGACTGGATCGAACAACAACAACCCATTTGCAAGTCAGGGTCAGCAATACACTGGAATTGCAACAACTCAAATGCACCCAGAGCACACTGGCTACGGATTTGGAAATGCGAACGGCAATCGTAGCAGTACAAACCTCATAGACCTCTAAGGCATGCCTGCGGGCGTATGTTGAAATAGGACGTAGCACCCTCTACTCGTCAGTGCTGTCGAGAGATCGCTAGTGATGCGCAAATACTAGTATGCTTATTATCATTAGATCACGTTTACTTGACACTTTACATTCGTGAAGTCTCCGTTCAGTTCATAACTCAGTTAGTCACGAGTGCGGTTTTGCGAGGCGTGCCAGAACTCACGTACCGCACAAAAGACTCATCATTAGATTGCCAATAATTCTCACTGGGTTCCAGCGATTCTCAGCTCGTAAGCCATTCGATATTCCCATGGCTTGTGGATACCTTCTTTGGTCCGGGTGCTGATTGGGTTGCCTTATTTTTCTCTGGACGCTGTTTGATTCAATCAGGGTATTAACACGTCCAGGGGCCTTCCGGCAAATAAATAGCTTTAAGATCTCAGTGCTGGCTGAGGAATACCACAACAGCACTTGAGTCAAAGTTGTCCCGAGCATCGCGTGCTTCACTGTCAATTCTACTCAGGAAGGCTCAGATTAGACGTAGAGTGCGTGGACGGTCGACTAGCACGGCGGCCCATCCGAAACCACTGCCGTCCATTCGCATCTTCAGCGTCGCGTGGTGGTAGCAAGTGGTTCTCTGGATTTTCGTGGATGGCCGGCCGCCGCGGGAGCACTGGTATAGGCTCTCCCGGGTCCGAGGCCAGTAGCGAGAGCAACGATGACCCCCGATGTCGCCAGCGGCCTCGCACCCTTGTACCAATTTGAGATGGTGACTGCGAGGCCGATGACTCGTGGCTCACCCAGGAGTCTTGGGTTCTTGTTGGGTAAATGCGCACACTATCCGTGGACGATGAGAAGGAAGACTGCGATGATGCAAGCGCCTCTGATGGCACAAGCGAGAGGTATCCGCCATCGTCGCGGCTTGAGGGTGAGCGTCCAGGCGGCGGCAGTGGCTCCTGGATTCGCACGTTGCCAGATTCGGGAAGCTGAAACCGGTTCAACACGCTAGTGAACGCTCCCATGAGTTCAAGCAGCGTGTCCTGCGAGACATTACGTCCAGAATAGCGCAGTTCCTCGTACAGCGATAGAAACCGATCTAAGTAGGGCCCCGCATCAGGCGTGAGCAGCTCGCTGCGCGCAACTGTATCGAGATACTCGCGCAGGCTCGTGCCTGCAGACCTCCCCAGCTCGGGGACAAGCATTGTGCAATAGTCTTCGACGAACATGGGTAGCATGTCCGTGATTTCCCAGAACGGAACCTCTATATCGAGTGCGCGGCCATGCGCACTCATTTGAGGGTTCTGAAGGCCCGGGTGCATGACCTGTGTAAAGTCCTGCTGATTGATAAATAGTTCATGGCATCGCTTACGCGCCGCGAGGATGCGCTCCTTTAGCCGCCGTCCTATATCCCGACGCCCAAGCTGGTGCCACCGCGGCAGCGCTGCAAGCCACCTGTTTACCGTAACACGGCGAAACAGGCTTAGCGTGAGTGCCCATGCCAAGATTAGCGACATAGCGCAGATAACAATAATGGAATTCCAGAATTGGCCAGAACTGAAACTCTGAGGTAAAATGTCGACTACTGTGCAGACGATCAATAAAATTAGAATCACAATGAAGAATGTGCGACTCACATGGTACAGGACATCAAAAGGCTGGCGCTCGGCAACCTTACGCCACTGCCTCTTGGTGAGCTGCTTAGCGGGCTTGGAAACGCGCGTTACACGGCGTCTCGCCTTCAGACCCGTGGCCGCCAAGCCAGGCCGCATAAAATAGCGGACTCTTGAACTCTGCTGATGCTAAACAAAGAGACGCTATCTACAATGCCTGCTGACACATTAAACACACCTCGGCGGATGTAACTTTGTCTGCGGCTCTTTGACGCTGCAGGTCTAGCTTAAGCAAGAATGCAAGGCATTGGATCATGCTTCTTCGGTGAAAATCGCAGGTCCCGCGTTCCCGACAATTTTTGAATCAATTTCGTTGGAACAAATACATACTTACGAATCTAAGCTGAAGACCGCGCAGGTGACCATCATACGCCTCTCATCCTACTACGGAATGAGCCGTAACTCTTCGAGTAACTTCAGCCGAGCACTTACATGCCTTGGCACCAGCAGGCACCAGAGCCTTCCCCGCCCACGACCCCACAGCGACTTTGCGACGCGTCGCTGAGTCAAGCACCAAAGCGTGTCTGCGTCTGCTGCGTTTATGGACCTCGAGGGCCACCCTGCACTCGACTGGGGCCATCCGCTCGACAGCGTGCCCGTGTCACGACTAGCAACAGAAATCAATGAATTAATTACCGTCTCTGTCGAGACGGTCGTGCACTCAGACGAGCGTGTTCCGGCATCGATGCTGCAGCCAATGCTCAAGCGGATCCGCGCCGAGTACTTTTCGCCAGCGACACCATATGCACTGCTGGCGAGTCGTCTCCACTTCCAGCAGGAGATGCACGCGGATGCAGCTGGAGCTAAGCTCTGGCGCACGCGTTGGCAGTGTTGCGAGGAGCTCGCAGTAAGGCTTGTGCCGTACTACCAGCCAGACGAGTTTGCCCAAGACCTCGTCTTTGAGTTTTATCCTCTGGCCGATGGATCGCCAGTGGACAATGTCCCAACATGGCTCCGCGTGAGCGCCCTTGAGCTTGCCATCAAAAGCGAGGCGAAGCGTTTGCTCGCGCACCCTGTGTGCGTTAATGTTGTTGCTGATCTATGGGACGGACACTTTGTGTTAGACCCGCTTGTGCACAAAGTGCACCGTGGCGATGCACTGCGCACGCCGCTTGACTTGGAGCGGCTTATGAATGCGCGGCGCGGCGTGGTGGTGCGCTACGACTTCGAGGAAACTTCTATTTTCAAGCCTTCACGCCTCCGGGTACCGAAATACCGCGACTGGTTGAAGCTCCTTAATCTCGGTATCATCATCATGCTCTATGTGCTCACAATGGGCCCGTCATCCTCCTTCATTGTTGAGGGGGCATTTCAGATCTGGATCTTGGCGTTTATCATTGACGAGCTGAATGTCCTTAGTAGCGTTGGCTCTCATCTTTACTTCCTCAGCTTGTGGAGCGTGTGCGACATAATTACTATTGGGCTTTGCATTGTCTACCTTGTGCTCAAGGTCATGGCGTACGTGGTTTCAGAGGGAGAGTCAGCAGCAGGCCGCCTCTGGGCTGAGAAAAGCTACGACGTGCTCGCCGTGTGTGGCGTTACCCTCATCCCGCGCGTGTTCTCCGTGCTCGAGGCAAGCGTCGGGTTCAGTCGCACCGTAATTAGCGTGCGTAAAATGATGACGGAGCTCCTGTGGTGTTGGATCGCTATCGTGATGTTCTCAGTTGGGTTCTGGGCCGCGCTCGCGCATTTTGGCAAAGGCGTTTTCACGCGCTCCAAGGTTTTCTACGACCTTTTACAAGTCTTATTTGGGTTCACGCCGGCCGTGTGGTCAACATGGCAGCAGTACCCCGCTCCAGGCTCCCTTATCTTATTTCTCTACCTGTTTATGGCTCAATTTGTCGTGACTACTATGGTCACGGCCGCGCTCAGCGCGAAAGTCATCGGCTCTAAGGACTCCAGCCTCGAAGAGTACCACTTCCTCAACGCCGTGCGCACTGAGGTCCGAATCAAGAGTGAGCGCCAAGTCCTCTACTTCTATTCCGAGCCTTGGGTAATTTTGTGCTTCTTTCCGCTTCCTCTTCTAAGGTCTATGCTGCCGACGCCGTGGTACTTAAAAACAAATCGCTTCATTCTTAAGCTCACGCACTGGCACATCTTTCTTGCCATTTATATTTATGAGCGGCTGTCAAGCGCAATAGATGCGCGGCATCTGAAGGCTGTTGAGGAGCAGCAGCAGCGTATCCGCAAGCATGTCCAGCGCAGAATGCGCAAGCCACCTCGCCAGCAGCGCATGCGTCCTTGGTCTGGTACTGGTGCGGGCCCCACAGCACAGCAAACGCCGGACGTCGGTCATCAGCCACCTGTGACTCCGGCGATCAACCAGGGCAGTTTGCGCGAAACTAAGTTTGATCTTGTTGAAGAACTGTTGAACTCGCCAAACTTGAACGCAAGTACTGCTGCGGGCGCACAGGGCCGTGTGCCGAGTGTTGGTACCTGGGGTGCGAGCGGCAACCAGTCTGCTGTGTCGAGGCTTCCGTTGCGTCGATGGTCTTTTGATTCCGAGCGCGAGACCGCGAGCAGCTTTGCTGAACCGCTTGAGGACATGTCGGATCTACACGAGTGGATCCGCGAGCTGCATCAGTCGAATGCACGGATCGAAGAAATGCTGGAACGTTTGCTGAGCCAAAAGTAAAGCCAATATATTGAGTTGGCCTCCAGTCGAAACAGGTTCTCCAGCCTGTGAGCTATCCTTTCTCATCAACCTTTTTAAGCGGTTGTGAAATGCCTCGGTCTGCTGGTCTCAATTGTGAGTGCGAAGCCTGAGCACTCTGGTCAAAATTGTAGGCTAGTCCTCCTACTGTATGCAATCCGTGCCTTACCATCGGCACTGATTCTCTATGATGAACCCTGAAAGACTTGGCCAACCCATCCACTAGTTTAATGTTTTCATGTACGTTTATAATGATCTTTTATATGCAAGTGCCGCACACAGATTCGAGTCGAAGTTGCGGCGGAACTCACAGCGCGCGGGGTGAAGCCTAACCCGCGCGGGCTTCGCGACGGGGCCACGCTCGGGGCACTTTGAGTCATGTGATCATTTGGTTGTTTATGAGCCGTGCACTCTCCGCTCGCGAGTGCCGCGTCCATGCTCCCCTTGTGGATCGATACTGATGCTTGTCACGACGATGCTGTGGCACTGCTGATGGCAAGCGCGTTGCCGTATTTCGATCTAGTTGGAATCTCGGCGTCATACGGCCGCGTTTCGCTCGACTATGCCACGCGGAACGCCATGGCGCTCGTAACCGCGTTCCAGGGGGGAACGGTGCCCGTGTTTCCCGGTGCTGCGAAGCCCATGATAGAGCGACTACCGCCTCATTTGGAAGGGTCGGGTCTTGATGGAACGGGGCTGCTCTCTGTGCCACAAGGCGCGAAGCAGGGTGACCACACAGCTGTGCCGACGCTCGCTGAAACCCTGCGTCGTGCACCCCCGCAGCAGCTATGCATTGTGTGCCTTGGCCCGCTCACTAATGTTGCCCAATTAATTGCTGACTTCCCCGAGCTGGTTCCACGGATTGATGTCATCAGTATAAGTGCCGGCATTGACAACTTCAACCTCATGGCAGATCCCCACGCAACCGAAATCATTCTGAACCTCGCCGAGCTCATAGCGCCGCACGTCCCGCCAGGGACTCCTGTACCTCAGGTCCTCTTCAGTGAGCCCCAGTCAGTCTCTATCGTTACGCAACCTGTGCTTGAGCAGATTAAGCATGGCCAAAACCTCGACAAGTACACTGTTTTTCGTCAAATGATGTTTGAGCTGCTCTCACATTATGTTGATCATGTTTCAGTAGAGGTCTGTGACCCGATGGCTGTGCTTGCCTTGTTACCGCAGCGCCTCGGCGTTGACCTCGCTGTAGAGTTCAGCCCTCAGGGAAGCATGAAGCTGCTTGACGCCGCGCCAATGTGGCGCCTCGTTCTTGAAAGCATCGAGGAGCTTGAGGCTGGCGAAATGTAAAGCCGCGAGCGCGCACATCAAAACTGAAAATCTTCGCATGTGCTTCTAGCATCAAATAAATAAGCATATTTCTCTCTTCCCCGCCATGCATAAAAAAACGACGGGCCTGAGGGAACGCGTATATATAATTAAACGTAATGGAAATCCCGAGCTTCAGCGATAGGATAAGCATGCGCGCTGTGCCTGGTGCTCTCTGCGGCAGACGTTTGATACTCTAGCACGCAAGATACCTTGTGGGAGGGGGCAGCAGCAGTCCTTAGCGAATTAAGGGCATCGCACCTGCCGGAGTTGAACTCAATCTGTTGGGTGAAGGTTCACCACTGCGCGCTCAGTAGGCTCGTAAGGCGTGAAAGGCTAGCTGAGAGCACCCACAGCGCTCACATGATGAGTGCGCTGTAGGCCCACATGTCGTTTTGCGCTAGCTGGCGCACCACCGGCTCCTGCGGCGGCGTGGCCAACGATGCTGCATCTGGTACACCCTTCACAAGCTCAACATCCATGAGCGCCAGGCGCAACTCAGACGCAGCGACAACACCACTCCACCCGCTGCGCGAGCGCTTCGGTGGTTGATTCAACGATGGAGGAGTCAGCGTCTGAGACGTGCGGCCTTCGGCAGCCGCCGAGACTTCACCCGGTGAAACTTTCAACAAAGCACCAAGCACCGACAGGAAATACCGGGACGCGTCTTCTTTTGCTATCTCGCGAAACTTCCCTGCGTTCTCCAGTCGCGGCCTTTCCAATGGCACAAGTTCCGGTACAAATGGCTGGGGCGGGCGATTTGCCGATTGAGGTCGCGACTGCGGCTGGGAAGGAGTCTGTCTCTGCAGCTGTGATTGTGGCACTGGCCCTGTAGCTTGTGGCATTACCATACCGGCGGGTGAATCATCGCGCAAACGCTTCTGGCCCGCATTGGCAGCGGCAGCAGCGCTCTTGCGCATTTCTTCCATGCGCTGCTGTTGAGGCGTCTGGCGTGCTGAAGCCGGCGGGACCTGAATTTGCGACGGCTGGGTGTGTGTTTGCATCTGTGCCTGAGTCTGCGCTTGTGCCTGCGCCTGTGCCTGAGCCTGTGCCTGTGCTTGTGCCTGTGCTTGTGCCTGTGCTTGTGCCTGTGCTTGTGCCTGTGCCATTTGCTGCCTGTGCGCCATTGCACTCGGCATTTGGCCTTGACGCATGGTCATCGGCGGCATGCCTTGCATATGTTGTTGCATCCCCATGACAGTTGAGGGCATCTGTGGAATACCTTGATTGTTTATTCCCACTCCGCTATTAGGAGGCATGACAGCGCCCGAATTAGCATTTGCATGGGCGGGCGGAACCGTCATGTTTTGTAGTCCTAGCGGCGCGCCGGCGCGCTCTTGGCTCATCCTCTGACGCTGCTGCTGCTGCTGCTGCTGTTGCTGCTGTTGCTGCTGTTGCTGCTGCGACATCGGCACCCGTGGCATTCCTGGAGCACCACCTGGTGGTGCAGTAGGCAGTCCCTGTGTGGAGAGCATGTTGATGGTGTCCGCCGCCGTCGTGGAGCCTGTTCCAGGGCCACGCTGCTTCTCTATGGCAATTCTGTTCCTCTCTCCCACAAAGGTAAAGAATTGGCGCAGCTCCTTCTTGAACACATCAAGCTTCGCGGGCGATACAAGATACGTACCTCCCTCCGCGGCTCTCAGAATGACTGCCATCAGCGGTCGGAAGCGCATGAGGCGCATCGTGCTCGAGCGATTACGGTTCGAGTACAAATAGTAATATGGTATCAGGTGCTCGATGCGATTGATCATGCGCGGAATAGCTGGTGACGAGAGTTGGGCGCGCATCGTCATGATCTCCTCGTCAGATAGTACAGGCCGCGATGCCTTAAGGTCCGCCTCAAGCTGCGCACTGTGCATGCGCAGCTCATCAGCCATCCTCTTCAACTCGCGCGTGTCTGCTTCGTCCACGAGCCCTTTACTCATTGCAGCCCCTAGCTCCGCATTCGACATATCCTGAACATACCTACCGGCAATCATTACTGGCGGCTGTTGCGCCTGATGTGCCGGTTGCTGTTGCTGTTGCTGCTGCTGCGAAGGTCCCTGAGACCCTGGCGGGGTGGGAACATGCGGCATCACTGGGCTCGACGTAAACTGCATCGAGTTGGGCATGCCCATTCCGCCATTCATATTTGGACTCATGCCTGGGCCTATGCTTGCACCAGGCTTAGCGGGCATACCTGTGCCTCCCACAGTGCCACCCATGTTCACTGGAGGCCCATTCATGCCCATGCCTGAGCCCATTTGAGGCATCGCACCCATATTGCCCATGCCAGACATATTCATACCACCCATTCCCGCGGCCGCGCGTTTCTTCTGCTCCTGGTGCTGCTGCTGGAGCATGAGCTGCTGTCGATAGCGCGCCTCAGCCCGCTGTTGTTGAGCTACTTGTGCGGCCACTTTTGATTGCGCTTGTTGCTGGGCCTGCGCCTGCTGCTGCGCCTGGTGTTGCGCCTGAGCTTGAGCCGCAGCTTGTGCGTGAGCCTGCTGGTGCTGCTGCTGTTGATGCTGCTGCTGGTGTTGCTGTTGCTGCTGTTGCTGCTGCTGATGGGCTTGTTGCTCGCGGTTATGCTCAGCGCGGCGGCGCAATGCGAGCTCTTGCGCGTACCGAGTGAATTTGTCGCGGAGCTGCTCGAGCATTTCTGCAGGAATTACGCCCTGGCGCCCGAGTTGCACGAGATTTTCCCACGTTGTGGCCTCTGCGGGCAAGCCAGGGAATTGGGCTAAAATGTGCTGAGGCAGGGGTGTCTTAGGGCCCTGCGGCATAGCCTCTCTCAGAAACCGGGCGCGCTCCTCCGGCGTCATGGCCGCGCCGGCTGATGTGCGCCCGGCCGAGCCTGGACGAGGCATAGCTCCGCTGCCGTTCTGTGCGCTTGCCGGCCTTCCGGAGCCCACGCCCGCAGATTGGTTCATGCCCATGTGCCGGCCGTTGGGCATCTGGTTTGGAGGCACGGAGACACGGCCATAATTCTGCTGCTGGCCCATTTGCCCGCTCATCTGTCCGCCCATGCGATTGCCCATTTGCCCGCCAATTTGACTGGGCATCTGGCTACTCATTTGGTTCGGCATCTGTCCCCCCATAACAACGGGATTTCCACCCATTTGTGCACTTACGGGCCGTTCCCATGGCGAACTCATCTGCTGGGGCTGTCCCGGGCCGGTAGGGGTGGGCTGCGAGTGTTGTGTCCCAGGTGCGGAGTTAGGGGCCCCGTTAGGCGCGCCCCCGCTCTGGCGTAGCTGCTGCTGACGCGCAGACTCATTGATCTCGTTTATTTTGCGGCGAAAAGCATCGACATACTCTTCCTTTGAGCGCGAGCGCAAAAACGTGTTCCCTTCGAACGAGCGCGCCAGCTTCGTGTAATGATCCAGATCAAAATTCGAGGGTGCGCGGGCTCGGGCTAAACTTTGCAAAAGGGCCTGCGTTGTGCGGCGCCGGTCGTTAGGATTGAGCTGCTGCTGCCACGGCATAGGCCCAGCATCGTTTTGTGCCTGTTGCGTAAAGTCCATTGCTGGGTAGTATAAATGCAGTCACTCTAAGTTCAAAAAATAAACAGTGGCAACGCGGATCGACCGTGCAAGAGCCAGTAGTTTCGGTCGTAAGATAGTGTGTCTGGAGAACGGAGGGGGGTGACGGACCACTCGAGACGAACCGCAGCTGCCTGTCTGACACCTCGCGCTGGATAAGGTTTTCGCAGTCAGCAAGCACATACAGAAAACCCTGGCCCATCCCCTTCAAACAGCGACTTGATGATCACGTGTAAACCCTGCGCATCGCCTTGGCAGCGGCCGGACTTGCTGCGACGAGCCACGATTCACTGGCTCACTGCTCTGGCAACAGCTGCTTTCCCATTCTCCCACAACACGTTGCAGTCCTCACTATTTTCGCTGCATTTTCCCCAAATGCGCAGGCTAGGGCACTCTGTGCCCTTACCTTCGTATCAGCAAACCACGACACTTCTGAAAGAGCGGGGTGTCGGCGAAGGTTAAATCGCTCGCCCATAGTTACGCTTCGAACCAGGATCTCCCTCATTCGCCTCTCTTAAAGTCGCTAAAAGTATTATTGTATTATCGCTTCGGTAAAATTTGGCTCGGAAACCGCCCGTAACTTCGCTTGACGGTGCCGCGCGCCGCCCCAGAAAGGGCGACTTGTCTATCTTGAGCGCAATAGTCTAACATTCGTCAGGCACTTCCAAGCGTCACATTTCAGACCACTCCGGAACCAGTTTGACAATATTCTGGGAATTGCCGTTTTGAACTTTCTCATAATCTACCTGCCTAGCCTACCCTTGGTATGCTACTAATTTCCTTTCACCGTTAAGTGACTGCGCGACCCCTGCCCTAACAGATCACATCAGCCCGTGCCCAGATAGTACCCGAATTGTGCGTGACTTTGTGCGAGCACATAGAGATCTCTCTGTGCGGCTTTTTGGTGAAACAGCTCAACCGCCACGCAGCATGGCCGTGACGTGGGTTCGCGGGCAGCGCTGCGGCGTGAACAACTGCTCGTCGCGGTTCTATCAAGTTAGTGGCGGTCACCGTGTATGTCAGAATGGACACGTTCAGGAAGGTTTTGAGGCGACGGCCGACGATGACGATTTCGCTGCTATTGGCCGCCGCATTCACATGCCGCGCGATACGCAAAAACAGTCGCAGAATACATCAGCATCAAAGATCGTTCATGGTCGCGAGGCGTTCGGGCTCACGCTCTCCTTGATGCAAGAGGTTCTCGTGGCACAGGTCGGTTGGCTACGTAACAAACTAGACCTCGACTCGGATTACGAGAATGCTGTACGGACCTTGTGGGCGGCATATATCACACACATTACTGGATCCGGAGCCAAACCCGCGACAGTGCCCGTGTCTTTGCGTGATCTCGTCATGCTCTGTTACTTCGGTCTGCGGCTCGTAAAAACGCCAGTACTTCTCATCGATATGCTGCGGTGGATCCCACTCGAGGATTTTCCGTACGTGTGTAGCCAGCGATGGCTGAGTCCTGAGCAGTTTGAGCGTGTTCCTATCGAGCAGCGGCGCGTCTTCACGGGTTTGGGCACTCCTACTCGCCTTTCGCTACACCACCGTGCCCTGACCCTGAGACCGCCTCTCGAACAGCTGCTGCAAGTACGAATTGTCGAAGTGGACGACCGCTTCGCACTATACAAGTGGTGCCGCGAACTTCTGCTACCGCCTGAAATGTATATCGGCGCATCCACGCTCCTTCGCGACAGGCATTTTCTGCCCCGCACAAAGCTGTGGAGCAGCGAGGATCTGCCAGCGATGTGCGCATTGGTTGTGGCAACAAAAATGGCGTATGGCCTTGATGGCCTCCCACGAGTGCTTGATGAGGCGCGCCGAGGTGAGCAAATTAACTGGGATGTCTGGAGGGATGTTGTGCGAAAGTTATGGACCTACCAGCCCAACCCTACGGTTGCTGATGAGCGATTGGCTCTATTTTGGGATGGCAATGCCATTGATTCGTACTTGTCATGGCAGCAGCATACGATATTGCCTCCAGATCCAGCAAACGACCGGCTTCGTGGCATGTTCCCATTGGACATGCCACCGCCGCGCTACTCTGTGGTTGATGAAAATACGTTGACAGAACTCACGGCGCTTGTGCATGCGACGCGCGCGCCGCAGGAGACATGTGCGAGTACACCGAACCCAAATGAAGGTGCAGGGTCGCACTATCAAGTGTTTGCAAGTCGTCGCGAGATGCTCGAGCCTTTGCCTGATACGACGCAGGCACTTTACGAAGTGATTGCGTGCATATTAAACACGGAGGAGGAGGAAGTGCGTAACATTGTGCGCGGCTTCGAATTCTGGGTGCGAAAAAGGTATGGAAGGCTGGCCTACGATGAGGTGCATCCTGACGAGCCGCGGCAGACTGACGTCTCCCTCACTGAACCTATAGATGCCTGACTTCTTTGGGTTGGCGCCAGAAACAAAACTTTCGTCTGCTGTCATTGACGGCAACTGACTACGATCTGTACATACTACCTGCGACGCCGAAGGTGATGGCATAAACGACTAATGTGAACCCGCAGTCGTAAATAAAAATGGAGAGGAACACTGGCTTCGGCCAGTTTTATTTATTATAAATTACAGTTTGCTATTTTGCAGCATTCAGACTGCCATTTGCATCTCTATCTTCTTTTGGGGCCTGTAGCCTTCAAGCACAAAGTCCTCATACGTGAAATCGTCAATGCTCTCCAGCTTACGGCGGAAATGCAGCGTTGGAAATGCTGTTGGCTCGCGCTTTATCTGCTCTTTCAGCGGCTCGACATGGTTAGCGTATACATGCGCATCGCCGAGTACATGCACAAACTCGCCAGGTTCAAGTCCACATACATGAGCAACCATTTTTGTGAGCAACGCATACGACGCAATGTTGAAAGGCACTCCTAGACCCATGTCACCGCTCCGTTGGTACATCTGGCAGTTGAGTCGCTTAGGGCCGTCGGGGCCCTGCGGCATGGACACAAAGAACTGGCTCAAAATATGACAGGGTGGTAGAGCCATTTCTTTCTCTGCGGCCGGATTCCATGCCGAAATAATGAGGCGCCGCGAAAAGGGGTCTCGCTTAATTGTGTCTATGACTTCCTGCAGTTGGTCCACGCCTTTCCCAGTGTAGTCTGCGTCAGCTCCTTCATAGTCGGCTGCGAAGTGCCGCCACTGGAAGCCATACACAGGCCCTAAATCGCCCTCCCGGTTGTTCGTTAAGCCGCGCTTGTCAAGAAACTCGCGGCTTCCGTTCCCATCCCAAATATGGATGTCCTGCGCTGCAAGCTTGTTCGCATCCGTTGATCCACTAACAAACCATAAAAGCTCTTGCGCAACACCTCTGAAGAAAGTGCGTTTTGTGGTGAGTAGTGGGAAACTGTCTTCTGCGAGGCTAAAGCGCAGCTGCGGCGGTGCGAAAAGCGCGTACGTGCCGGTGCCCGTGCGGTCCGCGCGATACTCGCCTTCACTGACAATGCGCGCACACAGATCGAGATATGCCTGTTCTTCCGTGTTTGCCATCGAGCCACTTTGTTTGGGCTGTTTGATGGTTGCGTAATAACTGCCAGGCAGACGGACGCGCGCGACGCGTCTGCGGTCACGGGGCCTAAATGGGATGAACAATAGTCAGATCGCCACCTCCTCTATTCAAGGGTGGCTCGAACACGAAAAATGTCAACAGTAGCCAAATGTGGTCGAAGCTGCCTGTTGACGGCCTCGAGCTGAGCTTGCCAATTGTTCTCCGTTGTGGCCAGTCATTCCGTTGGCGCTGTTCTGCCGGTGTCTGGAGCATCTGCATGCAAAATCGCGTCTTATTTGTGTCCCAAACAGACTCGCATTTGCTCTATCGCTCCGAGGGCCCAGGCTCGGAGGTGAGCGACCACGACTTGGTGTCGGACTATTTCAATCTTGATGTAGACGTGAAGCACCTCTATGCGGAGTGGGTCGCGCGCGACGAGCGGTTCCGACGCACCCACCACGCTGGCGTGCGAATCCTGCGGCAGGACCCGTGGGAAACGCTGTGTGCCTTCATATGCAGCTCTAACAACAACATCAAGCGGATTTCTAAGATGGTCGAGTCACTCTGCACGCAGTACGGCCCTCTCGTAGCTATTGTGGACGGTATGCCATACCACGACTTTCCGGAGCCTCAAGTGCTTGCACAACATCCCGCTGAAGTGGAGGCGAAACTTCGCGAGCTTGGCTTTGGTTATCGCGCCAAATACATTGTACAGACGGCGATGGCTATGGTTGAAAAGCCCAAGGCGTTTCTGCGCGGACTGCGCTCCGAGCCATCTGAGAGAGTAACCTCCGAGCTCCAAAAGTTCACTGGCGTTGGTCCAAAGGTAGCTGACTGCGTTGCGCTCATGAGCCTTGACAAGCACGACATCGTGCCGGTGGACACTCACATGTACCAGATAGCAGCGCGAGACTACAAGCTGAAGGTTGTCGCTGGACCAAGGGGATACAGTGCAGTGCAGACCAAGCTGAAAGAGCTTTGGGGTGACTACGCGGGATGGGCGCACTCGGTCCTGTTCGCGGGCGATCTTCGCGACCTTGATGAGCTAAAGCGGCCTGCGAGTGTAGCAGAAGTGAAGGAAGAGACCCTGGATACTGCACGCGTTGTGAAGCGCGAAGTCGAGGAGCTGACCGAGGTGAAAACGGAGGTCAAGGTCCGCGTAAAGAAGGCACGTATTCTGAGACATGAGGCTGCGGAGCTGTCATCTGAAGTGAAGGCTGAGATCACAGGCGTAGCATAGCTAGCGTAGCTATGCCTAAAGGAGGGCTCGGCTGTCGCAGCAAGCTTTCTCCTTGACTTGTCGCGCGCCATTGTCTGGAGGAGGTGTGTGCTTGGTGCAAAGGCCACAGAAAACAACTGGTGGTGCTTTGCTCTTGACGAGCTAAGTGAAAAATAAATCCATTGACCTCCGCATCTTGCATTCGCTACTACATTGCCTCTACAACTCTGGAATCTTTGATATAATTTAAATAGTACCGCGGCTCTATATACATAGTGCATTTATATAGAAATGGAGTCACAATTCCGGCAAACAAATAGCACAGGGTTCACAAGTTGGCCTTCCACTTGTTCTAGCTGGAACTGCTCCCCGTACGGCCCTAGAGCGGTCTTAATGAGCTGCTTCCTTTCTTGCTTCATGGCCCCCACCGATCACGCGTTGCACTACTGTCGTGCGGGTGGTTGTAAACCTAACCCTTGTAAAATCGGGGCCCTACCCTGCAAATGACTCAAAGCCATGCGAGACGGAGTTTTTCAGTAACCGGAAAGCTAGCAATGACCATGCTGCGAACGCCTTCAGGTGTGCGAAACGCCTGCTTGGGCTTCCGAAAAGCCTCCAGCCTGTCGGCACTGGCGTACAAGGCGCTGCAGCGCAACATGCAGAAGCCACCACTGCCCACAATCGAGCCACCAAGCTGGTCGCGCGACGCTGCGATCTCGTCAATTCTGTACGAAACGCCATCGCCACGCAAGCGCACGCGGGCACCGCATATTTTGCAGTGCCTCGTGCAGGATGAGCCAGGTGTCCTAGCGCGCGTCTCAAGCGCCCTAGCGGGTCGTGGCTTCAACATTGACTCGCTTGTTGTCTCCCGTACAGAAGTTAAGGAACTCAGTCGTATGACGATTGTTCTCCGGGGCGATCCGGGTGTCATTGAGCAGGCTCGCCGCCAAGTCGAGGATCTTGTGCCCGTGTGGGCGGTGCTTGACTACACTGGAGCGGCCCTTGTTGCTCGCGAGCTCTTGCTTGCGAAGGTCTCACTACTTGGCCCTGAGTACTTTGCGGACCTCGTGTCTCATCATGGGCAGGCGCACAAGGTGCGTCGCGGCGAGGCTCAGCAGGGGTCGACTAAGGAACAGATCGACTACCGCAACGAGCAGTTCCATCCGAACAATATCCCCCACAGTGAGGCGCTGCGCCACAAACATACGCACCTCGAGGCGATCACAAAACTTGCCGAGCACTACGGCGGCAAAATCGCTGATATTTCTGACCGCAACTGTGTGATCGAGCTCATGGCGGACCCTGAGCGTGTTTCAAAATTCTTATGGCACCTTAAACCTTTTGGCATCATCGAGACAGCCCGCACCGGTATTTCGGTGCTTACGAAGACCCCTATGGATGGTGAGCTTGAGGAAGTCGAGGTAGCTGAGGATGTCGCCGCGGAACTCGGCGACCTGCCCCCTGGTTAGGCAGCATAACTAGATTGTAGATTGTGTTTACGAGCTTCTCATGGGTATTATTACAGAATAATGAAGCCGGCCACCCGCCTGCGGGCTCGTCGGCTTCCTGTGACTTCAAAAACCTTTCGACTGAGTCGGAAGAGCACGCGCTGCATGTGGATCTCTGTCCAGCTCAAATAGTTGCGTTCGTGCAGATTCGCAACTACTGTGCCATGAAGTGGCACTAAGACCAGCACAGCTGGCGGGCGGCGGTCACGGATCGGACTCAGCGAGGGTGGACGGACAAGCCGTTAGTGCCTCATCTCCGTCTCTCCCTTCACGCGCACTTTCTTCACGGCAAACTCACCTACTGGAGTCTCAATGTAGACATCCACAATAGCGTCATAGCGAACAAGCGCATGGCCGGCAAGAACCATCTCTTGAGAAACACGCGCGAAAACTTGGGTGTTTGTTACACGCATCGGAAGATCGTCAAAATAACAGGTAATTTTGTATCCACTGTGGTTCGCGAGAGTGATCGCCTGCAACCACTCCTGCGCAATTATTTGTGCGAAGTGCTCATTTTTATCCGAAAACAGCTGAATCGTGCCCTTGACGCCAGTCACAACGATCACAGTGGCCTTATCAATCTCCATAAAGCTCGGCAGTGTAACATCAACAAGTACTTTGCCGCTGAATTTCACGTCATCACTTGGCCCAAGCATCTCTCGGCGCTGAAATGCTACGTCCTCAATCGTCACGCTCGAGATGAGTTTCTCTGATGCGGGTTTCCCGAAGATAGAAAAAGGAATGTCAAAGCCAGTGAGCAAATCATTGAGTATCCTTTTATCGCTCTTGCCGTCACCCTCAATGTAAAAGGTACTGAGACGGCCCTCAAGATACTCTGAAATCCAACGATCGATTGGCGACTTCGAGTCCTCGTCTGTCGCGTCACACGGTTCGGAAAGCTGCGTCGGAATGTTGACGATAAGAGCGGAAAACCAAGTCTCCACCGTAGCGTCTCCTTTCGAGATATCAAACGGCTGGTTGTGGCCCTCGCAGAGCACCTCGAGCTGTCCAGATTGGCATCCTGGAATCTTGATGATCCAACCCATGTCCGGCACAGAGCCACCAATTGGAAACGCGCTCAGGCTTGCGTTCGCTAGTGCCCTCACATCGACCCCCTTTGTAGGCGCGCGTGTCACGATAACCTTCGACACATCGGCGAGCTCATCCGTCGTTTGCTGCGGAAGAGTGACTGTTTTCACAACACAGAACGGCATGCGCCACTGAATTCCCCACTTACTAGCCCACACAGTTCCATTTGCCTGCAGCGTGATGGGCTTGTTCTGCATGGCGCGGCGAACAAGTAGGCCAACGACGTCGGGCCGGCCAATGTCAGATAAACGAGACTCAACCTCGAGGACAAACTCCGCCCCGGGGGTGATTGTGAAGTTCAGCGGGCCCGCAACATGTGTCGTTGCTACGTGCTCCCATGCATCACTGTCTTCACTCGTTCGCGTACGCACGTCAATTGGCTCATCAAATTTCACGGTGATATACTGCAGCTTTGTGGCCAATTTCTGCAGAGCAGAGGCCAGAATTCCATCGCCTAGCACGCTGTAGTCCATTGAGATTTGCACGGTTGTGGAAGCTGTGATCTCAGAGAGGGTGATGTCTAACAGCTCCGCACTCAACGGTTCAAGGCGAGGAACTTCGGCAGCTTTGTTGATAAATTCAGGTGAAGTGAGGCCTGAAATTGATGTAGATGCAAGTACAAACAGTGCAAACAGGCTCAGCGCGACTATCACAGCGCCAGGGCGCTTCACAAGGACACTGTACAGCGTAGCATCGGGGTCTTCGGCGCGCAGGGCATCATCAAAATCCCTGCGAATGCGGTCCGTACCAGAAAGTAGTTCAGAGCGCTCAGTCGGGGCAGGTTGCTGCTGTCCTTCGACCGCCTCCGACATCACCAGTTTGCAGACGTGCAAATGTTGTAGGGCAGAATTACCATGTGCCTGGCTGGCTGGGCCGTGTGGGGGGGCGCGCCCAGGCTTTAGGGTTGGAGGAAAAATAGAGCATTTGGTAGTTGCCCAGGGAAGCCGCACCACTAAGAGCAATGGCGTATGACAAGAGACTTAATAGCTGCTGTGAGCTAGCTTAGCGTCAGTCAACAACTTTTGTGAACTTAAGTGGCCCGCCGATAAGTCATTAGTGTATTATTCTCAGAGACTTCTGAGCGCAGTTTAACGTATTGGCCAACACTGTACACGCTCTGCAACGCTGCTTTCAAGCAAGTCCGATTTGAGCTTTGTTCGCTTTGAACTGAACCGCTCAGAGGAGCTCAATATTCAACAGCTCCTCTGACCCCACCACTATGACAATTAGCTGCTTCTAGGCGTACCTCGTTACCGGCACCAAAAAAATTAGTTTGTTCACTGAGCCGTCTTCATGCTCTACCTCGTGGGATTGGGGCTCTCTGACGTCAAGGATATCACAGTTCGTGGTCTCGAGGTGGTCCGCAAATGCTCGCGGGTTTATCTGGAGGCGTACACGAGTATTCTTATGGCTGCAGACATTTCTGCCTTAGAGGAGTTTTACGGCCAAAAGGTTTATCTTGCCGACCGCGAACTTGTGGAAACTGGATCGGATGAAATTTTGGAAGGCGCCGATAAGGGCGACGATATTGCGTTCCTCGTTGTCGGAGATCCTTTCGGCGCAACAACACACACTGACCTTGTACTGCGCGCTCGTGAGAAGGGAATTGAGACCGAGGTGGTGCACAACGCTTCCGTGCTCAATGCCATTGGTACGACTGGTGTGCAACTGTACAATTTCGGACAGACCGTCTCGATGGTGTTCTTCACCGAGACGTGGCGTCCTGATAGCTTCTACGACAAGATCAAGGAGAACCGCCGCATTGGTTTGCACACTCTCGTGCTGCTTGACATCAAAGTGAAGGAGCAGACCCTCCAAAATTTGCTACGAGGCAACAAAATCTACGAGCCTCCGCGGTTCATGAGTATCGAACAAGCCGCCGAGCAACTTCTCGAGGTGCAGGAGATGCGAAATGAGAAAAATTACTGCGATACGACGCCTTGCATTGCTGTTTCGCGCCTGGGATCTCCGCGACAGGTAATAAAGTCAGGCACGCTCCGGGAGATGGCAAACTACGAGTCTGGTGAGCCCTTGCACTCACTGATCATTCTCGGAAACAAAATACATGATCTCGAGAGCGACTATTTCATGCAATGGGCCTTTAACGAGGAGACACTGAAGAATGCTCTTGCCGAAGACCAGGCCTATAAGTTTGATGACGCTGCGTAAATCTCCTCTAATTTTAAAGTACAAGTGTCGGCTAGCTTGCGCGTGTTTCCTATAGGGAAGTCACCAGTCCGCACAGGCTGGGTGACCTCGAACACATTATTATAAGTCTGTTTGTGTAGAGCGATGATGGCCGGCCTTAATCCGGAGAAAGCAGTGTTGACCTCTCGGACCACGAGTTAGTATTAGGAGAAATCGGAAACCCATTCGTCGAACCGCGCTTGTAACCGCTGCGGGGACTTACAAAAATCACAAGCGTACTCACATTGTCCAGCACTGATTGGGGACCCGAAGTATTCCCCAAGGTACGCATGCCTGCACTGCGTCGTGCTTGTTGCAAACCGCACTAGCGCAATTGTTGCAGGGTGGACTTCACCACTTGTCTTATCTTTCGCGAAAGTGACCACACGGCGCGAATCATCGGCTGAGTAGTAGAGCACACAACGTGCAGCTTTCCTGTCGCGACCGGCGCGACCCGTTTGCTGCACATAGGCCTCGATATTCTGCGGCATGTCAAAATGTATCACAAACCTCGTGTCGGGCTTGTCGATACCAAGCCCAAATGCAATCGTGGCTACAACGACTGAAAATTCTGGATCTCCACTTATCCACCGCTCCATAACACTCTCTTTTTCGTCTTTCTCGAGCTGAGCGTGATATGGAGCCGCGCACTGTCCGAGCTCGCGGTTCAGAACACGGGCTATATGCTCAGTCGAAGAGCGCATTCGACAATATATGATGCCAGAGCCAGCGTAGCTCGCATTTTGCCGCGCATTGAGCTTTGTCAAGCGTCCGCGATACATTTTAAGCAGCCGAAGCATGTTGTCAAGCCGGTCGCTACTATCCTCAACATACCGTACTTCGTAGTGAAGATTAGGCCGATGCATGGATCCCACAAACTTTCGCGTTTGCGCGCTGTCCATGCCCATGATCTCCATAATTTGCGACTGCATTAGCGGCGACGCCGTGCCTGTAAGCGCCATAAAGGGTAGACTGCGAAATTCCTGCCGTAATATGGTACCCAAAGTAGCGTATTCCTTGCGGAAATCAGCGCCCCACTCTACTGCACAATGCGCTTCGTCCACTACGATGCGCTTTATGCGCTTACAACTCTGCTGCATGAAATCACGGAACCCACGCGTGAGACAAAGCTCAGGACTAACGTAGAGGAGTGCCTGACGGCCCGCGCTTGCACTCCGTAAAACTTCGCTGCGCTGCGTTGCTGTCATGGTGCTGTTAAGCGTATCCGCTGGAACACCAAGGTTGCGCATTTGACGGACTTGGTCCTTCATTAGCGCAATCAAGGGAGTGACTACAATGTAAAGGCTCCCCTCGGCGCTATTGAGTGACTCCATATACGCCGGCAGCTGGAATGTGAGAGACTTACCGTGGCCTGTCGGCAAAATAACAAGCACATCGTGGCCCTGAAGAACCGTCTCCACGATCTCGCGCTGAATAGGTCTGAACGCATCTCTTTGGAAAGTGGACCGGAGCACGTCGAGGGGAGTGGCAACAGACATACTGAAGTGTCTAAAAATACCTAATAGATTAAATGTTTCCCAAAATTCGACATCCCAGTCCTATGTAGCAGAGGACTCGAACTTCCTAAAGGGAGTTGCTCTTGGAGAAATATAAGCTTCGTTGAAGCTATGGCAACGCACGAGCAGAAAGAGCGCTCGAGCGTCGTGGCAGATCCCCGTGCGTTTTTGATCTAAAGAAGAAAAGAAATTTATACCCACCGCGCTGCTTTTATGGGCCAAGGAGTAATCCTGGCACGTGATCCAGCGGGCAGCTCAGCGCCCTAACCGCCTGCCTCTCTGTCTGTCTCTTCCATAAAGGTTGGAGCGTTAGTTTTGAGTGTCAAGTAGGCGCTACAGCTCTCGCATCCGTCGTCGTTCGTTACCTGGATGTCTCTTCGCTTCGTTCGCTTTGCATCAAGTGGGTTCAAGGCCGAAAGGCCCGGGGACATCCGTGCGCTCACCAAACCAATTGGCCTCGTGTCGCGGCCTCTGCCGGACGTAAACACAGCCGCCTCAAGATCCTTTGCAGAGCGAAAGGCTGACTTTCTTGATCCCAAGAAGAATCGTATACGACGGGAGGAGCTAAAGGAGGAGTTCGCAAAGTCCACCTTCGAACCGATTTACAATTTTCGGCACACTGGCGGGAAGATTTTCACGTCCCCCCAGAGAGCGTTCTCTGCTAAGGAGGCGCTTTACATGCCAAACCTCGCGGCAACTCGCATTGATAGCACAAGCAGTACAGATACCAGTCTCGTGCATCAGTTGGCCAGCTCCTCAACCACCCTGGTTCGTATATTTTCATCGGCTTTGGGCCACACTCAGATCAAACAGTTCACGGATCGTCTCGACTTTGAGTCTTTGGGGCTGCGTCTCGTTGACGTGAATGTGCCTACATCATGGTACAACCGTTTACTCGTGAGGTGGTATGCTGCCAAGATCCGCCGTACTGAGACGAAAGGCCAACCATACCACCGCTACCTGGTGGCAAAAAGCAAATTGACGGCCGAGTTTAGGCGAGCCACATCAGCCTCGAACGAGCTCGCTGGGTACCTCTACGTTGTTGATAAAAATGGAAAAATTCGCTGGGCCACCTCTGGACCAGTACTAGGCGACGAACGCGAACGACTAACCTCCGTTCTCAGCCAACTTCAGGGCGAGGCATCGCTGAAAAAGGGAGCAAACTAAAAGATATTGAGATGTACATAGTGAAATCAGCAAAAATATATGCTCTAGATGGGGTTCGAACCCATGATCTTCGCGTGCCTTGTACCTGGGATTTGAACCCAGCCGGGCATACCGGCCTGCGCATATCACGCAGTGCCAAGATATAAGCACGAGGCCTTAACCACTAGGCGACTAGAGCGTTTCAGGCAGCCGCTTTAAAGGTCACGTGATTGTGGTAAACGTACCTCCCCACTGTGCCACGGCACCGCTATTTTGGGCAATATTTGGGAAATGCTCTACTAATGGGAAAAATTTATGGCCATTTGCTCATTGATCGCAAGGAAAAAAATACTTTGATCCTCAGCGATAAAGCCCAGTAGATTTTTGTAAATGGAATGTTCCTTCGCGTTGAATCACTGCTTCCTGTCGTTTTCATGGAGGTCGCTAATTTTTCGATAAAAGTCACGGTTCCATTTGCCATATAATACAGACTATTACACTACAGATTGTTTGCTCTATATTTGGCAGCAGCGGCTTTGATCGGTGTCCAGCACCTTAAAGCACTGCGTACCTTCCACCTTGTTTTAAGGACGCTACGTCATCAACTATCTCGTTGAGTGCGTTGAAGGCGCTGCGAACTTCCTCCTTAGTCTCGCCCTCAATAAACAAATGCAGTTTTTGGTCTACGGTAACGTCACGGCTCGGCCGTGAATAGAAAGTTCCACGGATTGTAATAGACACGCGGAACTCGTTGCTGATTTCCGTCTGTTTTTTTGCAGCCGTGACAGCAATGCGTGCATCCTTTGAGAGGTCATTAATGGGCAAAGTCGCATTGAAGTACATACCCTCTTGATGGATATCTGGCATAGGGTCTAGCCGATCTCTCACATTCGTTGGTGCTCTATTTTCTGGTGCTCTAGAGTTCGCCTTAGGCTCCACACTTATTCCTGGTGTCTCCCTTGGATCATATGCATCCTGTTCAACCGTTTTCTTGAAACTGCGCTTCTTTTCTAGGTTCGCGAGGCCATGGCCACCAAATCCCAGACGCGATGCAGCCGCACTATTGGCCGTCTGGTTATATTCCTCGGCCATCTTCTTGACCGCAGGTGGCACATCAAAGAGCCTAGCTAGTTCATGAGCATGACGTATTTGGTTCTCTTCTAATAGGGTGAGGCACCGTCCTGAAGTTCCTGCGCGGCCCGTTCGCCCTGCACGGTGTACATAGTCCTCTAAATGCGATGCAGCATCAAAATTCACGACGAGTTTTAAGTTGCGCACATCGAGCCCTCGCGCGGCAATAGATGTGGCCACTAAAATAGGGACCATGCCGCTGCGGAACTCTGCAATTGTCGCCGCGCGGTCCTCTTGATCCATACCGCCGTGCAGCGCTTGGCATTTGAAACCCTTTGCTATAAGCTGCAGCGCCACGAGGTCGGCTCTTTCCTGCGTTTCCACGAATACAAGCGTGAGCTCACCCTCAGACAAAGAGCTGAGAGCGGTGAGCAACGCTTTCAGTTTGGACTGCGGATCAACGATGAGCTCTACCTCTTGAACAATCTGGGGCGGCACGCGAGCTTCACGACCCATCACAACTTTTACCGGGTTTGTGAGGATGCGCGATACAAGCGACTCCATACTGGTCGATATGGTGGCACTAAAAACAACCGTCTGTCTGTCTGGCCGCAGGGCTCCTACAATCGTGCGAACCTGCGGTCCAAATCCAAGGTCAAACATACGATCCGTTTCGTCTACAACAAGGAAGGTGACCCCGCGTAAAGATAATACTCGGCCGTGGTTAGCGGCAAGTAGATCAATCAGTCGCCCCGGCGTAGCCACCAGGATATCGCAGCGGCCATTGATAAGTTCTGAAATTTGATACGAGATGTCCGTCCCACCATAACAGCCGAGAGCTCTGTAAAGTAGTGCTCCTGCAAGCCCTTCAACCTCACGGTAGATCTGTTGGCAGAGTTCGCGTGTTGGTGCAAGAACAAGTGCGTAGGGACCCTTACTCATTCTACGGTGTTGGTCTCGATTCGCCGCGACGTGGCGGCAAAGCGGAAGAAGAAACGCTATGGTTTTTCCGCTACTTGTCGGTGCAATTCCGACCAGATCGAAACCGCTCATGACGATAGGCAATGACTGCGCCTGAATTGGTGTCGGCGCCGCGAACCCTTGTGACTCCACAGCGTGCAGCAGTGGCAGCGGAAGCCCTGCAGAATGCCATTGCGTTATTGGATCTATGCTGGCGCCATCAACTTTGATGCCGTTCCGCGTGCGATACACCTCCGCCGCATCAGTAGCATCGTCCGACGATGCGTGAAACAGCACCTTTTCAAATGGCTCGTCAGAATGGTCGGCTACCACGGTTGCCAGCTTGCTTTTCTGAACCCTCGGTCTTTTCCGCGGTACGAGCACCTCGTCGTCCGAGCCGTCCGTCAAATCCTCCACAACAAAGGCTCTGTCTGAGTGCGGGGTGTCGAGAGATCCAAGGACATCATCAATGGATTGCTTCGGAATCGAGTCCACAGTAGAAATTGAATGAGAGCTCACAATATTATCGCGGCTCCTTGAGGCGTCAAAATTGCCCTCTTCAGCCGCTTCAAACATCACGCGTTTCCTATCTTTATTTCGAGACTTCAGGCCCGCAAAACTGAGCTGTATTGCAGGGACTTTCGATTGTGATTGTAGTTCTGGCAGCCCCTGTGGTGCCTGTGCAGTCTCTTTGGCTTGCTTGGCCTGCTTCCATTTGGCCAATCGCAATCGCTTGGCATCCATCTAAAATATACAAAGTAAGGCCAGTGGCATCCAAAATAATTGTGACAGCTTCAAGGAGGCCAGAGACTTTGGAGCTTCGCCGTCTACAGTTGCCGCAGGCTTTGTGGTCTCTAGTATATCACCTAAGCCGCGGATCTGAGTGCGCCGCTGACCACCCCCACGACTCAACTTCCTTGTTAACAGCCGCATCAAGGATGAGCTCAATTGAGCAATCGCGCCTGCGGGCCCAGCTGCGGTTGGCCATCAATCGACTGAAGCTGCTGCAGCAGAAAAAGTCGGCGCTGGCAAAGCAGAGTCGCCGTAGCATTGCGGAGGTCCTGAAGGCGGGCAAGGTCGAGAACGCCAAGATTCGCATCGAAAATATTATCCAAGAGGACATTTACGTGGAGCTGCTAGAGCACTTAGAGGTTTACTGTGAGCTTGTGCTGGCACGGTGCTCAATGATATCTGGGGGGCAGATCCACGACGAGCGCCTGCAAGAAGCAATCACTGTGCTCGTATATACCTCGCAGTACACCGACATCAAAGAGCTCCAGAGCATCAGGCCACTCATTGCGCACCTAACGAGCAAAGAGTTTGTGCTTGGCGCTACTGAAGATACTGATGCCATCCCGCCGCGTATCATGTCGCGCATCCACATTAAGGTACCTAAACCAGAGCTTGTGGACCTCTACCTCGTGGAGATTGCTAAGGCGTATAAAGTGGAGGTTCCTGGACTGTATGCACCCCCAATTGAGGACACAGAGGACGAGAAGGTTGCCACTGATGGACCTGGTGAGGAGGGCGGTCAACAATCCGACAAGCCTGCAGACGACTTGTGGTCGCGGTTCGCCGAGCTCAAGAAATAGAGCATTTTTCACGATCCAGTTGTACGCACATTCATCGTGCTCCTGCTCGCCAAACGTTCCGTACTATGTGTTTTGTGGACCCGTGCGCTAGGTGAGTGCTTATTCATCGACAGGCTTGTGAAGAGAAAGAAGCGCGCCGGGGGTTTTTTCATCAGCAAACAGGCCATGTCCGGAAACGTGTTGTTCAGCGACCTGTTCCGCATTGAGAACCTTGACCCGGGCAAGTACGACCGGGTCACGCGGATCGAAGCCCAGAGCACGACGAATGCTGATCTGCAGCTGACGCTCGACCTGAACACGGAACTGTACCAAGTGCAGCAGGGCGAGACCGTGACGGTGGCCATCGCGGGCTCACTTGGCGAGACTAATCCGTCGCGAAGTTGGCGTCCACCGCGGGCAGGCGAGACTTCGCTTGCTGATGACTACGAGTACGTGATGCACGGTAAGGTGTACAAGTTCACGGAGTCTGATAAAAGCTCCAAGGATCGGCTTGCTATGTATGCATCATTTGGCGGACTGCTGCTGAGCTTGGAGGGCAGCTACAAGGACCTGGTTTCGCTGAAGCAGGAGCAGATCTACCTGCTCATAAGGCGGTGAAAGTACAGCGCGTGTATTTATAGCAACAAACGCGGAGTTTGAACGTATGAGCAGATAATCTTTTTAGATGGTGGTATTGTAATGCTAAACAAAGCGGCGTGATTGCCGCAGAAAATAAATAGGGGAGGGTAGCGGTCTGCTAGAGTGCTTGAGGAACTGGAACTGACTGGAAGCATGGAAAGTCTGGTTAGGCACGGGAAACAAAACAGTAAGTTGCCCTTACACTGGTGAAGATCTATGCCTTGCAGGCGCTATCTCGTCAGAAGGGTCTCGATGCCTAATTCGCAAATCGCTTGCCGAGCTTGGCTGCTGAGTATGCAGCACTGCGAGCGATTCCAGCGCTGAGTAGCCCTTTGAAGCTTTGCGTGAACGATGGCCATTTAATCGTACTTGCTACCGCAGCAGACACGCGAGACACACGCTGCTTGCGCTCAGACACAAGCGCGCCTTTCGTGATCATCTCTTTGAAACGCGTGGGTAGGTTAGCTACGAGCTTCTCGTCATTCCGCGCGTCTTGGCTCAGTGGCAGTCCGCGACTCAGCGGACCACGCCCGTCCATGGCATCCGCATCTGCCTCAATGTTTATGCCCAAGTCAGGAAACAAGGGCATATACAGTTTGCGGAAGAGATCAAACTGATTTGTGACAATGTTCTCGACCTTACGTGGGTGTTCGGCGAAGGCCATGCGCACGTCGCCCATGTAGGACACACTAGCAATCTTCGTGTAGAACTCCAGCTCTGAGAAAAACGGCGGTAGAAGCAGAAGCGCCGTGCTCATAGCACTGCGTAGGTTCGTGCGCTGCGCATCAGCTACCTCAGGTAGGTCTTGCACAACGCGCACAGGTTTGTGCATGCGACCAGCAAGATACAGCGTATCCCACTGGAGTAGGTCACGTTTTAACGTTTCAAGCTCAACAACGCCGTACTTCACTTCGTGCTCCCCAAATTTAACGTATGGGTTGAAGTAAACGCCTGCGCCAAGCCGATTTTGGGTCCATGCCACAAAGGAGCTGCCCAGATAGCGTACACTTGAGTAGTGCGAGTAGTTTTGCTCAAGATTCTTGGCATGCCATGCCCGCGCATTGTCCACAGCAAAGATCATGTCGATCTGCCGCGCCTTGGCGCTGCTTTGCACGCCCTGACTGAACACGCCGCTGCCATACCCGAATGAATACCTTATCGGCGCTTTGAAGTGACCGCTGATGGCACGCAACGTATCCTTCGATGACAGCATCACAATCGCAGACTTGACCTTGTAATATTGGCAGCGCGACACAAGCGATGCTGCCTGGGTGACATTTTTCATGCAGAATGCACGTGCTTCTCACCGCGCCTGGTGGTGGGGTAAATCTGTCAGACTGCGCGATTTAGGCGCTGCGGCATAAGTGTGCCGGCGCCATCTTTGTACACTTGAAGTTTGCAAGCTCACGGAGAGTGACAGTGGAGGCTGGTTACAGAGTAGTGGGACTGTCGCGCCCTGCTAAGATACCTGCGCTGCTAAGATAAGGTACGTGCGTCAGCTTATGGTAGCGCTGCAGCGCTATTCGCGAGAAATTTGCTTTGCAAATGAAACAGACATCGCGCAGATGTCATTGAGCACATTTTTCTCCAGTGTTCAAGGTGCAATTCAATGAAGCCGTTTCACCCTCTCCCCTGATCTCTTCGGGCCCGCATCTTTACCACCGCCGCCACCTGAGTCGGGAGCCAGGGCGACAGGGTTTTGCTCAATTAGTTTGTGGATTGAAATTTTGGCTCTTAGTTCTAACCGATCGCCACCGCTCCGACTCCGGTCACTTCGAAGAATGGAGAACGTGAAGCACATATGGCTTGTGCTCTCGGGGAAAGGCGGCGTTGGCAAGTCCTCGACGAGCACCCAAATTGCACTGACCCTCAAGGAACAGGGATTCAAGGTAGGTCTTCTGGATATCGATCTCACGGGTCCGTCAATCCCTCGCATGTTTGGCCTCGAGGCCTCTAAAGTGCACCAGAGTAGTGCCGGCTGGGTGCCTGTGTACACAGATGCATCGAAGTCGCTGGCAGTGATGTCACTTGGATTTCTGCTCCCTGAGCGTGGGAAAAGCGTTGTTTGGCGCGGTCCAAAGAAAACGGCCATGATCCGTCAATTTGTGCAGGATGTCGTGTGGGATGACCTTGACTATCTCATCATTGACACACCGCCTGGAACGAGCGATGAGCATATTTCCATAGCAACCGAATTGCAGCAAATGGCCACTGTCGATGGCGCCGTGCTTGTAACCACGCCGCAGGAGGTCGCGGCAGCCGACGTTCGCAAAGAGCTCAATTTTTGCCGCAAGGTTGGCTTTAAGATCCTCGGGGTAATTGAAAACATGAGCGGCTATGTTTGCCCTCATTGCCAGGAGTGCACAAACGTATTCTCTAAGGGCGGTGGTGAAAGCCTTGCAGCGAAGTACGAGGTTCCTTTCCTTGGCGGTGTTCCTCTTGACCCAGCATTTGTGCAGCTGGTCGAAAAGGGCTCAATTGTTGATGAGTATAAGAATCTTGAGCTTGCTCGTGTCTATGCAGACATCCTGAGCCGTATTGAAAAGTGATGATGACATTTATTTATTCTAAAGTTATCAGAGCACATAATGAAGGACATAATGAAGTCAGAATGTGTAGTCAAATGCAGGACTCCACGTTATAATGTGATATAGCCGCAAGTATGCAGTTTGGCTCATGGTTTGCCTCGGAAGGTACCCGAACGATATATTCTACGATATAGCGTCGCTCCTCAGAGCTGCGTTTCGATTTTGTCTACATTCTTCACAGGTTCTGGCTGGAATCAAGCTCGGTAGGTCTCTTTCCTACTGATTGCTCTGCACCGCTCCCATGGCTGAGTTTGCAATAGCTATGCTGCGTAGCCTACCAACCTTACTGGTATAGCGAGAAGCTTGCACAAAAGCAGCATTCCCATTCTCACCAGTAAGTTACGGGGGTGTTCAGGCAGATACGTGAAACTATCATAGTGTTGCCGCAACAGTGTTTCAAACCAGCGCAAGGGAGACATTCTTGTGCCATGTCTAACAATGCTCCTCAACGCGCGCAGCCGAGATACTTTTACATTGACCGAAATTTAAATAAACCAAGACCATATCCAGAGCTCACTCTAGTTATCATGTTAAAGGCATTGTGTACTAATAAGCCTCACGGTTGACGGCTCCCTGACGTTCCTATTAAAAGCTGTAGCGGCGATACTTCAAAGGTGCGCGACTGGAGCTGTTCTCGCGCGCGATGCTATGCATTGTCGGCAGCTCACCGCTCTTGATTTTGGCTCCAAGGGTCGTCGTTGCATACTCAAAGCCAACGGCGACAATTTCGTCGAATTTACCGAAATCGAGAGTCGCAAAATTGTCAATGGGCGGCCGTAGGTAAATGACGCTTGGAGTCACTTTTGCCTCCTCGAGAGCCTTCACACTAGACACATAAGTCAAGCGTTGTTGGATCTCAGCCAAATTTGGTACATTCGGTCTGGTGCTAAAAGGGTTCCATCGATTTACAAGCGCCCAAACGCCGCTCAGCGTGTCGCCGTACTTGAGCGGTGTCGTGTCATCCACAGCACCCACATCCACCGCGATAACATATCTTGCTCCCATGCGCTTCATTTCTGTCACGGGCAAGTTGTCCACATACCCACCATCAAGCAACATCTGTCCGCGGTCCTCTAGTGGAGGCAGAAGTCCAGCAAGAGACATGGACGCACGGATGTAACGCCACGCGTAGCCCTTTTCGTGTACTTCCATTCGCGACATCGTCAAATTTGTCGTGTTCGTGAAGTATTTGATCCAGAAGTCCTCAATACGAGAGTCACCTAGTGCCTTCCACACAGCGCGGTTGAACGCGTGGCCCGTCGTCCACGCCGTCACAGGGTATGTCAAGTCAAGCACGATGCGCCACAGCGCCGACATGCGGACGCTGAACTGCTTTGCACGGCTTAGTAGCGGCACGAAGTCGTATTCGCGAGCGTACAAGCCGCCAATGAGCGACCCAATAGATGTGCCTCCAACCATGTCGATAGGCACGCCAGCCTCCTCGAGTGCTCGCAGCACTCCAATGTGGCTGATGCCCCGCGCACCGCCACCACCGAGCACAAGTCCCACGGCCTCGCCAGCGAGGACGCGGGCCAGGCGGCTGAAATCATTTTTGTACTGCACACGTCGCGTCTGTTTGACATTGTGCTCTTGCTGACGGCGCTGAATACGGCGCTGCTGTAATAACCGCAGCTCGTCCTGCACGCGGTTCTTTATTTCATACAGCTTGCGCTGAACGCGATTCTGTTGCATGTTGACGTGAGAGCGCGATTCCTCACGCACGAGGTCCATTTGAATATGATGGTGTTGGCTAATCCACGGCCGGTTCTTAAGCCATTTCGCAGTAGACCCATGCGGCACGAGCTGGGCCGAGTGCAACAAAATGAGGTGGTTTTTAGCCCGTGTGCGCGACTTCACCACCATGCGCTCTATTTCGCTATAGACCGGCTGTGCCGCGGCGTCGGCAAGTAGCAGCACACAGTCGGCTTGATCAATACACGTCCGCGTCCACTCGGACGTGCTTGTGCTGTCAGCCACGTATAACACAGCACTGAACTGGTCCTCAAGATCGGTGAGATATGCTTTCAGCTTAAGAACACCCATGCGCTGGAAAGCACGCTTTCCGAGGTATCTCAAGATGACCGAGTTCGTTAGCACCTTGACGTCGCGTCCGAGTGCTTCAAATGCGGTACTCAGCTTCACGGCAAATTCCTCCACAGGCAGATCATGAGACGATGGTAGTACAGTAAGTGTCTTGAAGTCGCTGAAGTTCTTGTCCTCGCCTACGGCCTGCCGCGCTCGCATTGCCTGCACAACCATTTTCGACATTTCGAAAGTGATCGATGGGTACTGTCGTGTCATGCTCTCTACAAGCGTGCGAGGGAATCTTGAGAGCTCCGTGTCTCGCACGGCTACCAGCGTGGCCGTGTACTTCTCACCGGTCATGGTCTCCAGCTCTCCGAGCGTCGACCCGTGGCCAAAGTCAGTGACCAGCTTGTGGTTCTGGTATGCACGCATGCGGCCATTGAGCACGAAGTAGATTGCGTTTGCATTCGTTCCCTCGGTGATCAGCCTGCCGCCACTTTTGATTGTGATCCACTCGAGCGCAAAGTCTAGCTGCACAATGGGCCGTGTCAGGCTCGTTGTGAGGGTTTTGGCGGCAGTGATGTAAAGCAGAGGATATGCATCGGCAAGCTGCTCAAACTGTGTCTTGTTGATTATTGCTACGCAGACATCGGTCTTCGCAACGAGGTCGACAAAGGCAGAATAGGACGAGATCGTTTCCAAGAAGCCCGTAACATCACCGGCGTGTACATCGTACAAGCGACGGTAGCCATCTTGCGCGGACGGCGGGTGATGGCCGACCTCGCACACACCGTCTAATACGTACACAAGGCCACGGCAGCGCTCGCCATGGCGGCTAATCTGCTCGCCCTTGCGATACCATACTAACTCGACGGCATCGGTAGCAGCATTGAGAATCTCACCGTATGAATGCGAGCTCTCTGTTTCAGGGGGCGGCGACTCAGCATCAGGGCTATCCTCAACGTTTAGTGGGAGGCCAAACGAGCCTGCAGGATGGACCTCGAGACCTGCGGCTGCCGGGACACCGTCCTCCTCATCGCTGTCATCGCCGTGGCGTTTGCTGACCTGCGAATCAAAGCCAATAATGGCGAACATAGATTCGACAATAGCGTGCCGCACAGCATTATCGGCTGTGTCTATCGTAGATGGCCGCCGCTTCTGTGTGAGCTCAGTAAGGTTTGTGAAGCTAGAGCTCAGCGATCCGCCAGGAATCTGGTGCGTTTGAAAGCTCAACCTGCGGTTTCCAACGAGATCTTCTGAGCTAAAATCGACATGTCGTGTGCGATGCAACGGCTGTGACTTCTCTGCAGCCGCAAAGTCTGACCCGTCGTGATCGAAGGAAGACGTTGGTGATACGGGTACCAACGGTGTTGAGAATCCTGGCCGAACATCCACCACGCTACCGCGTCGGCGCTTGCTCATACTGAGAGGAGGCAGCTGAACGACGCTTTGATCGCCAAGCTCGTCGGCCAGCGCCTTCATCCGCGCGACAGCATCCTCGCGCATCCACGTTGGCAGGCCATTCCGACCATTTTTCAACTCGTTGAGCAGCTTTTCTGTACCGTAGAATTGCTGTGTGAGGTTCAGATACCTCTGACAGGTGCGAAATGTCACCTGTGACCACCGGAACAGGATGACCTGGACAATGTTTGCCGTTGCCATAGGGAAACGGCGCGTGAGATGGCGAAATGCCTGAGCCGGAATCACCACAATAGTCGACAGCTCGCTAGCGACAGCGACAACTGTAGCATTGACCTTGTCGAAAGCCGTGAGTGCCTCGGGTGGTGATTCACCCTGTACATCCTCAGTAAACAGCGACAGAATGGAGCTCAGGGAGGATATTGGTGCTGATGCTGTGACCTCATTGAGGAGATCGTATCCCTCGGCATCCTCGTGATCACTTTGGCAATACACCTTCATCGCGCCGGTGATGACAACTGCAAAGCCATTGAGGTCCGCGAGCCGCACGGATTCACCTTGCTGGATGCGCAGAGTCTGCATGCTCTTCGTGAGCTCGTTGAAAACATCTGGCTCGAGAAAACCAAACACCTTGATGGCCTTTAGGAATTCATCGAAGTGGGACGTTGCTGGTTTCTCGTCCGCATTATCTGAGTCTATCTCATTCAGCATGTCTGCAAGCTGCCCGTCATCAGCCTCGGAGGAGTCGAGCTCGCGAGGCAGGCGTGAGTACTTTGTAGTCACACGATAGCGCACGATCACAGACACGGCGGAGGACAGAACAACGAGTAGCAGGAGCAGCGTCGACATTTTTAGCGACAGCGTGACGCGGGCGCTAAACAGCTTTCGTAACCAGCTCAGTCCACGATCCAGCCATCCTGTCCCATCCCCGCCACTGCTTGTGCGATTGTGCTGTGTTGGCAACATCACTCTCGTGGCCCAAGTCAGATAACCGGCTGCTGGGTTTGGTCGTAAATGTGTAAAGAACCATCCCCCAGTCTGTGATAGGGCAAGGGCTTGAAGCAGCATGCATGGGCCTTCCTAGCGTCAAGCGCCCCAGCCCTATATCCCGTGGGGTTCGCCGTCCACATCTCGTGCATTAGTCGACGCCGCATTGGCTGTCTCGCTATTTAGCTGAATGTGAGGTGGCGCGCGTTTCCCGGCGTGCTCGACCAGGTCGGGTAAGCGGAAGCTGACGGTCGCAGCTGCGGCGCGGTGCAGATGCGGATAGTGTCGTCGGTGCGGCTTCCCTGGTGCCTCCAAGCGGTCCATCGCTGGTAACAGAGCGTCTATGCGCTGCACGGTTGCAATTGTTTCCGCGACGGCACGCTGCGAGTCGCCAAGCGCTTTGGAAAGGAGCGTTGACTCGCGCGCAACTGGTTCATAGTCAGCTCGCAGCTGCTTCGAGATGCGCGCCGCCGTTGCGCTCGTCGACTTCTCAAGCTTGCGCATGCGCTCGAGCATGGCAGCTTGGTCGGCCAAAGCCTGCGTCGTTTGCTGGTGTATGATGTCCCCGTAAGCAGAATGCAGCTCGTTTACGGCTTGCTCGAATTGCGCTGTGTCTGGCACCCATCGCTGTTTCGCCATCTTCGACGATTAAACGTTGTGGCTCCTCCCTCAATGAGCACAGCTCCCGACAGTATCACGGGGATGAGATGAGCTTAGAGTAGAATGAACAATAGGGAGAATAAGATTTGAGACTAGACTACTTAACATGAATTTAGTTTTTCTATAGCACGAATGAAATCATCTCGCCCGCAATCTGGGGCGTATGAAAGTGTGTGGCTCTTACTTATGCTCTTACTTACGCGGCACCCCAGTAGAGACTCCTGATGGAACGGCGTCGACAACAAGGCCCTCTGCCGCAGCGTGCGCAGCACTGGCAAGAATGATCGAAGAGTCATCCTTTTGTTTCTTTTTCAGACGGAAGTACCAGCCTTCCGAAGTCTCGTCATTATCATTGTACTGACCCGTTGCCTCGTCGTACTCAAGGGGATCACACGGCGCTGCTGCGCGGCTGCGTCGTATGCGGTCGACCATCCATCCGCTTGTGACCGGCACTGATGCATCGTTCCAGTTGCTGCTATATTGGTTCAGTGCCTCTCCGCGTATGATACCCCTTGTCTCAAGCACACACTTAGTATTTTGAAACCACTCCCACCCAAAGCACTGCGTGTCAGCGTCGCACGCGCGAATGCAGTCGTATTTATCGAGGTGCGGCATCAGAGTTCCTTTGGTCTCGCCAATGTCGATCTCCATCTCTCCTGTAAGCGTACGACCCTCCGCATAGATCGACCAGTTTTGCTTCTCAGGTTGGAGATAGGGTAACACAAAGTCATGGTAAAAGTCTTTGTACAAATCCCCACCACGCCGCTGTTCCAGGCTGCGATGATGATGTCTGTAGTTCTCGCGGTCGAACATGATCTGAATTTCCCACGGATACAAGTGGTGGTAAGAAATTAGTCGCTGGCACCATGCCCCAGCAATCATACGGGTGTTTACGAGTGAATTTCCTTGGAATGGGTCGAACTCTTCGTCCTTCGCTGGCAAATTTAGCGGAACACCGACCCCCATCAGTGCGTACGCAAGCGCCATGTCACCGCAGCAGATCGAAACTGCAAACCTCGAGTACTTGTCGATCACCGGTTGGGGGTCTTTGTCCTTGAACAGTGCCTCCACGGCACCACGGCTCATCACAATGCCGGACCCGCCATGTGCAAACATTGTATTGTCGGCCGTGACCGCGCGGCTACCGAAATACCAAGGCTCTTTGGGATCTTTGTCGCGCACGAGCGCAGCAAACGATTCAGTCAAGATGTAGGTATCATCGTCAACCATCACAAACCAGTCGATGGACGGTGGTGCCTTCTGGTATGCGTGCGCAAGTATGGGCACATTCTTGTACTTATCCGTAGCCCAGCCACCTACCTCTTCCGGCACGGTGACCGTTTTTGCATCCCAGCCCCAATTTTGCTCTCCTGCTTCTTGACGAATCCGCCACGCGGTCAGATCGTCATGGCTCTTGACATCTTCGGGCAGCCAGTGCATAACGTCGATAATATCTTTCCCTGAAACCGTGCCGCTGCCATCACTGTAGATCTCGTGGTACGGAAAACGCCGCAGTGTGGTCTCGAAGTGGATCGGAAGCCGGCTCCACATAACCTCGGCGCCAGTCTTGAGCATGTAGAATGTACGCGTCACGATGGGATCAATGATTTCCGGGTCTGCATCCTCGATACGGAAATTGAACGGTTTGTTTAAAGCATCGCGCAGCTCAACATCTTCATTGGTCTTGATTGCCGCAGTGTCGGCAGCCGCTGTCGCATCCGCCTGGGCATCGCCCGTCTGACCGCCGCCAGCCCATGGAGCGCTTTCACGGTATATTGCGGCACTACGAGGCTTGGCCAAAAGCACAAAAACGGCGAGCAGCAACAGCACAGTCAGAAGGACCGCTGTTACTGGTCGACGTGTCGCACGTATCATCGCCCCTTGACAGAAGGTGATCTAGGCACAGTAAATCGACCAAAAAAGTGCTACTTCAATTACTGGGTACGGGTAAATGTCTCACTCGCCCTGGGGCTGAGAGTCGATACACGAGGCTGTCGCGATCGCGTGCTAATCAATATCCGCGGTTGGGGTCTGCGTCACTGACAACGATCCACCACCGCCTTTATAATGTCCAAACAAACATACCCCTTCCCACCCATGCAAGGCGTTAGATTCCCTCGCAAGTCCTGTTCTAAAATTATCCCACTCTAGCGGTTCATCGCGGCATCCTCGGCTGCGGGGCATCCGCTGCTGAGGCAGTGCTTGGCATTGTATGTTGGATCTTTGTCCGCACACACCTCTCTCTCCTTGCTCACCTCGTGTCCTCTGTGAGCTTCTTTTTGCACTTTGTACGTGAGGGTCGTCATCGTCGTCGCGCATTTACAACTGGCGCGGGTGCATGCGGGTGAGTCATGGGCGGCGGATCCTTTCAGATCCTTGGCGCAAATGACGTAGTCCTGTTTCCACGCGAACCTTTACGTGCGAAAACGCAATCGCAGATAAAGCAGTTTTCATTCAGCCAAGTCAAATTAACAACCAGATCTCGAACCCTCTTACCTCTTAGCGTCCCTCCGCGCTGTTGTTTGGCTTTCTTCATCGTTGCTTGTACTGTCCTCTTGCTCAGTTCCAAGGATGGCCAAGGTGGCCCATCTTACCATAATACTGACGATGTATTTCTACACTGCTAGTGTGATGCTTTGAATTGCCCACCTGGTCCCTTCTTCTTCTGTTAGGGTGGGTGAACTAGACTCTCTCCGCATTGGTTTTCTGTAAGAGTCTCCCGTCTAAGTGATATTTCGAGCTCTTCCATTTCCTGCTATGCCATATAGAATAATAAGTCTACACACTCATGCTTCGTTGAGGTCTGAATACCTCCTACTCTTTCGCGTGTGCTCGTGCGCTTCGGAGCACTTGTCAATGAGTCGTGACAGCGGGGCTACTGGCGACTTTGCCATTTGCACTTGCGTCGGTGTTCTCATCTGTATCTGTCACTTTGATCGCCTTCGGGGTGGGCGCTTTTTCCTCGATCTCCGGAGATGACGGTCTCGTAACCGGTAGGGACTGCAGGGAGGAGTGCAAAGACGACGGTGATGGCGACCTTGTTGGATCCTCGATCACTTTGGTGTACGGCTCGGATGGCGGATCAGCCTCGCGCTGGCGTTTTCCACGGAACTTCGGCAGCCTCTCAACCCAGTTGTCGGCGCGATCCAGCGTTTCAGAGATAATCAGTGTGATGTTCCCAATACTCACTAGTGTCTCTGTGGCTAGTGCAAGAATTGCCGATTCTGTTTCGCCTGTCTCGCTCGTATCGCTATCGATGCTACCCGAGCCGGCTTCCATTTGAGACGCCCATCGGGATGGTAGCTTCAGGATCGTACTGCGCACACTGTCTCGTGCGACTGCAGGCAGTGAGTTTGTCGCGAGGGCAGAAATCATTGCCAGGCATTTCTTGATTGTCGTGATGATATCGCGGCGCAGAGCCTGCTTGCTGTACTTCGGTTTCACGCCATCGTTCGATGCATCCGCATCCATGGCAACTTTCAGCGCGCTCACACGTGAGTTGAGATGCTCGCTGGCGAGGCGGAGGACCGCGAGAAGCTGTCGCAGCTTCTTGCGTGCGTCACGAGTGAGCATCATGCCCGTCGCCGTAAGTAACACATTTCTCCAAGGTCGTCGCGGGGGCTCGGTTGAGCCGGGGCCATCGCTGCCGACACTGCTGTCGTAGCGTGCTGGCGCATCGCGCGTCGCGCGCTTCCGTATGCCGCTATCTGCGTTTGCTTTGGTCTCGGTTGTGGCAGCGGTCGTTGACGCTGCTTCAGAGCCTGGCGATTCAGGTACGACCGGGATTGCACCTTCCGCTCGTATTGGTGGGTCGCGGTTATGCGTGTGCTCCGTTCGCTTGACTTCCGGGTTGGTTGCTCGGCCGGTGGGCTGCGCTGAGTTTTGAGGTGCGGCCACCGCTTGCGGCGCTGTGCCTTTGGCTGCCGCGGCGCGGCCCTCGACCTTCCGCCGTGCCCGCAGCTGATTTAGCGCCTCAGCCGCGGCCAGTTCTTCGTCTTGGTTCATCAACACGGCCGTGCTAGTCCGTGTAGGAACTGCGGTGCACAAAGAAATGCATCCATTATTCCCTTGCATGTGATCCGGGCGTCGATGCGGCATGTGACCAGAGCAGATTTGGGGCTGCTGCTAGCCTCCTCTTGGCTGAGCGCATGTGCAACCCCGCTTTGGCCTCGTACGCGCTTTCGCCCGGCGCTCGCGCCTGCTTGTGTGCTTCTACCTCGTTGTGTACCTGCTTCTGGGTTGCTGCTGCTCTGTCGGCTGGCTGCACTCGAGTCGTCAATGTGGCCTGGCCTTATCTTTCCCTTCAATCGCGCTTGCGGGTAAGGGCATCACATGCGGCTGCTGTTTCTTCAGCCTCTACTGCATTCGCATTTGACACATGCTCCGAAGCGGTGAAGTCTATCTGGGCTGCACTGTGATGAGCTAGCAACACCGCGTGCGCTCAAGCTTCATTGCCTCGATAGCTGACCGGTGGGAATGTCTCACTTCTCCATTGGTCTTCGTAACCCTTCTCCATGTGGCGGTTGTCGATATACGAGCGTATGGCCTGCATTGCCTTGTACAAGCTTGAGAGTGTCGGCATTTACATTCTTGACTGTTTCAGCTGGATGCAGACTGTCCCTTTTGTTTTCTAGCCCGATTGATCAACCTCTTATTTAATAGGTTCATGTAATGCCGCTACGTATGCTAGATAACAAACACAGTAAAACCCCAAGCTCACAGCTACCGCACAAAGGTAGAATAGGCCCCCTGTCTTCCTCAAAGACGCCAGTATAGACGAAACCAGGTAATAAGCAGGTATCTGAAGGAAACCATTTAAACTAATTTACGCTGCTGCCCCGATAATTGAGAGATTGAGTCCAAACAACCCAATCAAATCCGAACAAACAACAGGAGAGTCAGAAAAGGGAAGGGAAACAAACATGGACAGCAGATACGCGATAAAGAGAAAAGAGACTGTACAAACGACCTACTTGTTCAAGGCACGCACTACTACAACACTCTATACCTAGATGGTGCGGCACCGAGCTTTGAGCGTATGAAGAAACAACACGTGACAAACGTGACATACGGCGAACATGCGACAACTCGCTGGGACATTGGGACTTCAAAGCACCTCAGAACCTCGCCGGGAAAGCGTGCATAAAATGTTGGGAGAAGTGGGCGACTAATGCGCGATGTTCCGACACAGCAACTCGTGGTGAAAACAAAACACAGTCATCAGAACGCGCCGACAGTGCAAAAATAGGTGGCAACGAAGCGGCTCCAATCCCCGCACAAGAATTTGAGATCCAGAGAAGCTGTTGAGGCGGAACTGGCAAATAAAGAAACGGAGAAAATCAACGATATAGAAAGAGCTTTTCAAATTTGAAATATACACCCCAGAAGATACTAAACTAGCCTCTAAAAGCCCCCCAAACGGCGGGCCCGGGCCAGCGCCTTACCCTAAATTCCATCACCAAATACGATGACATAAGATCACTGATGGCCCATCACTGATTAGCGCATAACATTACGTGAGCCGCGCTCGCGTCGCAAATTCCTATATAAGATTGTACACACTAGCAGAGAAAAGGTCGTACCTCACAACTCATAAAACACAACAATGTCTGGCAAGGGAGCTGGTGGAAAAGGACTTGGAAAGGGTGGCGCCAAGCGTCACCGGAAGGTTACTCGTGACAACCTCCAGGGTGTTACGAAGCCTGCCATTCGTCGTCTTGCGCGTCGTGGCGGTGTGAAGCGTATCTCCTTCCTTATTTACGACAGCATTCGTGACATTCTGCGTGAGTTTCTCGAGCGCATTGTCCGTGACGCTGCGCACTACACTGACTACGCCAAGCGTAAGACCGTCACGACACTCGATGTTGTCTACGCCCTCAAGCGCCACGGTCGCACGCTTTACGGTTTCGGTGTTTAAACATCACATACATCATATTTATTGCTTTTAGTAGTGTAATAACGCTGTGACGAAATGGCACTCATTTAACTCATGAATAATCGGCCACCAAGAGTTGGCTGACTTTTACTCAGACGACTCCCAGCAGCACCCCATGTTACAGCCTTGAGCCGCGCCTCGTCGTTGATTAGTAGTGCGGCAGTAGCTGGGCTGGCGCATACCACTAAAAAGCTGCGGCTCCCGGTAAGATGCCAATAATTGGGACTGAAGCAGTTCTGACTCATTAACGTGGAGGGGTTCACGGGATAACTATTAGCGGGGCTCGCTGCGTGGAACGAGCCTAGACCCCTTACCTCGGCCCTCGTTCGCACCCGACAGGGTTCTTGGCGATAAACGTGGGTGACGCTCGAAACCTTAATTGGCCTGAGGTTGACACCATATTGCCAATTAAGCATTTGCAAATACTCGACAACAATGCTGTTAGTTCAGTGGCTACTTTGCCTGCTCGACGATGTTTTCATTTATTTACATAATGTGGCCGAATAGCACCATGTGTACATTAACGCACGGCCGTTGACATCTCCGCCCGTACCCCATTTAATTTGAGCCGAGTCATGGAGCGTGCAGGCCTAGTAACGGTGATATCACACGTGATCATTCTTCCCAGTTCGAGAAGCGGTGCTATGCTTGAGAGTATGCAAGCTTACCAGATCCTGCATAACATTTGTAAGTGAAGTCAGCAGAAGTCGGTGACTGCAGGTGGTTAGTCACCCATCGCTGTTATCTATAAAACTACAATTGTGGCAAACACGGTCCACCCCCATCATCTACGAGGGATTGATCATAACTGATATGACACTACCAGGGCAGCCCTCAGGCAAAGTACACGTGCAGGAATTCTCTGACTTCGCGTCTGGAGACCGAATGCCATCATTTTCACAATTCCAGCCGCAGCAGGCGGCGAAGGACTTCATACCCCCTGATCCGCTACAGATGCGTCCTGGGATGTATATTCCTCCTGAGGAGACAGCGGCATTGAGCCCCATGAACCCGTCACTGGACGACGTCATGGGCTGGTCGCAAAGCGACGATGAGCAACAAGATACGGATGAAGACGAAGAAGATAATGAGTTTGATATGGAGTTTGACGACCCAGAAGGCATGGCCCTACCCCCAATGCAAGCCACACTGAATCCTATGATTTGCGAGCGGCATATGTCGCAGCCAAACTTTTCTGTCCTAGAATCAGCGCCTTACACACCACGACCGCTTGGGGCCCTGGCGTACCCTGTCATGACGCGATATGAGTACGAGCAGCAGCCCGGGTACAAAGCACCGTTCAACTTCATCGATCCTAGTTCGCTTCAACTCAAGTCTCCCAACGGATCATACACAACGGCACATTCGCCAATAATGCCGGAACTCGATTCGCGTGATAACCTCATTGAACTCGAAGAACCGGCGCCCTCGTCGGAACCAATGGTGACGGAGGCGCTTGACTATAGCAACGACAAAGCGCTTGGAGACATGGGCATCGGGCTTGATGTAGACATGGACTTCGTGTTTGATGACTCCCGTGCGGAGTCAGAGCCATTGGAGCCATTTGCGGCACCCGGGCTCGTGTCGCCTCGGCATAGTCCTACCCTTGGTCTGGCTAAGAATACACCCGAGCCTAAGATCGAGCAGCAGAGGCCACAAGAGTTGCCCAGCCCCACGACCAAGACTCCAACGGCACCTCCTTCACAAACGCCAAAAGAGGTGGCCGAGTTGCGCACGCCGCCCATGTCGACGAACGAACTGTCGACGCCTGTCACTATGTCTGAGTCCCCGGTTTCGCAGTTCATGAAGTCGAACCAAGATGATGAGGATGATGACTCGCGGTCGTTCACGCTGTCACCACCACCGGAGAAGCCGCGCAAGCGCACGACGCGCCGGGCTCCGAAGAGCGGTGTCGCCAGCCACCACGGCGGGTCGCATGTGTGCAACATGGCGTTTGCTGATGGGCGAGAGTGCCATAGGTCTTTCACGCGCCCGTATGATCTGGCGCGGCACCAAGAGACCATCCACGCGCCGGTGCGACGGACTTATAAGTGCGATGTCTGTGGCGAACGCTCGAAGACGTTCAGCCGTTTGGATGCTCTTTCACGCCACGTTCGTCTGAAGCACTCTGCGTGATAATTTTGAATGGTGAAAGCTCAGCAGACCACTTTTTCTTCTTTTAACTTATATATTTATTTGTAACGATACCTAGAGTAATGATGATAACAGGCAATTTTGGCTGCGAGTGTGGCGGCCATAATAAGTGCTTGTGTCAGTCAGTGAATTTTCTCCAGATAAATGTATAGTGGTCAGTCTTTTAACCCTTTTAAGCGCTCGAATTCCATCATATCCTAAGACATGGGCAGTTAATAGTCGAATCCCGGGCAGTAGACCTGCAGAGGAGCCGCAGCGGCCCATCCCAGGTCTGTGGAGAGGACCAGCAGTCCATGGGCTCAACAGTTGCAGCTCCCTTGTCGGCAGCCTCAGGGAAATCGCGGCGAAACAGCGGGGTACCAAACAAAAGGTAAGTATGTACACGAATGATTATAGATTGAGCCGAATGCGGGGCTGGGGCACACGGCGCTTGTTGTTGCGCGCAGCAATGCGCTTTTTGAGCTCTCGGAAGGCGCGCTTGGCCTGCCGCAGTGCCTTCTTGCGCAGTTTGATCGGCTGTTTCGCCGCCCCACGCTGGCCGTGTGGCAGAAACGGGTCGAATGAAGCCTCTGCATTTCGTAGAGCATGCGCAGCCACGCGCACGGCCTCACCACGCGTCTGTAGCTCGCGCAGGTCAGGCCTCGCTGCGAGCAGCTTCGCCTTTTCACTGAGACGCGCGGCGTGAATGCGATTCCTGCGATCCCGCGCGGCGGATGCCTCCTGTTTGATGATATCCGCATGTGTCGGCTTGCCCAAAGCGCGGCGCTCGGCAGCCTCAGTCTGCGTGCGGCGTGTTTCGGCCGCCTGGAAGGCGCGAGCGCGCACGAGTGCCTCCTGCCTTACAGAGTTCAGAACGACGTGCTGCTCACGCGGGTTGTGCCTTGGTAGCTCGCGGTGCTCTACGCTGATACCATCCCACGCGTTGTCGCTGCCTTTACGATACGACGCGTCCCAGTGAACAACGGCACCCTCGGCTCCGAGGGCATCAAACGCGCTCACCAGATCCGCCACAGCCTCGTAAGTGTATGTAGGGCGATATTGGTTCCAAAACCAGATGTTTCCCTCATCAGACTTGCGGCGCCAAGCCTGGGCCTGCTTGCGATCCAGCATATCGCGCTGGTGCCGCAGCGCCACGAGATTGTTGTAGAGCTGAACGGCATGCTCATGGGTCTGGAGCTGGGCGACCGCCAGCGGGCGCCACAGGTCGCGGCGCGCCACAGGTTTCTTGTTCTCCCAGTTCGGCCATTTGAATTGTTGGTCGATATACACCTGCTGGGGGTGCAGCGTCTGCGAAAACAACACCTGCCCGCTTTCAAGGTTCCTGAACGCAGTCACCATTGGTGCCTGGCGGAAACTTCGCAGCCACCGCGCTGATCGCAGGCCACCATACACCATTTGCAGTGGATCGATGCACAGTGTGGAATTGTCCGGAAGAGAAATTTCGGTTTACGTCAGGCACGCGTTATCGTTAGTGAGGTGGGACAGCCAGGCCAAGCTGCCGGCGTCCTAAGTTTCAGCTACAGGCATTTGAGCACTTAATATTTTGAGCGTTTGTGTCTCATTGAGGCTTGCTCAACTTTATCGTCTCGAGTGCTATGATAACAAGTTGGGTCTTGCTCAGTTCAGTGTCCCAGACCCCCTCTGTCCAGTCGGGCAGGGGAGGTAGGGGCGAACTTTGGCGATCCTGAACCTCTTTGCCTCGACTGAGATTGCTATAATTCTCGTTAATATGGTTGAATAGGATTCGTCTTTATCCCTATCCTTTTATTGGATCGGTGTCTTATTGTGCTCCTTAAACAGGTTGCGCAGGCTGTTTGATGGGCGTAGCTTCCCACATAGCTACAAAGAAAGGGAAATATACTCCAATAAATACTAGCATACATCAATATACAATCGAGACAAGGCTAAAGAGAGTACCCACGCGACGCACAGAACCGTCTGATGTCCCGCTCAAACGGCGCCCCACGCGCAAACCACTGCTCAACGAAGAACTGTCCTCCCTTCGTGGCCCGCACGAGGGACAGCCAGTCCAGCTTCGCTAGCGGCGGCATTTGTGCAGCCGAGCGTAAGCTCCACAAGCTTTCCACAACCCCTTCAACTTTAGAAAGCCGTTCCAAAGAGTTTAGGCGCACGCGAAATGAGACGGGCGAACGGTCCGCAGCATCGTCGTAGTTAGCCAACACGGCAAGCACCAAGTCGCGCGCCTCATCATGCTGAGACCACCGCTCACCAATCTCCGTCAGCATCACATTCAGCAGCACAGTGTGGCTACCCACGCTCGCGTCATAAATAGCCGCTAACGGCGCAATGTAAGGCAGCGTGGCCTCGGGTGACGAGGCGCCTGCGATGATATTACGAAGCACCTCGATGGTGACTGATTTGAAATTCAGCTCCGACGTGGGCGCCGTCGATATGCGCCCAAGATAGGATTCAAATAAGGCCACTTGCTCGTTTGCATTGTTTGTTGCTGCCCAGTGCCGCGCCAATAACCGGCTCATGGCTGCATGATGCGGAACGTGGTCTCCGTGTTCATGGAAGGCCTGCAAGGCAATGTCAACGGGTGCGTCGCCCACGAACGCGTCGATAAGGAACGCATACACTGACGGTTGCAGCGCCTCGCGCGAATCAAGAAGCGTCTTCTTGAGAGCAAGCGCTTTTTCCAAAGCGCCGGGAGTGCCGCTATTTCGCAAATATGCCCAGGCCATGTTTGCAGTCGTGCGGCCAAGGCCAGAGGCGACGTTCCCACCGGTTTCCGCCTGGAACGCAGCCTCTATTTCCTCGAGCCCTACCCCTGACTTGACCATGCACGGAATGGCAGAACCTGCCGCGGCACCAATGGCTCTGTAGAACTTCACACCAGCAAGCGGATTCACGATTTCGTACGCTGACAGTAGCGTTCCAACAGCGGGACGGTCTACGGCAACCTTCCCGTCCACAAAACTCTCTGCTACAACATCGCACTGGCGTTTGAGATCACGAAACAGGGTCGCGCGTGCGTCCAATCGGTTGGTCTGTGGAAGCGTGCGCAGCGTGTACGTAGCGTCTTTAGCCGTGCGGCTGAGGGCACGGCAGCACTGGCGCACAACGACATCTCCGAGGCCACGCTCCACAAGCTGTTTGTAGATGCGGATCATTGCAACGACGTCAACGAGCTGTAGCAAATCCGCAGGGGTTGTTTGGTTGAGCAGTGCGCTGTGGCCCTCTAGCTGGGATATTTCGGGTTGAAAAGACTGCGCAAAGGCGGCAGGTGGCACCTTCCCATAACTGCGATGCGGAATCGCAAACCTCCGCAAGGCGAGCCCTGCAGCAAGCGCGGTTCTTGACCGGATCATGCTCAGGCAGAGTTCTGAAAAAAGTGGTCACAGGGCTAGGTTCATTGGCCACTATTATTGTTTTGGCAAAGACCCGAATTGACGGCTTCCGCGGTAGGTGTAGAGTCGTGACTTTAAGAATTTCACTCACTTTGAAGAGATTGGAGGACTTTGACCAGGTAAGCATCAGAAGGTATGAAATATAGCATTAGCCCAGGTTCAGGACAGGTTTTCATCAAATCGTCTCATAGAATCATCGCAAATGAAAGAACAGCCCTAGAAATAGGTTCGTATGCCACGTTTGAAATCTTTCGCTTGCTCATACACATCATTCAGATCCAGTGTGCCTATAGCTGGCGGCGACTATGTGGATGCTCTCGCCCTCTGGCGGCGACAGGGCTAGGTATCGCGGCCTGTCTCCTTCAGTCTCGAGACCACAGGAAAACAGGCCGATGTCGCGCTACAGTACTACACTGTGGTCGCCCAACGACACTGTGCGTGATGCTGCAGAGGCTGTTGGCGCAACCAGTCTGCCCGAGGACGTGGCGAAGGCGATGGCCATGGATGTAGAGTACCGACTGCATGAAGTCGTTGAGCAGGCACGTAAATTCATGCGACACAGCAAGCGGCGCACTCTCACAACGCGAGACATTGCGGCAGCACTACGAGTGCTTAACGTGGAGCCGCTGTATGGATACGAGAATGAGCGACCCGTGCGTTTTAACGAGGCGCTGGTGGGCCCCGCACAAACGCTGCACTACCTAGACAACGAGGAGGAGGTTGACTTCGACAAGCTGATTGGCGAGCCCATTCCGAAGGTCCCGCGCGAGCCGACGTTCACAGCCCATTGGCTGGCCGTGGAAGGTGTCCAGCCCGCGATCCCGCAGAACCCACACGTCGGCGAGGTCCGTGCCATTGCGCCAGCTGTGCGTGGCTCTCAGACGATCTACTCGACATCGCGACTTGGCCAAGATGCAGAGATCAAGCCTCTTGTCAAGCATATGATCTCGAAGGAACTGCAGCTTTACTTCGACCGAATCGTGGCCGCGCTCGTGGGTGACGACAAAACGGACCGCGACACCGCTTTATTTTCATTACGCAACGACCCGGGTCTTCACCAGCTAACACCGTACATTGTACAGTTTGTGCAAGAGAAGATCAGCACTGGTCTCAAGGGCTCCACGGAGATGCTGCGAACCATGCTTGACGTCACAGCAGCACTTCTGTCAAACCCCACAGTATTTACGGGTCCCTACATCCACCAAATCGTGCCAGCTGTACTAACCGTGCTCGTCGCAAAGCGACTAGACCACGGAGGCTTTGACGTGCGTGACTATGCGGCATCGCTGCTGCACAAAATCACGACTGAGTTTGGCCAGCAGTACACGGCGCTTCGGCCTCGTCTCACACGAACATTACTCAAGGGGTTCATGGACATTCAGCGGCCTCTTGAGTCGTTGTACGGTGCGGTGCGCGGCATCGCTGCTCTTGGCCAGGAGGTTGTATTAGTAGTTATAGTCGGAAATCTCGGTGCATGGATTGATCCCGTTGCCGCACGGGGTCAGGAGGACATCAACAAAGAAGCCTGGACGCATCTGAAGGCGGCGCTGGTCGACGCGCTCGCGCTTGTGCCCGAAGAGGACGTTCGCGAGGCGCTTGCGCTCGTGAGCTCCAAATAGAAGTGTTACATCCTCAAATTAATTAAATTAAATTAGCAATTGTGTCACTCGTCCGAGTCGGTCGACCCGATGGCATCGAGGTCGATTGGCAGTGGCTCCGTCAGCGATTCGAGGAAGCGCGTGCGCTCTTTTTTAGGGGTCGCGCGCACCTTTTTGGCGCTTCCCTGTAGGGATCGGAGCAGCGGCACGGGCGGAAGAGGCGGCGGGGAGGGCGGCGATGCTAAAGCAGGACCGGTTGGGGCCGCAGCCGTTGGTTGCATTGTGGCAGCCGCTGAGGCAGCAGTCGCCTTAGTGGGCCTTCTGGATCGCTTGAAGCGAACCTCCACCGTATTATGGCGATTTGCCATTGTGTAGAGAGGGTGGCTCGCGCTGCGAACAGCTGTGCCCGCGCGTCTAGGCTTTGATGGAAGTCGCGGCGCCTCCGCAGGTGTTGCGTTCGGTTCGTCCACTTGCGCCTGCGCAAGCGAGGTCGACCCGCTTATCTGCAATGCTCGCAGAAGCCCGCCACCGCTAGGCAACACAACGGGTTCAGCAGAGTCTTTGTTAGTGCGCCGGGTGCGCGTTTTGAGAGTTCCGCGCCCACGCTTTATATATAGCTTCGTCTTGTATGGACATCGCGATTTGAAGAAGGGCAATACAACTGTCGCGCAGAACTCACTGAGCCCATCGCTGTCACCGTCTACAGCATTCCAAATGCACAAGCGATCAAAGTGATGGTCCACAAGGGGTTCAATGTCCGGGGCGTCGGGTAAGAGCTCAAGACCCACCACAACCTGGAGCTGCGTCTCACGGCGCTGCAGCTGGCGTAGCACATTTGAGACTGGCTCGAGCTCGCCACGACGCATCTGTGCTCGTTTCTCGATGTCTGCGTCTTGGCTGTAGCGGTGCTCAATGCCCTCGGGAGCTACAAGCAAGGCGCGGAGTTCGCGCACGTAGGCGGCAGAACTGAGTAGAGAGCGCGCCCTCGCAAGCACCTGCTTGGGAAAAAGAGCGAGCGGTGACGACCCCCATACGGCCTCGTCGTAGCGCTGGGCGAGAAACTCAGGCGGGATACTCGCGCGCATGTCGACCGGCGCTCCGTGAGGCGGCCAAATTGCACTCACATCCACCTCAGACTCCGGATCGGGTACGCGTGGGAGAGATGCGGTAGCAGTGTGTTTATATGGAAGCAGGGCGATGTGCGGTGAGGCACCAACGCGCTGCACTAAGCGACCGTCTTTGATGGCAAGTGCATTCGCGTGAGGCGGCACGTGTACATCGGCATCTGAAAGAGCCTCCCATGAACAAGCCTCGGGGTCTTGCTCGGGAGGCCAGCTCAGCATCCAATTTCACACTCCGGGCGTCAGCGCGAAGCGAGACTCTAGGTCCTCTTCCTTGCCTGCTTTGTTGATGACCGTGGTGCGCGTGGTGGGAGCGCGTGGGAGCTAAGAGAGCCAGGGCGAGGGTCTCCGCATGCGTGGGCATCTATCTGCCTTCATTGACAGTTTATGTCGTTGAGCTTGGGCCGTAGATTCACTACGGCTACCCTCAAACTTCTAGAATCAATTACACAGCACGAAAGGTAGAGCAACAAATATGTACATTTTACTGGCGTCGCGGGTCTCTCAGTGGCGTTTATCTGCAGCCTCAGCGTTCGGATCTGCGTCCATGAACGACGGACGCGGCAACTCCAGCTCCGGAATCGCGTTGTACTCGCTCTGGTTCTGCTGCGCCGCAACCATGAGCTCGTAGAGCTGCACTACCTTGTCCGGCTCCATGCGCTCTATCGTCTCGATATCGAGCCGCTCGTGCTGCCAAGTGTCGCCCATTACCGCCTCAAGATACTTCTGCCACTGCGACAGAAATCCGATGATCTGCGCAGGGTTGTCGACATTGCGGTGTAGCTTGAACTCAGACTTCACGTACGAGTCCCCAAGTAGCCGCTGCTCAATCGGCAGTCGCCGATGCGCCCGCAGTATGCGCCGCAGCAACGGAAGGGGTGGAATGATCTCCAGCTTTGGCACGGGCCGCAGCTTACGCCGCGTCGCCATCACCACGCGGCTCGGTTGCATGGTGAAGCAGTAAGAGGCCGAAGCATTAATCACTACATAAGGTGAGTAGGTAAGAACCGGCTGGGCTCAGCGGCAGCACGCCTCTGGTGCTTTCACAGACAGCATAAAGCGCCCTGGCTCAAATTGTGTGGCTCTTGCCAGGCATGCACGCAGTGTGCATCATATCTGAAACAGTTAGCACTGAGGCACTAGGCCAAGGACTTTGCTGATCGGAGATACGATGAGTGGACGCAAAAAGACGGGCACTTACTTACATACCTTGCAATGAAGTTGAACACTTAGCTATGTAGAGCGGAAGAACCCGCCGTCGGGAGCAGGTAGCAAGCCGGACCATTCCGACGAGACCCGCTCCTTCCCCGGGGAAGTTCCCACGTGATGTAACAGAGCCGAGGAGCTGCTCGGGTACCACTAGCACACAGCTCCACAGCTCAGCTGGCATGTGTGACTGCGCGACTCACACAGGATTATTAAGCGAGCCTTCTCCCAATGCGGGCGGCGGCTCGAAAATGTCACACCTAATTTTTTTGTGGAAACCACCACAAAACCTCACTAACCCCCCAGTGACAGCACAGGCACTTCCGTAGATGTCTGGCGAGGAACACACCCGTGCAGCCGCCACAGCAGCCGTGTCCAGCTCTCCCAGTACATCGGATGGTATCAGCAATGGAGACGCCGCCAAGCATGACGTCGCCCCCCTGCAGGGTCAGAAGACGGCCACGGCCTCTTCTGGTGGGGCTGAGCGCACCGAGGAGCCGAAGCAAACGCGGGCTCCTAAGCTGGCTCCTGCGCCTGTGCCCCAGCAGACTCCGTGGAAGGCGCCGCCTATTGACGCCTCTGTAAAACCGCCGATCGACGCCGTCGAGGCTGCGCAACAAAAGCGCAGCGAGCAGCGCGAGGCAGCCAAAAACCGTGAGGCGAAACGCGCCACTACGGGCAAGGAGAAGTGGGTTCCTTACACGCCCGCTCCGGCCCCGCCTTCTTCCTCGACATCGTCCAGCAGCAGCCAGCGCGGGAAGCCGGCTCGACGCGGCACGAACGCCCCTTTCCGCGGCCAGAGGCGCACTGATCGTGGCGATAAACGCCAGGCGCGATCACAGTCGGGATCCCCGGCACCACAGGCTGCGCTAAAGCAGCATGCGCGCTCGCAGTCAGCAGCCGCTGTTGGTGGAGACGATGCGGACAAGCTCGAGAAGCTCAGCCTGGACGACTCCCAGCGCCGAGGAACCTCCAGCCAGTCTTTCCGTGGCAACTCATCGACCTCGCAGGGCTCATCGGCCTCAAATAGCCCTGCTAACTCGGCGGGCTCGAGTTCGGCAAATACGCCGGTTCCGCAGCATGCGCGTAAACGCGAGAACCCGCGCAAAATGCCCTTCTACCAACCAGGATACGTCCCCATGGGCTATCCGATGCAGATGATGCGCATGCCTATGCCGGCAACCGTGGCGCCAGGTGTGGCGCCGGGCATGACTGATCCGGCAAGCTATATGTTTAACGCTCTTGTTGCTCAGGTCGATTACTACTTCAGCGTCGAGAATCTCTGCAAGGACATGTACCTCCGCAAGCAGATGAATGACTATGGTCTTGTACCTGTTTCCACAATCTCTGCTTTCAACCGCGTTAAGTCGATGGCCCCGAATACCGAGACTGTTGCCGAGGCCTGCCGCTGGGCACCCAATGTTGAGCTTGTCGGATCAAAGGTACGTGTCGCGCAGGGCTGGCAGAACTGGGTTATGCCGACCTCTGAGCGGCTGCCCGCTGGCCTTGACAACACGCTCGAGCAGGTTGACGAGGCCCCAAAATTTCAGGTCGAGCAGGCGAAGCCGTTCGTGCCCAAGAGTCAGTAGAGTGCCGAAACAAAAAGTGCTGGCTCCAGAAGCGCATGCTTCAACTGGGGCCGCACAGAGCAGTTGCTCGCTTCTCATCAGTCCCCAGACCAAGCACCTCGCTACCTGATGGACAAGTGTCACCGCAGGTATCGCATAGCGCCGCTCGCAAAGCCTTCGTCACGAAATGCTACCAGTGTCAGACTCCCGTCAGACTCCTCAGAGAATCGTTGCGCTACCCGCATGGTTTGCCTACAAAAGAGTCCCGGTTGACAAAGCGCTACTTGACTATTTTCTAGGCAGCGATGATCTGAGTGCCATTGAGTAACCTGAAGGGCACCCCTGGTGGGGCTCAACAGGTCAAAGCACTGGCGACGCTCATGCTTGAAGTACTTGGATCCCATCTCCAAAATCAGACTGCTTCATTTATTCGCCTTTTCAAGAGGCGTAATTATTGGGCCAAGGCCCGAATATTACAGCATCCTTGCATCAATATTGCACGGCCACCCTGCGTTGTAAGCACCTCTGTGTGCTCTTTTTTTGAGACTTAGAATTTGTTCAGTTGCAGGATTAAGACGTGCTCAAATGTAACATGCGTCTGCACACTGTATGCTGGACTGAATTAGTGCTTTTCGAATCAAATTCGAGAACTTTAGAGAGCAGAGCCACCGATTTCGTCGTTGACTTTCATTCTCTTTAAACTCTTTTTGTAGAAGGCGTGCATCGTGTTTGGAGGCCGATTAAGTCCTGTTCTAATAATGCACGCGTGTGTAAGACTTTTCGCCGGACACGCCTGCAAAAGTTCGCGACGAGGACAGCACCGTCCCTGGACGTGATGGCTGCTTTTATCCTTCAGAGAACTGAATCGCTTTTCTGCGCAGCATCCAGCATCATTCTGTCGTTTCTTCATGGTATTTCTATGGAACGCCATTCAGGCGAACAGCTCAACTCTGGTAGCCTTCCACGAAATAACGCCACTCGCCACATTTTTTGGTGGAAATTTAGAACGGAGATTGGCATTCTTTCCCTGCCTCTCTCCACAAACAGCTCTATCAACAACATCTCCACAACAACCCTGTCAAAAAGAGATTTAAAAAAACCCCGTTCCATATATTTAATTTTAAACCCAAATACATAAAAAAAATCAAAATATTTTGAAGTCGCCGGCAAGTAACTCACCCGTTGGTCTACTGCAGCTGTTGTTAATATGAAAACATTGATGGGATCTTTCTGAGCCGAACCTAAGTGGTTCAGGGGTATAGAATTTATATGACAGTGGTGCCTTATATTTGCAGTCTGTTTGGAAAAACTCAATGACGGTGTTTGGATCTAGTCCTCGATCACATATACACCAAGACCGAGAAGATGGTAATGAGTGCCAGCCAGAGTAGCTCTTCATGAATTTCCTGTGACTCAATGCGTCTTGTCACGAAGCTACCGAAAAGAGACCACTACCCAATATGTCTCGGGCTACTCGGCCCTCCTCAGCTGGGTTCAGTCAAATCGATGCGAGTGTTAAATCCTTTAGCAGACGTAGAAACAACAGGTACTCAGAAGGCGACAGAACACAGCGAATCCATAGCTAAAAGTGCCCCACACACTATGCAGCTGCGGTATGAGTTCCTAGAGGACTTCAATTTAGCGAGGCGGGGGGAGTAAAGAGGACAGCATAGGATTTTCAAAAGCTAAACGCAGTCAATTACAGTGCTTCTCGTGGCGTTGGCCGCGAGTGGTCGGGATTATTATACGGAGAGAGACATCCTCAGAGCGGGCTCGTCAGCCCCAAATGTTCGAGCGTTCTCGTTGCAGCTGACGAGCACGGTCAAGCTGCGATTTACGAGAGCAATAGCTCATGTGTGTGTTAGCCGCACATAGCACGACCTGTAGCACATGAGCGCAGGCGTGGCTGCCTCGTTTATGGTGGTTGATGTATACATCTAGGACCAACAGAAGTAGGCATGACGACGCAATCAGTTGTGCAACGTAAACAAACAAGCATTTCTTCCAAGCTGATTGGCGTTTTATCACAGATTCATCCAAGAGCGAACACTCAATAGCTCGAGAGAGCTGCTGTTCAGCGATCTTTGCCTCGCTCGAGTCTGCTTTCTCCCAAACCTTATCTGAAGGGTCAAAAAAGGCACTCTGTGCAGCAGCCTTTTCCTGCTCCTCAGGAGAGTGCGCATCCCAGAATACTTGGCGTTGATAGACGCTTGTGATCTTGCCCGTGCTCACCAACAAATCAAGCGCGCGCCACAGCTGTCTTTTGGAGATCTTGCTTTTGCTGACCTTGAGCAGAAGTTCGTCTAATGTGCCTTTGACCTTCTTCTGTTCGATTGCGACTTGCCGAATATCAAGCATCTCGGAGACGCCGGACGCCCAATCTGCCCACCCTTCCGTCGTGTCGTAGCGCGGATGAGAGAGCACAAACCCGCCAAGATAGTCAATAACTTTGTCTGACATGAACTCGCGGAACGTGGCGATGCGCTCGTTCAAAAAGCGAGCCTGTGGGCACTTCGCTTCATGGTACAGCACTGCAGACGAATAAAACCCGTCCCAATCTTCGAAATTGAATTGAGCGGGCACTTCTTGCGCTTCTTTGCAGCTCATTGTCCAATTATTGTGTGTGGATGGTTGGTGTAAATGCTTATGAGCGTAGAACTCCCTTTGATAAGCTGTCCGGCGCGTGCCCAGGTGATTCTAAAATGGGAGTTTTGCTGCGTAATGACGTCATAAAGTGCCGTTCGGCTCGAAAAGCACAAGCCCTCATTTATGGTTCGGCCGATACGCACACTGGTTACGACGTTGTACTAGGCGTCTCCTACCTAGGAATTTATGGAGGCCTGATAATGCTTCTTATATACAAGGTTCCCTGCTATATAGGAGTCTTTGATTCCTGACGTCTGTCCAAGGCTTAGATCTAGGAACGCCACAGCGGGCCTCTCTGGTCAGCACTTGGCATCCAATGGTGCTCACATTTCTCATTCACTTAGGTATAGACACGCAGTACAGAATACGCTCAACTGTTGTCACAGTTACGTTTGTCCGGCATGAGATCGTTGAGATACTAACTAGTTCTTTCAGCTGGTTCTAAGCACTGCTAAACAAATGAGACCTTCCAGACTGGCCACGGCCAGTCTTAAGATCCCCTAACCTTACAATTCTCGCAGTCAACACAAGTATTATTTGGCCTCATAACTCTGATCACACACTACCAATTTCTCAATGATAACCAAATATTTCCCGCCTATTTGCGCCATAGGCCAAATCTGTACGACTGGAGTTCTCTTCTCTCATTTTTAAAACCCGCTTGTGTGGACGCACTGCACTGCCCGCTTTGGACTGCCTCATTGCTTACGTGCTCCACACGTAGAGACAGCCTTAAGCCAGTATGTTTGGATGGTACGCGTACGGCGTTGGCGCTGAGCCATTCGTCGTGTCGGCCGTTGCAACGTACATGCCGCTGCTTTTAGAGGAGCTTGCTCGTGAAAATGCCGTGTGGGTTGTTGACAAACGCACGCCATGTCATGACGTAGGGGACGCGCCTGGTCTCATGCCTGTGCCAATTGCTCCAGAGCGATGTGTGTTGCGCTTGGGGTGGAGCTGGATAGATACTTCCAGTTTACCTCTATATACATTTTCATTGAGTGTTCTTGTGCAGACACTGCTTGTCGTGTCGATTAGTGGCATCGCCGATCGAGGCGCACATCGCAAGTTCTTGCTCGTGAGCTTCGCCATTTTAGGTGCAATGTGCACCATTGCTTTGGGATATACGGGAAGACACCACTACTATGTGGCAGCTGTCCTTGCAGTGATTGGAAACGCGAGCTTTGGCGCCGTGAGCGTCTGTGGCAATGCGTTCTTGCCCCGCATCGTTGCTGCAGAGTGCCGCCGGCTTATTAGATTGCGCAAAACCGCATCAGAGCGTTTTCAGGGAGCATTCACTCCTCCGCAGTCTGATGGTCTCAACGCTGTTGAGGCGGCGCGCGTTAGCGCGCGGGTGTCTGGCAAGGGGATGGCCATTGGCTACACAGCAGCCCTGTTCGTCCAGTTGGGAACTATGCTCATGCTGTCCATCAGCGCATGGCGATCTGGCCGTGACACGTCTACAGCACGTCTACAAACTGTGATCATGCTCATCGGGTGGTGGTGGTTGGCTTGGCAAATCCCCGTTATTTTGTATCTGCAACCACTTGATCCGGAAGATGAGGAGGAGTCAGCGGAAACCGAGAAGCCATCCTTCTTGGCACAAGTTGGCTACGGCTGGTCACAGTTGTGGGCCACGATTCTACGCGCACGCGAGTTGAAGGACATATGCACGTTCTTGGTAGGCTGGTTCCTGCTAAGCGATGCTGTCACGACGATCAATTCTACTGCAGTGCTTTTCGCGCGGGCCAATTTGGGCATGGGGACCCCAGCTCTCGCGCTCATTGGGCTTGTCACTGTCCTGTTCGCAATTGCTGGCTCGCTTTTGTACGGTGGCCGCCACAATCAGAAGAGCTCGCTAGTCTCAATAGCCTTGTTTGGCCTAGTGATTCCGGCGTACGGCATTCTCGGGTTCCTGCAGCCGTGGCTCGGGCTCAAGCATCAGTGGGAAATCTTTATACTGGCTGCGTGGTACGGCGTTACGCTAGGAGCCCTCAATGCGGCGACAAGGTCGCTCTATGCAATTCTGATTCCTGAAGGCCACGAGGCTATGTTCTTTGCTCTATACTCTGTCACTGACAAGGGCTCGTCTGTGTTGGGCCCCACGATCACAGGTCTCATCACTGACCGCACGCACAATATTCGCTACACATTCTACTTTCTACTTGGCATGATGACGCTGGCTGCTTACGTGTTTTCTAACGTGGACTTTGAGCGCGGGCAGCGCGAGGCGATTGCCGAGTCGGAGTCGGCAGCAAACGCGCAACGAAACCCAATTGACAGCACGCGGCACGAGCCTGTGCCTTCGGATGATACTGCTGACCCACGTTTCTCGCCATAGTGGGCCAAATCTCAATCCTAACCACAGAAACAAGATACTGCTAACTAGCGTAGCAGCGGTGGGGTCTCTCGCAAGGAGGCCCCTTTCGTACCACAACGCTCGCTGCGCTCTCGAACACGCTGGCAATACATTGCGTACCTTCTGGTCTGGAAGCTTTAAGCGAATTACCTGTGCACAACCCATAATGCCTAAAGCGAAAAACGTTGGGGAGACCATTCCCGAGATTCTCATTGAGAGCTCGAACTTTGACCATGATGAACTGCATCGACTGTTGACGCGATTTATGAAGCTCGATACGGACTCGAGCGGCACAATAGAGAAAGAGGAGTTTCTCGCCATACCGGCCATTCAGAGTAACCCTTTGGCTGCACGGCTCGTCGAGCTCTTTGACGCGGATGGAAACGGTAACGTCGATTTTGGCGAATTCATTAGCTCTCTATCCATTTTCTCGTCCCGCGGTAAACGGGATGAAAAGCTGAAGTTCGCTTTCAACGTGTTTGACATTGATGGAGACGGGTTCCTGTCTAACGGGGAGTTGTTTATTGTGTTGAAGATGATGGTTGGCGATAACTTGCAAAATGCGCAGCTGCAGCAGATCGTGGACAGAACCATCATCGAAGCGGATTCTTCGAGCTCTGGTGCACTAAGCTTTGCTGATTTCAAGCGCGTTGTTGACGGAAGCGCCATTGCAGAGAGCCTCACGCTTGATTCCTTCTGACCGTGCGCGTGCCGCATACCATATTTATCACTGCTCAAAGGCAATTGACGATATTGCCCTGCATTTCAAAGACCACGCATGGTGTACTCAAATTCTGAACAGCCCAAATGATGAGCGGCGTCCGTATACCACTGCTAACTACCCAAGACAAATTCTTCTTCCCTTCAAGAATGTATATCAGAAAAAATAGAAACCCCTAGAGAGTGAAGAGCCATAAGATATATAGGCCTTTGAGAACGAAGCCACGAGTTGAGATGTAAAAAGTTGGGATTTAAAAGCCCCAGCCAGAGTAGCTAATGCTGAAACCTGTCTCGTATAAAGTCGCTCGGCCTGGTGAGAACCGCAAAATCACGGATTCCCGCTTGCTTCACACTAAGACTATCTAAAACCACATACTGTTTGAGCGCTTGAGGACGGCGGTTGGCGGTGAGTGGGAATCTTTTTTCTTTGCCTCTTAAGGCGCTCGCGTTCTTTGGGACGCGTCTCCCCGGGAGCACAGAAGCAGGTGGTAGGCACTAGCGTAAGACACATTATGTACAAGGGTAGTGTGCCTTTTTTTTTGAGGCGGGCCTGCAGATTAGCCCTGCCTGAACATGGCGCCACCAAAGAACTGGCGCATTATATCGTCATTGAAGCCCCCAAAGCCTCCCCCACCGCCAAAACCACCGCTGCCGTGGTTTCCACTGCGTTGGGCGTCATAGTCTTGCCGTTGATCGTCGTTGCTCAGCACCTCGTAAGCTTCATTGATCTCCTGCATTTTCGCCATGACCTCATCCTCTGACATGTCTGAGCCTTTGTACTTGTCAGGGTGGTACTGTTTGCTGAGTTGGCGATATGCTCGGCGAATCTCGCGCTTGTCGGCTGTGGGCTCAACACCGAGCACCTTGTATAAATCCTTGGTCGGCTGCTGCTGCGGGCTACGCGGGCGCTGCTGTTCTACAATGATCTCGTCGTGGAGCTGACTAGCGAGCTGCGCAACATCAGAGCCGGGTTGGTCGCGCAAAATGGCCGTCACAAGGTTCAAAGCCTCATGAACACTGCCGCTCTGCCGCTCAAGATGTGCCTGGACAAGCATGGCCGGCGCAAAGTGCTCATCAATGTCGCGGACCTGGGCGCATACCTTTGCTGCGCGATCCCACTGCGAGCGCAACGCGAGCCCGTGGCAGCGGTTGCGGCGCAAATTCTCCACAAGCGCGCCATCGCGCTCATCTTCACAAGTAATCGCGTATTCATCAAGCAAGGAAGCAGCTGTCTTCGCGACTTCGCCAATGCGTATCTTGAGCGGAGGCTCGGAAACCTTCTTCTGGAGTTGGCGCAGTTGTTTCGAGGCCTTTTTACAAGCAACAGCCTCGTCGTCGTATGAGACGCAGCGGCGCAGCATCTGCATGGCCTGCGCCTGCTGATCGAGTAGCACGAACGTACCAACAGCCACTTGCGCTGCTGTCTGACTATCACTTGGGTCAACCTGTACTACAAGCGTGAGGTCTGCGAGTGCCTCTATAACGGAACCGCGTTTGAAGTAACACTCTGCGCGTCGCTTCAGCTCATCAATAGATTTCGGTGCCAGTGCCACTAATTGCCCATACAGAGAGCAGTCGTCCTCCGGCGGCACCTCCTTCGCAAGTGCTCGATACTCAGCTGCCTTCTCGGCCAATTCGCCGCAGCGGGGGTGGGTGCACGTGGCACAAGCTTCGAGGGCTTTGTCGATGTGACCGAGGCGAAGGTGCGTGGCCGCTAGGTGGTATTGTGCTGGCTGGAACGAGGGGTCTGCAGCGAGCGTGCGTCGTAGATCCCCAAGCGCTTGCGTGTCGTGCCCTTGTGCGAGTTGCTCGGATGCACGCTTGAAAAAGTCGGCGGCGCCAAGCTCTCCTTTATCCTTTGCTAGCACGCCGACCAGCAGCGGCAGCAAATATAGCAGGTTCATTTGTTGTGGTCCCGCAACCGTGGAGTAAACGCTCAGGGCGAGGACGAGTGTCCACCCTGGCCTTAATGCATGAGCGGTGAAATACACGTGATGTCGCCGTTAGCGTTTAGCCAGACGCTCAGTGAAAGCTAATCTTGCGACTCTCGAAAGTACGAGAGCGCTTCTTTTCATGGTGCCATGCGCGAGCTCTCACATTCAAGTCTACAATATATACACAAATATTCAACACATCGGTAGTCTAGTCTAGCGTCTCCGTCGCCTCTATGAGTCGCTCCGCAGTGAAGGCCGTGTTACCTGAGTTGAACTCACGCAAGAGCCGTATTTTCTCGGCACCGTATTTGCTGGATACCTCAGCCGCGTAGAAACGTTGCAGATTGAGCGTCAAGAATACGGCGGCATCTAGTGGTACCTCGTTATTCTGCACAACCGTGTTCGTCAGCACAGTTCCCTTATCGCCCGCGAGGTCTGTGTGCATCATGAACGTTGTGTGCGGATGCGCGTACTCGTTGTGCAGTTTGTACTCGGCGAGCGACGTGAACAAACAATGTATGGTGTTGCTAGCCACAAAGGACCACTGCACATAGTGGAGCTCAACACCATGGGTTTTATGAGGCAGTGGGAGCACAAATGTTGGCATTTTGCGCGCGTTAATATAAAGGCGTGAGAAGACATTGGCGTCCATAGCCCCGCAGATCTCGTTCGTCTTTCCAACAAACCGTGCCTTCCACAGCATTTCAATCTCTTGCCGGTTGTGATTACGCAGCTTTTCTACATCCACATAGGTATCGAGGTTCATAAGCTTCGGCTTTCCATCTACAGCAGAGGCAACACGCCTCGCTGTTTCGGACAAGTTTTCTGGTTTACCAGCGTCGGTGTCACTGACATCTGCAGATGCCGTCTTCGCAGCCGCATGCTTGCGGAACAGCTGCGCCTGCTCCACAAGATCTGCGACATCTGACTTACGCACAGCATCGCTCTTGTCCTTTGACTGCTCCAGCAAAGTGTTGACGGTCACACCTTGTGCTCTAGCTTTCTCCGCGAGCTTCTCAGCATAGCGGTCATGCACACTAGAGTAAGGGCGGGTACGAGAAAGCACGCGCAGAGCGCCTGCACTCCGCCAGAACCGTGGCAGCGCGCCGTACCGGAACATGGCTCCTGCTGCTAACAGTGGATTTCGAAATCTGGCTGTCTGGCACGAACACGATACTGTTAAATGATATATTTCTCCATGATACAGCTAGCGAAAGCTTACTCAGGAGAAGGTAGGTTCGCGCTGCCACGCGCTGCGATGTACGGGCGAATGGTTACACGGTGCTGCTATCATCGTGTCCCGGTCATGTGCCTAGCCCACTGAGCAGCCCAATTACGTGCGCGTGAATTGGCTGACCGCGCTGGTCTCTAAACCTTAACCCCACACACAAACTCATTCGAGCTTTTTGTGCAATGATGCTGCGCCGTGTGCTTTCTCCAGGACAGCTGCGGACCACCCGCGCGTCGTCACTCATATTTCCGACGCTCCGGACCACCTCCATGGTCCCACGGCGCTTTGCAGCGACGGACCGCATCACGACGGCTCGCGAGCAGGACATTTTGGTCGAGCAGCGCAAGAACCGGCCGATGAGCCCGCATCTTGAGATCTACCAGCCGCAGCTGACGTGGTACTTGTCGGGTCTCCATCGCATCACGGGTGTCGCGCTGGCATTCGGCTTCTACGGCGGCGTGTGTCTGTACGCGGTCGGTCCGCTTGTTGGCCTTCCGTTCACATTTAGCGGTCTCGCTGCGTGGTGGGGCACGGCGCCATTCGCGCTGAAACTGCTTGCCAAGACGGCCGTAGCATTCCCTTTCACGTTCCACTCGTGGAACGGCGTGAGACATCTCATTTGGGATACAGGCAGAGAGCTTACGCTGAAGGGCGTCTACACGACCGGTTACATTGTGCTTGGTCTCTCCGCGCTCACGGCGCTCGGGCTCGCATTCCTATAGATATTTAAAATGCTTTTCGGAAGGCATGACCCTCCCAGCTGAGACTCTAAATCTGGCATATTGCGATCGTAGGAAGCTTTGTAAATCTGGAAATACAATCAGTGACTCGGTGGCGGCCTTTCTAGTGTTTTGCCAGTACGAATAATGAGCGTATGAGGAGCGGCCTGCGACGCTAGACCATAAACGCTGCTTTCTTGGGCAGCCACACTGTTTATATTCACCTTAGTTAGCACTCCATTGCAGCTTTTATCATTTCAGAGACCTCCATAATGTACAATCAGCGAGACTCGTTTGCAAGAGGGTCGCAAACTACGCCTTTAAGAAAGTGCTATCGCAAGGCGCGCCCTCACTCGCCTCTTTACTTTGCGCCGCGTGGCACCATCATTGCCTTCCAAAGCCTTTTGTTGACGTAGGCATCACGCTCGTTCTATTTGATCGCTTGTGGAGCTACTATTTCACGCGAGGCTCAGCCAATAGCGATGCCCTCACAACCGGCTGTTAAATGTTCATGTTCGGCTACGCACTTATTTATGGGTGTTTCAACTATCAGTAAATCATCTTGTGCTTCTTTTCCGGACAAAATTGCTTGTGTGCGCTGAAGTATTGCATTTCGTATATTTCCTTTCTTATTTTTTTGCAGCATTCGTTCGCGGTGTCCTCCTGCAGCAAGTTGCAGCGCTACATTGTTGCCCTTAACTGTTGAGATAAGATGTCGTAACTCTCGTGCCGCTTGAGTACGTGGTTCCGAGATGAAGCATCACTGATAACAATAACGCTCTCCGCGGCTTCCGAAAACATAGTTTATATACAATTGCGCGTAGATACGCAGCTGAAACCCCGAAGTAACCTGCTATTCCTGGGTTGGGTTTCGCAGGCAGTCAGTCGCCCAGCTCGAGTCATCATCACCCAAATGGCCCGTTTTAGAATTTTGCTACAACAGTGAGTAGCTATTTTTGCCAGGGTTTGTCACTGATTATGTACGAAGATCCCTTGTCGAGGGCAAGGGCCCACACCGGTTCCGTCACGGCTCGCACATGTGATCGCGAGCCTAACTCTCACACAGCAGGTCTTTTCTTATTTGACGGGTCTCGCGCAGACATTGGTCCGAGGGACGTTCGTATCCACTCCTCCGCTCACATTTCGCGAAGCCCGCTACCGACTATGCCACCCCCTTCGCGGGAAGTAGGTCGCAACGGGCTGTCCGGGACACAACCAAGACCCCAGTCTCATAAGCCAACGGCAGTAGCCGCGAAGAGCACCGGCGCCGCTCCGCGTCAGACATCTCCACCCACTACCCGTCCCAAGGCGGCTGCCACTACCACTGTACATAGTGCTGCTAACGGCTCGATGGCAAATGGCTCTGCGCCTTCCACCGCCTCTTCAAGCAGCCCCGTTTCGAGCAGCAGTGGTACCACACCCCCCGTAGCTCAAGCATCAAAAGCTGCTGCAACGGCTGCCACTAACTCTGGTCAATCACCGCAATGGATCATGCGCGCGCGCTACAAGCAGCAGATGGTTCCCCCAAGAACCTGGCGTCAGCAGGAGGACCGCCGCATCCAGCTGGAGGCTGCATCGCAGCAGCGTATTGCCCGATATAATCCATCTAAAGGCGCAGCTGCCGCAGCGGCAGCAGTTGGTCGCTCGAAGGTGAACTCACAGCAACTGAGCGCGCCATCGTCTAAGGGAAGTGGCCAGGCGCCGCCGGTCGCGAGTCCAAACCGCAGGTTTAGTGATGCGACGCCGTACCCGATGACAAGCCGCTCTTCCGCACCTTCATCGCGACGAACGTCTGTATCTTCAGTGCCTGGTGCCCAAGGATTGCACTCGGTCAGCGCCGGCAATGCGCCAGCAGCTAACTCACTTGAGGCTGCACGCTGCGTCATTCGCAACTCACAGCGCCCCACGCAGACCTACACAGGAGCTCCTTCAGGTGACGATAAGCAGCAGGCGCGCGACGAGGCTGTCGCAACGTCATCACCATCCAATGACTCGAGACATGACGCGAGGCGACCAAGCATTCCACGGCGTGGATCGTCACAGCTTTCTGTGTCTTCGCAGCTCTCTCTTTCGCGCGTCGCCGCAACCCAGGCCACGCAGTCGCCGCGAAGACGCGAATCCTCCGACTCGGGCGTAAGCTCGACGAGCTCAGTGACGGCACCGCCGTGGACAGTTAGCTCGCGAGAAGAGGGTCCTGGCGCGAAAGGTGACTCCACAGCTCCTTCTCCCACCTCTGGTACTATGCGACCGCGTGTAGGCCGTGCGGGATCTTCAACCTCTGTCTCCATGCGAGGGCTTCCGTCGCCGTCCTCCGTGACAGGGTCGAACGGGACTACGCCCAGCAATGGGCGCAACACCTCCAGAAAGGCACAACAATTCGGCGGTGTACCCGCGGCAGACGGCTCTACTCGATCAGTGACAGCAACGGCGGCGGCTCGCGCTAGCTCCGCAACACCGATAGAAGTTGCACCGCGCGAGCCGCTACCATCAAAATTCGTCTCCACGCTAACGCAAGCGCTCAAAAGAGAGATGAATGAGCGCCAAAGCACGCGGCAGGCCGAGGAACAGGCGCTCGATACGCAGGCCAGCGAGCTCGAAAAAATGGTAGGCAATCTCGCAAGCTCAGCGAGTTTCCGCAGTGTTGCCAGCGCCAAGAGCGATGGTAGCGCCGGGAGCTCTCATCCAGGTTCAATTCCGCTGCAAGCGGCGCGCAGCACGAGCAGCGCGGGGAAGCGGCTCTCGCAGCCACCTTTGAACCTTGACAAGGAAAAGGAGAAGGAGAAGGAGAAGGCCAATGCGCTGAGCGCGGCCTTGGCTGCAGGGGGCAAAGCCGAGTCGGAGATGGCGAGAATACACATGCAGGTGAATCTAGCGGTGCAAGATGCGTTGCAGACGGCGTCCCGGCGAGAGCTAATGAAACGCTATAGGCCGACGTCACATTGGTCGGCGCCGGCGCGGCCTACTCGGCGCCCCCAGCTCAAGCGCCTCACCACAACTGATAGTAATATGTCTTCGCAAACCAACGATAGTTCTATTCCTGGTGGGGGATCTCAGCCCTTGAAGTCGTGGCGTTTGCTGCCTGAAGCTGAGGATTCTGGAGACTCTGAGCCTTCCACCCCTATGACTCCATCCTCCTCTGTACAGAGCTTTGGGTCCGTGCCAATGCATGGTGCGGCCGACTTCACGTCGTCCACATCGTCTCTCCCATCGCTCGTACACTCTCAGCAGTCGCAACCACAAGCGTCTCCCGTCCAGTCATCTTCCTCGCCAGTGAAGTCGGATGTGCCAAGGTGGAAGTCGTGGACCCAGAGCGTACTCAGCCGCCAGCGCGGTGGGCCGAAACGAGCGAGTACCAGCAAGAACGTCGGCGGTGCATCTCCAGCGTCGACTTCGCCAACTGCGCTCCCTGTTCCATCACCAGGTGCAGTGAAGCCGGCGGGCGTGACTCCAGCTACATATATGGCGCCTGGGCTCTCAGTCCAGCCGCCTACGACAGCACCACGCCAGGAGCCAATGCTTCACACACTGCGTGGTCGCAGTATGCGCAATAAACGCTTCAACGAGGACAAACCTTGGAAGAACCACCAGGACCTGAACTTCTTGAGTGAGGCCGAACGCAAGCGGTACGAAAAGCTGTGGGCCGCGAATCGATGCTCTCATCTACCGTTTTTGTTCATTAATCCCGAGTTTGAGGGTCTTTGGCATGCTGCCGTCTCGCGGCGCTTCCCGCATTTGTACAAGAAAGACGGCGATCAAAGCAGCACCAAAACTTCGGACAGTAATGGCAGTTCGCACCTCTCAGCTTCGCCCTCTCGCCCTTTGAGCCACCATTGGGAGCTGGATCATTCAGATCATGCGAGCCATCGGAGCAAGAAAAGAAGCAAGACTGCTGGAGTGATTCCAGGCTCAGACTCTGTAGACGCTACAGAATCAGCGGGAGGCTCGTACAGAGAAGGATCGTCCGGAGCAAGGTCGCAGCGCGGCAACCTCGACTTTGTCAGTGTTGAGCGTTATGAAGACATGATCAACGCTGCAAATTCAGGCAACGACAAGACGGACAGCTACACTCCTGATCGCGAAATCAGCCCTGTAAGTGTCATTGACATGGACGAGAAGGATGCAGAAGAGGTACAAACTGAGCAGCAAAAGCAACTTGACAGCTTGCAAAACATTGCTGGCGGCATCGAGAGCGATGTTGAGAAGCAGAGCGACGATGTGCATGGGTATGTTGTGAGCCGTCTATGGCGCCGGTCTAAGCTCCCCGATGAAACGCTGGCCGAGATCTGGGATCTTGTGGATATGAACCGCGACGGGACCCTAGACCGCAGTAGTTTTGTCGTCGGCATGTGGCTCTGCGATCAGTGTCTGTATGGGCGTAAGTTACCGGCGCGCGTGCCATACGAAGTGTGGCAGAGTGTAGGTAAGCTCCATCTGAAAGTGCGGTTCAAGCAACGGAAGTCGAAGGTGTGGTACATGAGCCAACTCCCTAATTTCATGGGCTCTGCTGTGGGCCACACTATGCATGGTGGCCGTCAAGCAGTTAAGAAAGTCGTGCAGACTGCGACGAGCTAGCTGCGGGTCACCATATTTATTTCATCATATTCCAAAGTGGATGTCTCCATTTTCTTATCATAGAAGCGGTGGCCGGCACTAATACACTTACTCGGCCAGGCCATCGTCTCCAGCATATATATATGTTTGTTAATTGAAATAAGCGCCTTGTACTAACCAAAACATAAATATCAGTTCAAAGCGTCTATCATGACCGCTCGAATTCTACTTTGCACACACGATTCATGAGGTACTGTCCATTTATACTCGCAACCGCCTCATGAGCGGCAATCACGCTTGAGAGGGTCACGTAGCCGTATCCTTTGGGTGTGCCCGAAGCATCACGTACGACCTCAACTTTCAAAACGCGTCCAAATCGCCCAAACGGAAGCGCTAATGCTTCCTCACTCACTAGCTCTGGGTCCAGATTGCCCACAAAGATCCGCTGTGGTACTACAGACTCTGCTGTGGTCTGAGCGCGTTGCGCCCGATTTACCTTTAGGGAACGTCCAAATAGCTTTAGATGAGTATCCTTGAGAATCTTGAAGACATAATCTGCGTCGCTCTCGGCTGCAAACGTAGCAAATCCGTATCCCTGGTGCTTCCGCGTTACCTTGCTCTTTGGCATCTGCACGCTAGCGACGGGTGACAGCTGCAGCATCAACTCGAAGAGCAGAGGCTCATCGACCTCGGGCGCTAAGTTCCCGAGATACAATTGAGACATGCAGTAGAGCTAACGACTAGCCAAAAACTAGCGGTTACCGCTTCCAAGTCTTTATGCTCGACCGGGGGCACCTGCTGCGCTATTCAGGCTTAGCCTAAGTCTTTCCATACAGGATGCATGTGACTTTTGACGGCGGGCAGCTAGCAGCTGCGCGAACGAGTACTGGTTGAAGCCTACCACCGTGTGCGTCCTTTCCGCAACTGAACGCGACGAGCGAGCAGCTTTGGAGCGATAACCTCGAATCGTTGCTCAGACTTGCGTATTTAGAGCTGCGAAAATGATCAAAAATAAGAAGTTGCCTTAGTTTTTTATAATACCTATGAATAAGATCGCTCAACATAGGTGAAATCTAGATAAAGAGGACGAGAAAAATTACAGGGTGTGTCTGAGTTTACATAGGACATTCGTGGCTTGCTTTGATACAATCACAGGGCATGATTCCACCCGCAGCTCCGCGTTCCAGGGCTACAGGCAGTCCTGTGACACTATCGATTGCTCTCGTGCTCAGAGTGTTCTTTTACGCTTTCGGCATTGACTAATAGAGGCCTTGATTCCAGCTGATGGACAATTTTATGATCGCTCAGCTCCTTCTCGAGCCATTCATTGTACCATCCGGCGTGCTGGGGACTGTCTTCAGGGGCGACAACAGTGGCACTGCGGCACTGCGAGCTGGCATAAGAGTTACGAATCCTCTCTATCATGTGGCCAGCAGCGGTTTCCGTGAACCCCTCTTCCCAATTTGAGCCATACGGGTTCAGGGCGAAGCCCAGCGCAAACTCACCCTGAGAGATCTCACATACTTTGCCTTTCTGCCACTGCCAGGACAAGCAGAGGTCACTCAGCTCGCACGCGCGAGTACAATCCGCCTCTACATTCACTGGGTCGAGTTTGGTTTCGCCGTCCCAGACGTCCGACGAGCCGCCGTCGTACGTAATAGCTCTTAGTGGCATGTTCGGCTTTCTGAAATGCCAGCCAGGGCGTCTTGCAGAAAGAAAGGGATCGACGAAGTCGTCAAAGAAGTCAGCATAAGTTAACGGTTCTGTGGAGCCCTTTGCGGCCTTTCGCAACAATGCAATGCGCTCCCACTCGAACAGCTCCTGGATCTCCCAAGAAGTGATGTGGTGGAAGCTACCAACCGGAGTGCACCACATGTTCGGGTCCAAACGCGTGATCCCTTTTGGGTTTCCTTGGAACATCCCGTTTTCTTCAATCTCGAGATTTGCTTCAGGGCGGTTGCTTGTCAAGCGCTCATATTCGTAGGCAACAATGCTATCGCCGCAGCAGTCTGGGACGGCGCGCTGACAGGCATCGTCAATGAGTTCCGCGTGCCACGCTGTATCACTCGGTTCGCGAAACATGGCACGCATGGCACCGCGGCTGAGTAAAATACCAGAGCCTCCGTGCGCGAAAACAGGATTGGCGCCCACCCCGTGTCCAATGTACCAAATTTCGTCCGGATTGCGGTCCTTTGTAGCAGCAGCGATTGTCGTAGTTGGAATGTACGTGTCACCATCAATCATGAGGTACCAGGGCATTGTGCCGCGCGTCAGCTGCCAGGCGTGAGCGAAGGCTGGAATATTCTTGTAACGGTCTAACTCCCATCCACCTCTACCTTCGCCAATTTTAAGCTTCACTGGTCCCCAGCCCCAATGCTCGTCAGTATTAGTGCGCCGCACGCGGTAGCCAAGCAGCTGGTCGGAATTCAAAGCCCACGTCGGGAGGTATTGAAGGGCGTCGATGACCTCATGGCCGTTGATCATGGCTCCCATGTCTGAGTAGATTGCGTGATTTGGAAACCGCTTCAGTGATGTATCAAAATGAACGGGGATGCGGTTCCACATCGTCTCGGCTCCGGTTTTCAGTAGTACGAATACATTGCGAGCTGCCTCATGTAAAACCTCATCTGCATGGGCATCTGGGTGCAATGAGAGCTCTGGGTCTTCCCAGACATTCGATGTTCCGTAAATTACTCTTTGATCTGCCGACGGAAAAGCATTTGCGCGTGGGGGAGGCAGTTTCTGTGAGAGCAGATCCAGCGAAATCTTGTAGGGCGATTCAGGCAGGCGCATGAGGGCTACCGAGCCGATTAGCACGGCAAGAAACGCGACCAACACGAACGCCTGTTTCCAACGCATGAGGCTTATTGTTACGCGCGGCACGGATAGTAGGCTCACTCCTTGTTCAATAAATCTAAAACACTTTGGGCACAATACCCGTACCCCATAGCGACTTTTTGCCGAAGCGCGTATCTCCATGCGTCACTCGCCAGGTGCGTCACTCGCCAGATACGTGATAGCATGAAAAAAAGCCAAAAATAACTAAGGGTCAGCGCCGTTCGCTGCTCACATCTGACCGGTTGGCGAAAAAATGGCGAGCCGACGATCGTCAGCAGGTCGTAAGTCTTCAGCAGGATCAAAAACTTAATGTGAATGAAAAAAGTAACTACAGCACCTTCTGTTCTCGTATGGTCTCCCACTACAATACTTGGTAAGGCCCTCAGGTGTTTAAATAGGACTGATCGGACGGGAAGTCTTGTATTCACCTGGGTTTGGCCGCAGCTATGAGATCATATAAAATGTAGAACTATGAAGAGAGGAAAGCAAAACTAGGGTCTAGCTTTTATGATGTTGTGTGAGCGCTAGCATGAAAGGTTGAGGTGTTTTGCATCATCAGTGGGTGCATGGAAGCGATGTGCAGAGAGAACTCGTTGTAGATGACTTGATGGATACCGCTGTATAGACATCTGTATCTGTAGGATTTCGATAAAAGGCATTCCCAAGCAGTGATTTTAGCAAAAAAGAAGTCGTCTTTACGTGAAGCGAGTCGAGTCAGTGGTAACGTCCGGATGCTGATCATTGGCAGCCTCCAGTTCGTACCAGCTGTGTATCTCCCCACCTCGCCTCGCAGCCATTAACCACACTCCTGTATCCCAGCGGAAATGTCGAATCCAAGCGAATGTCGAATCCAAGCGAATGTCGAATCCAAGCGAATGCCGAATCCAAGCGAGATTAATGGCGGCAGTGCAGTCGCAATGATCGGCAAAGACTGCGTGGACAATTGCTAGTGAGTAATTCGGGCTATGAAGTGTTGGTGCAAGCCTTTATGCTCGATCAAGGACACCTGTTGCGCTATTCAGACTTGGCCTGAGTTTCTCTATAGGATGCATGTGGCCTTTGACGGCTGGCGGCCAGCTGCGCGAACGAGTGCTGCTTGAATCTTACCACCGGGCGTCATTTTCGCAAAGAAGCGCGAAGGGCGAGCAACTTTAGAGCGCCAATTTCGAATCACCGGTCAGACTCGCGTTTTTAGGGCTGCGGAAGTGATCAAATATAAGGAAGATGACAGACTTTATAATAACATTGCTCGACATAGGCAAAATTTGGATACAAAAAGACGAGACAAATTACAGGGTGTGTGTGTCTGAGTTTCCATAGGACATTCGCGGCTTGCTGTGATAGGATTATAAGCCGTGATTTTATCCATGCATGTTCTAGGGAGAGGATAGGCATCTCTGTGACCTTAGTGACTGGCACTGTGCTCAGCGTATTCTTTTATACTTTCATCACTGACGAACAGAGGCCGTGATTCCAGTTGATGGATAGGTTCATGGTCGCTCAGCTCCTTATCGAGCCACTCATAGTACCATCCAGCGTGGTGAGGACTGTCTTCAGAGGCGGCATCGGTGGCACTGCGGCACGGCGAGCTGGCGTAAGAGTTATGAATTCTCTCTATCATATGTCCAGCAGCGGTTTCCGTGAACCCCTTTTCCCAAAATGGGCCATACGGGTTCAGGGCGAAGCCCAGCGAAAACTCACCCTGGGAGATCTGACACAGTTGGCCCTTTCGCCATTGCCAAGACAAGCACTGGTCACTCAGCTCGCACGCGCGAGTACAATCCGCCTCTGCATTCACTGGGTCAAGTTTAGTTTCGCCGTCCCAAAGGTCCGGCGAGTCCCCATCGTACGTAATAGCTCTCAATTTCGTGTTCGGAGTTCCCAAACGCCAACCCGGGCGTCTTGCAGAAATAAACGGCCCCACGAAGTCGTCGAAGAAGTCAGCATAAGTTAATGGTTCTGTGGAGCCTTTTGCGGCCTTTCGCGCCAATGTAATGCGCTCCCACTCGAACAGCTCCTGGACCTCCCAAGAAGAGAGGTGGTGAAGGCTACCCATCGGTGTGCACCACATGTTTGGGTCAAAACGCGTGATACCCTTCGAATTTCCCTGGAACATCCCATTTTCTTTAATCTCGAGGTTTGCTTCAGCGTTATTGTCTGTCAGGCGCTCATATTCGTAGGCAACAATGCTATCGCCGCAACAATCCGGAATGGCACGCTGACAGGCATTGTCAATGACCTCTGCATGCCACGCTGTATCACTCGGGTCGCGAAACATGGCACGCATGGCACCGCGGCTGAGTAAAATACCAGAGCCTCCGTACGCGAACACAGGATTGGCGCCCACTCCGTGTCCTAGGTATAAGATGTCGTCCGGGTTGCGGTCCTTTAGAGCAGCAACGATTGTTGAGGTCAGGATGTACGTGTCACCATCAATCATGAAGTACCAGGGCATTTCTCCGCGCGTCAGCTGCCAGGCGTGAGCGAAGGCTGGAATATTCTTGTAACGGTCTAACTCCCATCCACCTCTACCTTCGCCAATTTTAAGCTTCACTGGTCCCCAGCCCCAATGCTCGTCAGTATTAGTGCGCCGCACGCGGTAGCCAAGCAGCTGGTCGGAATTCAAAGCCCACGTCGGGAGGTATTGAAGGACGTCGATGACCTCGTGGCCATTGATCATGGCTCCCATATCCGAGTAAATTGCGTGATTTGGAAATCGCTTCAGTGATGTATCAAAATGAACGGGGACGCGATTCCACATCGTCTCGGCTCCGGTTTTCAATAGCACAAAAATATCGCGAACTGCCTCGTCCAAAACCTCATCTGCATGGACACCTGGGTGCAATGAGAGCTCTGGGTCTTCCCAGACATTTGACGTTCCGTAGATCACTCTTTGATCTGCCGATGGAAAGCCAATCTCGCGCGGAGGAGGCAGTTTCTGTGAGAGCATTTCCAGCGAAATCTTGTAAGGCGAATCAGTCAGGCGCAGGAGGGCCACCGAGCCGATTAGCACGGCAAGTAGCGCGACCGACACAAACGCCTGTTTCCAGCGCATGAGGCTTGTTGTTACGCGCGGTACAGATATTAGTATAGTAACACCCTTGTTAGATGAATCTGAAACACTTTGGGCGCAGTACCCGTACCCATGGCGATTTTTCCCGAAGCGCGCGTATATCTCCGTCACCCGTCGTCGCCCCTGCGCCAGATACGTGATATCATGAAAAAGCCAAAAACGACAGTAACAACAGCAACAAGGGGCAAGCGGAGTTCGTTGCTCACTCTGACCGGCTAGCCATAAAAAAACGAGCTCATAGGAGTCATTTTTCAGCAGGATCAAAGACCTGATGAAAAGGAAAAAAACTGCAGCACCTTCTGTTCTCGTATGGTCTCCCACTACAATACTTGGTAAGGCCCTCAGGTGTTTAAATAGGACTGATCGGACGGGAAGTCTTGTATTCACCTGGGTTTGGCCGCAGCTGTTGAATGACTTGGATTGTAGACCTATGAAGAGATAAGCAAAACTAAGGTCCAGCTTTTATGATGTTGTGTGAGCGCAAGCATAAAAGGTTGTAGGTGTTTTGCATCATCAGTGCGTGCGTGACATCGACGTGTAGGGAGAACTCGTGGAAACGACTTGATGGCTACCGCTGTATAGACATCTATAACTAGTAGGTGCCAGCGTGTCTTTATTCTAAAGGCGTTTTCAGGATCTCAAGGAAACGCGTTCCTACGCAATAATGTTAGCAAAAACTAGTCCTCTTTACGTGAGGCGGGTGAAGTCAGTGGTAACGTCCGCATGTTGAGCGTTGGCAGCCTCCAAGCTCGCACGAGCTGTACCCTACCCTGGGGCCTCAGTGGCTCGCCTCCCATCATCGCAGCAGCCATTAACCACACTCCTGTATCCACGCGGAAATGTCGAATCCAAGCGAGATTAATGGCGGCAGTGCAGTCGCAATGATCGGCAAAGACTGCGTGGCAATTGCTAGCGATCTACGGCTTGGGCTACAAAGTGTCGGCGTAAGCGGAGACTTCGAAAAGGTGTTCTCGTACGGCGGCGTCTTTGTCGCTCTCACTGGCCTTGCGACGGACATACAGACAGTCAGTACAGAACTGAGGAAGCGTACAAACCTATACGAGCTCCGCGAGGAGCGCTCGCTTGAGCCAGAGACGGCAGCACACCTTGTGTCGTCGATGCTCTACTCACGCCGCTTTGGGCCTTGGTTCGTCGGGCCCATTGTTGCTGGCCTCAACAGCAAAACGGGCGATCCTTACATCTGCACTTTCGACTCCATAGGCTCCATCGATGCGAGCAAAGACTTCGTGGTGTCCGGTACCGCCACAGACCAGCTGTATGGCATGGCCGAGTCGCTCTTTGAGCCCGAGCTTGGCCCGGATCAGCTGTTCGAGACAATTTCGCAGACGCTCATGACGGCGATGGACCGCGATGCGCTGAGCGGCTGGGGTGGCGTCGTCTATGTTATAGAGAAGAGTGGCAAGGTAACGAAGCGCTTGCTCAAGACTCGGCAGGACTGAGCTGCTACTAGGCAAAATATGTACAGGTTATATACAAGAGCTGCTTCCCTTTGATTTATGTGTAAGAAGAGGGCTCACGGAGAGAGAGATTGATGGTCAGCTCAGTGGTCGTCCTGTTCTAGCTGCTGCTGCTGCTGCAGCTGTTGCTGCCGCAAGTACATTTGCTGCTGCAAGCGCTGTTCGTCAATCTCCTCATCATTTTCGATAAGTTGCCATCTTGCCTCCACGCGCTTGCGTTTCTCAAGCGCTTTCGTAGCATGCTGTCGACGATCCTCCATACGCGCCTCGTGGCGACAAAGCCTAACAGCTTTTTCCAAATCAAAGCACTGTCCAGCTGCGCGCTGGAACAGGTTGGACGAGCGCTGACAGTCCTCAAGCGCAAGAATCAGGTCTTCACACTTCAATAGCGCCGCGCGGTTGCTCATTGTTTGCTGGAGGTATCGCGGCGCGAGCGAGCTTAGGTTAATTGGATGTTCACGCGATGAAGCCGTGCTACAAAAAGGTCCTAGTAAAAACTAGACTCAGCCCATTTTACTTAACGCAGCGAAAAAATCAGCTCAGGAACATCAAAACCTTAGTGGGTGCTGGGACCAGCCATTGATCACCCAACAACTAACATAGTCTACAATGTCATTAAGTTCAGTTCTCTCTCGCGGACTCGCCGTGAAGTCATTCGAACATGGAAGCACAATGCAGTCAGTCGGCTCTTAGCTGCACACGAACGTTTTTGGGAACGTAGCATGTCGGACCTCGTGGTTCCCGGCTTCCTGCTATTTGCTGACTTGCACGCTTATTGATATATAGCATCTCCAAAAATGAGCACCTGGTCCGCATCGCTGCGGGACTGGGCCTCTTTGGGCCTACCGTGGAAGCGCGATGCCCAGCGTAAAGCAGAAGAGGCAGCAGCTTTAGAGGAGGCAAGACGGCGTCGCCGCGCTCGCAACGAGCACAATTTTCGCGCAACGGGCCTGGTAGTTGTGGCATCAGGAGCCGCCGCAATGGTCAGTGCCCTCTTATGCCGCCGCTCAGTCGTTGCACGCCGCTATATTCCGAGACAGTTTAATCCAAACCACCTGCCTCCGCAGTTCAACCCGATGAAGGATGCCGCACGCGCAGTCGGTGATGCCACCTTATTATGCACCACGTTTTTTGCATTCGGCCTGTCTTCCGCATTCTGGTTGTTTGGTGTGAGCAATTTGCAGGAGTTTGGTCGCGCCATGGTTGCTACTTATGGCCCTCGAGGGCCGCCTGCGCCTGTTGACGCAGAGTCGCAGTTGGCTGAAGACGAGCTCAAAAAGTGGCTTTCCAAATAAAGCTGAGCTGACTGTACGTAAATTTATTCCACATTTGTCGGCGCAAGCGTTTAATATATCTTTTTTTTTTTGCGGGAAGGTTGGCCAGCGCCGTCCCCTTGTCAACGCTATCCGCTAGCGAGCCGGTCGTCGCCTCCGAACTTCCTGGCGCAATGTGAATCAAATAATACGACGACGAATCTGCTAGAAGTCAGCATCTTGCCCGTTCCTCGAAGCCTTGTTTGCTCACCTCGCGAGTCATATTGTATGGGGGTGTGCAGCTCAAGTGCATAAGCTTGCATGCAGACGCAGGGATTGGCCCTATGTGATTTCTTTTCCATTAGACTCGGATCTTGCACAAAGGACTTCTGCAGCCATGGCGTCGAAGTATTCACTGAACGGCTGCATGAACCTGAGACAGCCGAGCGACCCTTGGACTGGCGCTTTTACATGTTGACCACAACTCTGGGACCAGAACCCAATCGCCTGGACGTCTGAACCAGCTTTCCCTGCGAAGCAAAAAAACAATCCTGCTGCGCATTCTTGTAAGATTTGCTGCGAGCTACTGCGCCGATAGATCGTTATTACGGGTGAGTTTACCCGATTGCATTTAGCTCGGAGAACGCATGCACATTACTTTGTCAAGGCTGAAACGCTCAATGTAATTTAGGGAAATAGCAGATGGCAAGCTCTCAGAGCCTGCGCACATAGTTTTGCATTAGCGAAGAAGTTTTGGTAGAGCTTTGGACAACGCTGCTTAGACCGGCGGAAGCCGCTGTTTTTCGTTGTAGAGAATCTCTTTAGGTAGGGAACCGAGTGAAGTTCCGCTTATAAGTACGATCTGGGGTTAAGGAGAGAGATAACCTTTAGAGGCTGACGCACGATTGCAATCAGCGCTGCAGGGTAGTTTCGCATATTTCCAGCCAAGTGACCCTTATAAAAGCCGGACCACTAGAAAGAAATCTGACCCTGTACCCGCAACTGCGACCTCGAGTTTCGTCGATCAGTGTATACCTTGACACTTCAGAAAGCTTTAGTGGCCTCCGCCGTCTTCTTTCTTCCGTCTACAGTACATTCGCTCCGGATACACCTTTCGCTTCTTCTCCCTGAAATCAGTTGTAAACAACCAAAGAAACCGTTGAAATGGCTAACATCGCGGTTTTAACGTGGCTGTGCTTGGCAGCCTTAGTGCAGCCCTCTCACGCCTGGTGGTGGTTATGGAAGGGCCACCACCTTCAGCAAGGTCCCAGCCAGCAGTGCTCCGGGTGTTGCACGGCCGTGACCGCTGAATTCCCTTATCAGTTCAAGTTCATGCAGCTCACGTATACGACGCAGTACGACATCAGTCTTTCTGACTGTCCCGTAACAGCGTACATTTCAGCAACGCTCCCAGACTTTTCGGTTCAAACGGTCACTAGTGTGCTCAGCGCCGACTGTTGTGCTCCTACATCACCGAACCAGGGCCCGCCCGCAATCTTTACCGAGACCGTCCCCGTAACTGTCACTCAGCCGGGGTCCACCGTGACATTGCCTGGAACCACAGTCACGCAACCCGGTACGACCGTGACACAGCCGGGTTCCACAGTTACTCCTCCACCAGTTACTGTGACACAGCCGGGCTCCACCATCACTCCGCCGCCGCAAACTATTACTCAACTAACTACGGAGACGCTAAGTGGCCCTAATAGGGTCGTGACCTCCACAGAAACCGTTAGCCCTCCGCCTTCAACGGTGACTCTGCCGGCCACGACTGTGACACAGCCAGCTGGACCAGGATCAACTGTAACTGTCACGCAGCCAGCCGGCCCCGGTGCTACGGTCACTGTCACGCAACCTGCCGGCCCTGGTGCTACTGTCACTGTTACCCAGCCAGCAGGCCCGGGCTCGACCGTAACTGTCACTCAACCAGGTGCGCCTGGCCAAACAGTTACGGTTACGCAGCCGGGAAGCCCTGGCTCCACAGTCACAGTCACGCAGCCAGGCTCACCAGCCGCGCCTGCGAGTACTGTGACTGTGAGTATACCTCCATCATTGTGTCCGCAGCAAAGCGTATGTTTGCCTACAACCGTCACTGTCACGTCTAATAGCCCTTTTTTATCGTCAACTAGCCGGGTCGTTACACAGAGTGGCACCACTTCTTCTGGTCTCACTAGTAGCACACCCGGCCGGGCGCCTTCGCAGCCCTCGTCGACCTTTCCGTGCATCTCGCAGCTCCCTCAAGGGACTAGCGTCTTTGGCTCACCGGCACAATGTGCTTCTTACTGCCAACAAGCGCAGCAGCTGTACCAGCAGGCTTCATCCTCTGCCGGTCAACTCTGCCAAGAGCTTGTGCCTAACACCGTTGTTTACCAGTGCGAGCTGTGTCGTGAATTTTACGGTATTCCCACTATTGCGTCACTGGCTGGGCTGTCTCCGTCGGGAACTAGCCCCGCGACAGCGACGCTCTCAGCAGTAGTAACTGAAGTTGCGACAATATATGCAACTCTAGCAAGCTCGTGCGGTTACAGCTCACAAAGCATTAGCCTTTGTCTGCCGACTGGTGGCTCAACAAGTCCGGGAGTACCACCTTCGACGAGCAGCCCTGGAAGTCCACCAGCTAGCGTGTCGTCATCAACGACGCCAGCCACTGTCCCTCCGTCTACGAGCACACCACCGTCCAGTTCAGTCACGCCGCCGACGAGTCCTGCTTCAAGCACGCCTTCGAGCCCCAGCTCAAGTCCTGCTGCAAGTACGTCGAGTCCTGCTACGAGTCCTGAGACTAGTCCGCCTTCTAGTGCGTCCTCGAGTCCTGCAACGAGTCCTAGTTCCTCTCCAAGCTCTCCCTCGAGTCCGGCTACAAGTTCTGCTTCGGGACCCTCCACTAGCCCCGCTTCGAGTCCCACTACGAGTCCCGCTTCGAGTCCTAGTACAAGTCCCGCTACGAGTCCCAGTACGACCCCAGCAACGAGCCCCTCAAGCCCCTCGAGTCCTCTTTCGAGCACAACCTCGGAAGTGTCGTCTGGTACTTCTTCAAGCGCCCAGTCCCAGTCAAGAGTTGAAAGTTCTAGCGCATCTTCTAGCGAAAGCTCTAGTGCATCTTCCAGCGAGAGCTCTACTTCATTCTCGATCAACACTTCTGGACTACCGCCCGGCGTGTTCACGTCCACAATTGTCACTACAATAAGTACGGCTGTCCCTCCTAGAACACTTTTCACAACTGTTCCGGTCACGACGATCAGCGGTAGCACTCTATTTACAACTGTGCCATTTAGTACTGTGCCGGCAACAACGAACCTCATCACGTCAACATTCGTTACCACGTTCACTGTTCCAACGGGTCCCGCATCACCAACAAGTACAGGCTCATCATCAAGCCCGGCCTCAGCGCCCGCCTCCTCAACTCCTTCAACGGGCTCCATCTCTTCTCCTCCTGCTTCACAGGCCTCTAACACGGGTGTTTCCACTCCTACGAGTCCTTCGACAGCTCAAGTGCCCCCACAATCGCAGTCTCCAAGTGTCTCCACTGGACCCTCAACGTCCCCTTCAGTTCCGCAGTCCGGTTCAGTGTCGATTCCAACGACGTCGATAAACACTTCCGGAATGACGCCAGGCGTCTACACGACGTCATTCGTAGTCACGGTGACTTCCGTGGTACCTCCTTCGACACTATATTCGACCGTACCTGGAACAACTCGTGCTGGAACGACCGAGTTTACCACAGTCCCTGGCACCACAAGACCGGCAGGCACGACGACATTCGTGACTACAATTACGACTGTATTTACAGTGGGCACGCCACCGGCGACCGGGTCGACTTCGCCGGCATCGTCCAGCCCAGCTGTCCCGACAGGACCAAACTCGGGTGCCCCACCCTCGAGCTCTGGCGCTTCTCCTTCAAGCTCGCCTGTCGCATCTTCGGGAACGGCACCAACAACAAGTCTGGAAACCTCCCCTAGTGGACCGGAGAGCACGGCCGGGCCGCCTCCCACATCATCGTCACCGGAGGTTTCTTCGGTTGTTACGTCCACTGCGGGACCACCGCCATCTTCATCCGAGTCAGTTCCGACAACGTCAATCAATACTTCGGGGATGACTCCGGGTGTTTACACTACGTCTTTTGTAGTCACAGTGACTTCGGTCATTCCTCCATCGACGCTGTTTTCAACTGTTCCAGGCACGACACGCGCTGGTACGACTCTTTTCAGTACGATACCAGGAAGCACCGTTGCCGCTCGCACTACTACGTTTGTTACGACGGTTACCACCGTATTCACAGTTGGAACCCCGCCGGCAACGTCGTCGCCTGGGCCTGGCTCATCTAGTCCGGCTGTGCCCACAGGGCCGAATTCGTCCTCCTTAGGATCTAGCGCTGCTTCGCCGTCAAGCTTGCCGACCTCCTCAGAGTCAGCACCAACTTCGACCCCAAGTTCGTCATCAGGCGCGTCCGGTCCGAGTGGCTCCGGAATTTCGACATCCACTGCTCCTGGCTCCCCTGCCACTACTCAGGCGTCTTCAGTGCCGACAACGTCTATAAACACGTCTGGTATGACTCCAGGTGTCTACACGACGTCTTTCGTAGTTACTGTCACTTCTGTGATCCCTCCGTCGACACTATTCTCTACGATTCCAGGAACCACGCGCGCTGGCACGACATTGCTCTCCACCATTCCAGGATCTATCGTACCTGAAAGCACCACAACATTTGTGACTACTGTTACGACAGTGTTCACAGTTGGAACGCCTTCGGCAACTTCTCCAGTGGGGCCTAGCTCCTCTGGGCCCGCGGCCTCAACGACAAGTCCTGCCTCGTCACCGGCGCAGTCAAGCACGGGTGCCTCACCCTCAAGCACCCCCACCTCGCCGGGGTCTTCGCCTAGTAGTAGCCCATCAAGCAGTGGGCCTTTTGGGGCATCGGAATCGAACACAGGACCATCAGCCTCGAGTATAACCCCAGGCAGTACGCCTATATCTGGCGCGCCATCTTCAGTGGCTCCCACCACAAGTGTGTCCGTGCCTACGGAGTCTATCAATACGTCTGGAATGACCCCTGGTGTTTACACGACAACTTTTGTCGTGACTCTAACATCGGTTATTCCTCCGTTCACTGAGTTCAGCACGGTTCCTGGGACTACACGTGCTGGAGAGACTGAATTCTCAACTATCCCGGGTACTACTCGACCAGCGCAGACAACCACGTTCGTGACAACCGTAACGTCAGTTTTCACTGTGGGTGAGGTGCCATCAACATCAACGCCTGCACCGAACGGCGGCGTGTCACTTACCAACTCAGTCCCAAATAGTAGTCCTGGGCAATCTTCAGCTGTAGTCACCTCGACAGAGACGGCTACTGGTCCTAATAGCATTGTGCAAGGCCCAAGTACCACTGTTACTGCTCCTGGTGCAACTGTGTCTGGTCCTCAAACATCGCAACCTGCGAGCACCGAGTCTGTACCAGGGTCTGCGCAAACGCTGCCTCCCCAGACGCAGACAATAGAATCTACCGTCATTACATCAGTCCCTGGTTCCACAGGCACGACGCTGACAACGTTAACAGAAAGCGGTGGCTCTACCAGAACAGTGTCAGGCTCTACGGTTACAGTCGGTCCAAGTGGTCAGCCACCAGTGAACACTAACAGCATGACGCCGGGCGTTTACACCACAGAAGTTGTGGTTGTGGAGACTAGCGTTGTTCCAGGCTCGACGCTGTTTTCGACTATTCCGGGCACTACGCGCGCTGGTACGACGCTGTTTTCCACGATAGCTGGAACGACTGTACCTGGTTCAACTACCCTCGTTACTCGAACTACAACATTTGTATTCACAGTGGGTAACTCACCAGCCACAGGATCCGTTGAAAGCCAGACACCGGCGGTTAGCAGCGTCACAACTGCTGCGAGTACTCTTCCGGGTACCACGGTGCAGCCTAGTACGGCAACAATTGTTTCTAATGGTGAAACCGTCTCTTCCGAGGTCCCTGGAATAACTCGTGGCCCCTCGATTGTAACTATTGTCACAACAATCTTTGGGTCTCCAGGTACGCAGTCCGCAGCCCAACAACCCACGGGCTCTCAGCAAGTCGAGTCTCAATCACCAGGCTCTCAACAACCATCAGAAACTCAGCCAGGCGCCTCTCAGCCAGCGGCTTCTCAACAGGTGCCATCTGCGTCTACTCTCACAACTGAGAGCACTCGTTTCAGCACAGTACCGGGTACAACTGTTCCGGCCACTACAGTAATAATTCCTGTATCGGGAATGAATGGAGGCCAACTTACGGTACTTCCAGGCACTACTGTTACACCCTCAGTTGTCACGATTGTGAGCACTATCACATTAACGGGTGGTGCTGAAAGTGTTGAGGCTTCCACTCCAGCACCCTCAACGGAAGCGGAATCCCCAACACCAACGGCACGTACGATTGTGTCGCTCTTAACAAGCACAACAGTTGTGCCAGGGACAACGATTCCCTCTGTTATTGGGGAATCAGTAAGCGCTGGAACAACGGTTCCAGGAAGCACTTTTGCGATCAGCACGATACCAGGGCGCACGATCACCTCTATTTATACGGTTACCATAATCTCGACGGAGGGTGGAACGCCGCAAACCATCGGACCATCGGAGAACGGCCAGCCTGCTGGTAGCGGTAGTGGTCCTCGGACCACTACCCTTCAAAGTGTAGCTCCTGGAACAACCCAGGCGCCATCATCAGTTGAGATAACAACAAATGGCCAGAAAGTGCAATCGGAAGTACCGGGCACAACCCAAGAGCAATCTGTGGTCACGGTTGTCACCACAATTTTTGGCAGCCAGGGTGAAAATACAGCTGCGGCCAGCTCTGCTCCGCCTGAGTCTCCGACAGGTAGCAACAGCAATGGCGCAGGACAAACGGTTACGTCACAACTTGTCAAAACGACTACACTCCCTGGAACGACTCGTGCACCGGTCGTAACCACTACCACAAATGCAGAGGGTAGCGTCAGTACCACGACGTTGCCTGGCGAGACACAGGGGCCATCAGTGGTAACCATTGTGACCACTATCTATCAGACGCTAGGTTCCCCAAATCCTGGATCCTCGGCAGGAAGTAGCATTGGAGGGTCCGGCCAATCGAGTAGCAGTGAAGGAAGCAGCAGTAACTCTGTACCCAGCTCAGAAACAAGCAGCGGTGGCACGGGTGAAAGTGGAACCACCAGCACAGATCAAGGAGCACAAGAGGGAGTTGGCAAAAGCATAAGTCTCTCGTATTCTGGCACTACGCCTTTGACCACTACTCTGAGCACGGAAGTCTCTATTCCTCAGACGACTGTGACCAATACGAGAGTAGTATCATCTGGAGGATCTCAAGTTACGCAACAGGAAGCCTCTACGCGTTCCGGGTACGTGACGACAGTCTTTACGACGTTGACTGTCAACCCTCCTCCGGCTAGAACACCCAGTTCACAGCCTGCACAAGGAACTGAGGCAACGCCACAAGCGTCGCAACCGGCGGACACGAGCTCCGTTGAGGCTTCTCAGGCGCAGTCCTCTCAAGGTTCTGAATCTGTACAAGAGTCAACATTAGCTACAACATCGCCTCCTGAGTTGTCAAAAGTCTCGACTCCTTCGAATCTTCCTCCTGGAACGTACACTACAACGTTGATCCGCACTTACTTGTCAACACTTCCTGGAACTACCATATCACCACAAGTTGGACCGGTTAGTGTTGTTGGTGGTACGACATTCCCAGGGTCCACGCTACCAGTTAGCACTATTGCTCGCACCTCAACTATCGAGACGACAATAACTACAGTGCTGACAATTTCGAGTGCCCCATCAGCGGCCCCCTCATCAGGCGCTAGCGGTAGTGCCCCTGAGAGCTCTGCAGCCACTCGAGAGAGTGCCAGTGGGCAGGCAGGACCAGGAGAATCAAGCGGTTCTGCCAGTGGCAGTGCGAATGGTCCAGGTAGCTCTCCTGTGAGCGGAAACACGAATGGAATCTCTCAAACTACTGCTTCGACGGGAGAGCAAGGGCAGCTAGTAACAACTGTCGTGACTTTAACGGTCACATCTATCGCTCCGGGAACAACCATTGCCGGTTCCACGCTCCCGGCATCCACGAGTGAAGGTATCACAGTACCAGAATCCACCATTCCAGTAAGCACGATTCCCGGGACTACGTCTACTTTCCTCTCAACAGTGACAACCACTGTCCTCTCCGGTGCGTCACCTGTAAGCTCGACGCCTACTGGATCGGCCCCACCATCGCTCTCACCTTCTTCAGGCGCAGAGCAAAGTGGAACAGGAAGCCCTAACGGCCCCGCTAGCTCTGGTCCACTCACTACAAGTGTGAGCGGAGGAGGTCAACTCACGGAAACAAGTCCTGGGCAAGTGGTGACGACTGTTTTGACACTAACAGTAACATCGATCATACCAGGCAGCACGATTCCGGGCACGACGTTCCCTGTATCGACAGTTCAGGGAACGACAGTGCAAGGGTCGACAATCCCAGTAAGTACGATTCCCGGCAAGACAACAACATTCCTCTCGACAATAACGACGACGCTAACGTCTGGCCAGAGTTTGCCGCCTCTGAGCTCGGTTGTAACAGGCACTGCTCCTTCTCAAAGCACAGCAGGTTCCACGGCACCTACTGGTTCACCCGAAAGCAGCGGCACAGCGAGCCCAAGTAGCTCTTTGTCGCCGAGTTCCCCAGCATCTTCTAATGCATCTCCGAGCAGCGGACCTCCAGAGACAAGTGGACCCTCAGGAAGCGGATCTCCGGAATCCAGCGGCCCATCAGGACCTTCGGGGCCTGCGGAGACGACAGGTGGTGCATCAAGCAGCGGACCTGCGTCAGGCAGCACACCACCTTCGGAGACTGCTATTACCAATAGTCCATCGAACAGTGGAACCAATGGGCCTTCGGGCCCAACTGGACCATCGAGCCCGAGCGGATCCTCGGGACCTTCAGAGACAGGCGCTCCTTCAGGCCCAAGCGGGCCATCTGAGACCAGTGGACCGGCAGGCAGTACATCATCATCTGGCCCTAGCAGATCCTCAGGACCTTCTGGCCCTAGCGAATCGTCGGGACCTTCGGGAACTAGCGGACCATCAGGCCCCAGTGGACCCTCGGGAACTAGCGGGCCTTCGGGCCCCAGCGGACCATCAGAGACCAGCGGACCATCAGGCCCCAGCGGGCCGTCAGGCCCCAGTGGAACTTCAGGCCCTAGTGGACCGTCAGGCCCTAGTGGACCCTCAGGTCCCAGTGGAACTTCAGGCCCTAGTGGACCGTCAGGCTCTAGTGGACCGTCAGGCCCCAGTGGAACTTCAGGCCCCAGTGGACCGTCAGGCCCCAGCGGAACTTCTGGCCCCAGTGGACCTTCTGGCCCCAGTGGACCGTCTG